>OZ010591.1:42346766-42351766 GCA_963932145.1 Acanthosepion lycidas
ATTGTTATGAGTGAAAACATAACGTCAACGAAATTAAAGTTTAATTTTCTCAAGTTTTTAACCATGATAAAAAATTAGCATAAGTCAACATTTTTCTATCAAAAGTTTAAGTTTGAATAATAAATTTGAATAAAAGTTTAATAGAGAAAGGTTCATTAACATTTCTCTATTAAAACTTTATCCAACATTTCCATTAAAAGTAAAAAAAACCAAAAACAAACGAATTTCTTCGCGCTTTTGTTTCCGAAGTTAAAGAATAAATGATTATTTTTACTACATTAGTTAACAATTGGTGAACTGTATGTATTTTTTTTTTACTTATTAGAATTAAAGAAAAAATAACAATAATAAATTTATTACATGCCGTTAATGTCAATATTTTAATTATTTTTAATTTTTTTTTTAGAAAGGTCTCCTTTTTTACGCTTTTTGACTACAAAATTTATTTTACAAGACAAGTATAATAATACCATTTTATTTATCATATTATTTTAATATTTTTTCTGATATTGTTGTTAAATGACAAAAAAAATGCATTATTTTTACTTTACTTTTAATTGTTTTGCTTTAAGGTAAAAAAAAGTTATATATATTCGTATTTATATAGTTTAAAGCGTATTAAAATAACCAAACTAAAGGAAAGGCTACATATGAATGTTTTTAAATTTAATATAAAGTTTTTAAGTAAACAACATTGGCCTCCAAATTTTGATACCATAAAAGTTAATGGAAAATATTTTCAAAAAATCCACCATCTGTATGGTCAGGTGTGCCAAGTAGTCAAATACCAACACACTCAGCTTTTCAAAGGAATATAAAAAAAAACTCCAGTACTGTTAGAAATCAAATTGCTGATGAACTTAATGCTTTTTTAGAATTAGATAAAATTATACAAATTTGAAAGAAAGTCTGCTTAACAACAAAAAAAGACTATATGTCCAGTTGTAGCATTTTTGGATGAAAATATTTTAACTGTTCAATTATCAAAATTTATTAATGGTATTCCTCTCTTTATGTTGAAAATGTATAACAATTTGCGCTTTGAAACATTTCATTATGGATTTAAATGTTATATTAGCAGCCTGTTCAAAAATCATATAAATACAGTTGACACTTTGTCAAAACTGGAAGAAATAATCTGACATTTAAATTCTATGGCTTTTGATCACAAGAATAATATCCTGAGTCAACAATTTTTAGCAATGGCTCCCAAAATAGTTGGAATAAAATACAGCTCCGATATAGCTGTGCATGCTTTTGGGTACTATGCAAGATCACGGACATTGTATAATGAATTAAGATATGATTTTCAATTACCCTCATTGGCAACATTATGAAGGATGACGTCAAAAGTTTCAAAACTTAATGAAAATTTTTTTTTGTTATGTATATTTAATACTCTTAATACCAGTGAAAAAAGGTGCATAATTCTCCAGGATGAAGTATATATCAAAAAGATGTTGCTATATCATGGCAAACAACTATTTGGTAAATCAGTTGACAATCCATCTGTACTTGCTCAAACAGTACTTGGTATAATGTTGATATGTCTCACTGGGGGTCCAAATTTTCTTAGAAAATTGATTCCAATTTCAAAATTAACATCCGCCTTTTTATTTGAACAAACTGAGTTAACAGTCCAAGCCATCACATCTGTACCAGCTGATGTAAACGCTATTATATGTGATGGCAACTGCGTAAATCAAGCTTTTTTTTTAAATTATATCCTACACTTCCTGAAAAACCTTGGTTAACAGAAGATAATGAACATTTGCATTTTTATTATGTTCATCTGTTGAAAAATATTCGGAATTTGTGGCTGACAGAAAAAAACAGGAGAACTAATCTTTGATGATGATGGAGAAAGTCGAGTTTCAAAATGGACTTAAACAGTTATATCGTTTTGAATCTGAAAGACTAGTCAAACTTTCAGATTTAAATTAAATTTCCATTGCTCCAAAGCCAATAGAAAGACAACGGGTTTCTACTTGCCTCAGAGTGTTTTCTGAAAAAACATATAATGCACTTCTCACTCAGTCTGAAATAAGTGCAGGTAAGAATGATACTGCCCTCTTCATAAACAAGGTTTTGATATGGTGGAAAATTTTAAATTTTAAATGCCTTCAAATTGATAAATTACATAATGATCCTCTACAAGCTGAAATCAAATCTCCAAATGACACCCGACTTGATTTTATCATTGAATTTGGTAAAATGGCTCTTAATATGGCTGGCAGTCAAGGTAATCATAAAAAACAATTATCCCAAAACACTGCTACTGCCATACATCATACTGGCAATGGAATTTTTAGTCTATGTCGACATCTTTTAGCTACAAGTCATAAATATGTATTACTTGGGCAATTTTCAACTGATCCATTAGAAAAAATAATTGGCACCTATTTTATAAATGTTCAACATTGTATTGAAAAGCTGCATATTAAGCAGACATCTTTACTTTTAAATCAAAATGTAAATAATGATGAATTTGATGTTAATACAGGTCACCAATGTACATCTTGTGATTATAAACTTTGTGAGGAAGTTTCAGAAATATATGACAATCTGGAAAATTTAGAACCATCTTTTTCCAATGAAATAAAAATGGCTCTTGTGTACATAGCTGAATATATTACAAGAAATTATAATCAACCCAGTTAATGTGAAACCCATTTTTATTATGAAAAGTATGGAAAATATACCAATTTAATTGACCGTGGAAAACTAAAAGTTCCTTCTGACCACACTTGTCAATGGTTATTTTTTTGTTTCATCCTTTTCCATACAATAAAGAAAAAGGTTTGCTATAAATCTTTAAGTAACATTTTTATCCTTATTTCTGAGTTTCATTTTTTCAACATGGAGAAAAAGCATGCTTCTATTTTTGCAAATATAGTTTTGAAAAATTTTTGCAAACATGGCACACCTAGAATAGAAAAAGAACCAACTCTAAAAGTTTTTAAACTTTCCTAAAATGATTTTGTTTTATTTGTCTATATTTTTGCGATGATTGATTGTTATATACACACTTTGGCTGATGTCTTCCAGCCTTCTCGGGTTCTGTTTGTCAAACCCAGTATCTGTAATGTAAATTTAAACCAAAGTCTTTATTCACTCACAGGGAATAGATTGAATAAAGGATTCAGTGACACCTGTAAATAATATAAATTTCTGATTCAATATATCTTTAACCAGAAATCATAATTACCCTTTTGTGTTGTTTAATAATTATCAGTGTTCATTGCAAAAATACATATTTTCATTTATTTATCTTTCGACACATCCTATTATCCTCAGGTGTGAAAAAAAAATTCTGAAGATCCTACATTTTTCAATAGGCCTCCAGTTCTGGCTCTCAGTTGCGCCATGACTTGGCCTGGAGTATAGAACGCTATGCACGTATTCCAAATCGCTACCCTCTGCCTATATATAAGTGATCTGTTATATAGCCTTGATTGATAAAACTTTTTTTTTCTGGAATGCCTGTCAATATTTCTAAGATGAGGTATTGTCACTATTTATAGTGGTTCAGGTAATCCAGTAGTTTGAACGAAAAGGTTGTGAGTTCAATACCTGGCCACAGTAGAGGTGAACAAAAAGTTGGAGAGTTGAAATACTAAAGGGCATTATCTGAAAGTGAGATTTTTTTTTTAAATTGGTATCACCCCAAGCAAGTCAACGATGTCACTAAAGCAGAAGGGGTTACAAGCTGTGGAAGAATTAGTAACAGAAACAATATTGATGAGCAGAAAGTTAGGAGAGTAATCGGTAGGATAGTAGATAGCGATCGACTTTGCATTTATTTTTTTTTATTAAAGTAGACTGGAAAGCATGGAATTCCACAAGCAAGAAGAGCAAGTGAATAACCTGTCAGCATAGAACTTATGGCTACATCTAGCCAGCTCCACTGTAAGTTGATGAGATCTCGCGCCAGTCACGTACTGTACTTAAATTCAAAAATTCTGGGGACCATGGCGAAGAGCTCATCCGACCAATTGACATGAAAGTTTTTTAATAGAAAAACAGAGGAAGGCAACCTTACAGCGGTGGGAAAGTGATTGGAGTCGAACCACCAAATCAGAAAAGGCATGACATATAGAAGCCGAACAATCTAAACCGGTGGACTAAATACAGGGTTAGGTTCGAAATTCCAGCATATATCTCCTGAAGAAGGTCGGGGCGTACAACGGTCGAAATGTTGTGAATATGGGATGTAGATGAAGACAACAGTATAAATATAGTTTTCTACAATGTTGATAATATTTTAATATCTATCCTTATCATTACATTCTTCTTTATTTTCTTTGATTTGCTATGTCATTTTTGCTACTTTTCATGTATCGAAAAAAGAAATCTTACAGCATTTATTAGAGAATTATTCACTATCTGGTCAACAACGTCAAGTTTTTGAAAGAGCTGATGAAATAAGCAACATTACATACAGTGAAACAATAAATTATCCGATGATGAGAAATATAGATAAATTACACGCATACAAAAGATCTTCCTATAAGCGCTGTATCTATATGTATAGAGATCGTGTCATGCGGCAAAATTAGCGTTCAATAAGCTAGCGCAGAATAAATTGGTTTCTGTTCCAGGGTTTCATTGCTTACAGCCATATCGCGTTGAAATACCTGTTCTCTTACGATCAGCGAAGTTAAGAAACGTCAAGCCCGGTCAGTACCGAAATGGATAAAAGCTTAGGAATACGACGTATTGTAAGCTTGGATGTGCGGATGGTGCAGTGGATAACGGTTCGTAATTGGAAATCGAAGATATGAGTTCCAATTCCAAGCTGTTTCGTTATATCCACATGCGCAAATAGCATTGGGAAATGTATGAATCGACCTCTTCTCTCCCCAGCTATGGGTAAATTAATAAGACATGAATTAGTAACCAATTATTATCTATAACAAATTCTTACATTCTAAAATATTTGCAGGCTTTTAAATAACCTGCAAATTTCTGATAAGTAATCAATAATCAACTGCTAAAAT
>OZ010591.1:42356766-42364266 GCA_963932145.1 Acanthosepion lycidas
ACAATCCATAAGGTGTTTGAAACGTTTGAAAGAGCTGTGAAAAAAAGCTTGAAAACTAAATGCTACGTGAAACGTGTGAGGCAATTTGTTACTCCAGGACAGAAAGTTGGAAGATTAGAGAAGGCAAAGATCATCTTGCGTATGTTGGAAAATGAACTTACAATATATATATATATATATATATATATATATATATATATATATATATCAACACTTAATTTCAGTCCGCCATGAGCTTCCGATCCTTAGCTATGATTAATTAATGCTTAACATGTCATTTTCGTTTAAGATCGATTTCATCACGATTATTCTGTTAAGCTTGGCGAGTAATTATACATTCCTGCTGTTCAAATCATTGTCTAAAAGTCTTTTAAAACCCTTGGAGAATTCCATTAAGATATATTTAATAATTTCTATGATACAACGGTTCAAATCTTAAATTAACAGTTGGACAATTTTGCTGTTACACAATTTGGGCAATTTTTCTGTTACACCCGGTTGACACACACAAACATATATACATGCATACACACAAACATATATACATGCATACATATATATATATATATATATATATATATATATATATATATATATATATAACCGTCTATTTATCTATATTCTTAAATATTCCATTACGGTCTCAATTTCTGAAGATAACATCTGCCCACAAAATTACATCGTGTCTCAATAATTGCTTCGCTTTCAAACAAACACATTCCATGTCTTCATTTTTGCTTCTTACAAATGTTCTATAATAATTACTTATAGGCGTTTGTTCACCTGCCTTTATTCTAATATTTATAACAAATGCTTTGTTGGCTTCCCTTTTACTTCATAATTCCAAGACTAACTTAACGCACAAATCCTTACTGATTTACCGAGGTGTATGCTTTCTTCTACCAGCCTTTATACAGATCATTTTTCTTTTCATTTTTACCACATAAACTAAAGAGATTGACGCATTATTATTTTGATTTTATCTCTTTATTGCACTGTTTGATACGTAATTAGCAGATAACAGTCTTGTAAAGAAAGGTGTCAAAACACTTCATATTTTCTAACTTGATAACGATTAACTATTAACTATAAGTATTGTTAACTGACCAAGGTGTTAGGTCTAGAATGAAGTAAATACATAAATTTATCCATCCGTGTAGAATAATCACAGATGATGGAACAGGCGCTTAGGAATGGTTAAAAATGCCTTCTGTAGTGGGATTGATGGGCTAATACTAATTAGCATAACCATACCATTATATAGACAGAACTTGGGATAGACTGTTAAAAGGTGTTTCTTTTGAAGATAAATATTCTTTTGTGGGTATCAACTTCACAAAAAAATGGCAACACCGAACGAAACTATGTTGTATTTGGAAAACTCTGAAGAGGTTAATATCTGGCTGAAGTGTTTTGAGGCAATGGCAAGAATGAAGAACTTAGCAGATGACCAGAAGCAGAAAGAAATCACAGATTTATTTGTGGTCACCGCGGGGTGTAAAATAATTAAGCAAGTATCCCTAATAACTTATACGGAGGAGATTGAAATTTTAAAGATATTAAGGACATAATTTTAAAGAGTATCCAACCTAAAAAAAAACAAAAAAACATTAGTCATTGCTGAAAGGACCAAATTTTTAGGATTAAGACAAGAGTCTGGAGAACCTATTGGAAATACCTCAGTAGACTAAGAGATACAAATAGGTATTGTGACTTTAATGAATTTGGACGAAACGGATGACAACAGAGGAAGAAATGATTCAGCTTCGACTGGTGGAAGGATTATACGATAATTTAAAGAGTTAAAACATTGGAGAGGTTGCAATCCAATAATATGAATTTGGAAGCGTGTATTGAATTCATATTGAAATTGTTGATTGAAAAATATAAAAAAAAAAGAAATGATGGAAATGTGCCATTAAGAAAAAAACAAAATCAAAATGCAAATATTGCAGTTATGAACATGAGCCAAAAAGAGAAAAATGTCACGGATAGGGAAAGATATGTGATAATTGTAGAAAAAAGAATCAATTTAAAACCTTGTGTAAATGGCAAAGCAACAGTGTAAAAAATGTGGAAATAGTACAGGACAGAAGAAAAAAAAATCAAACAGTTGTTTATTGCGATAGAAAAGCAAAACAAAAGGAACACAAGTAAAAAGAGTACAAAATTGTATGGTATAAATTTAAAGATGTAAGTCGACACATGAAACAAGATAACACTCATTCCTAGAACTTTCGGAGAAAAATTAAGAAAGTTAAGAAGAAGACTAAAACAATTTGATGGAACCTGTATCAAAACGTTACTTTATTTTCAAGGGACATTTGAAACAGCAAAGAGATTTGAAACAATCACCATCATAGTAGTTAATTGTATAAAAATTCCTGGCCTAATAGATACTGACTTAGTGAGTGTTGATCGTACAAAATTACTGAATGCTGTCAATGATAGAAGTTTTGAAACAGAAACATTAAAAAATTATTAAGCAAAAGAAAAAGCTATAGGCTTTCCATACATATAAAACCGATGGTGATTGAGAAACTGAACAAAATGGTAAAAGAAGGAATATTTCAACATGTTGAACCAGAAGGCAGTAAGTGGTTATTCCCTATTGTCGTTGTAAGGAAACATAATAGTGATTTTAGGGTGTGTGATGATTACAAGGTCGGTGTGAATCACAAAATTTGGTGAGATTCATATCCTTTCCGAAATGTAGAAAACATATTGCATTCCTCTGAAGGAATGAAATATTTTGCTAAAATCGATTTAAAGAATCCATACCACCAAATCCAAGCGAACGACGAATTCAAAGAAGTTAACTCGCCCCCATAGCCTTACTGAGGGTGAGACACTTACCATTTTGGAGTTAAGACAGCCAATTCGATTTTTCGGAAAGTCATAGAAGGAAAAGTAAAAAATGTAATATATCATGATGATATTGGGTTAGTCGCCCGTACTGAAGAAGAATTAAAACAGAAAACGAAAATGGTAATGAGTATACTCAGAAATGTAGGAATGACTTTAAACGAAGATAAATATATATTCAAGTGCAAAAAATGAACCTTTTAGGTATATCAAATTTCAGGAGAGTACTTCACCGGACTCAAAATTGATACAGAAAATATTGAATGTTTCGTCTCCAAACAATTTGGAATAATTTCTTGGAATAGCTAACTTTTATAGTTCTTATCAAAAAGAATTGAGCCATTTGCTGAATTACTAAAAAAAAAAAATAAGGAGTTTCAGTGGACTAATATTAACCAAAAAGCCTTTGTTAAATTGAAGTTAGCATTATCCAATAAACCGATTGTCAAGATTTTTTACCCTAAAAAAGAAGTTACGTTAACAACAGATGTGAGTGGACAGTCTGTATCAGCAATTTTGTCACAGCAAGGACCCCCTGGTAATGTATCTTTCCAGGAAGTTAATGCCATCCGAAAAGAAATATTCAAATATTGAAAAGGAAGCATTGGCTATAGTATGGAGCATGACCAGAGCAAGAGAATTTTTGTTAGGAAAAAAAGGTTTTACCCAGGTCGGATCATAAACCGCTAGAATTTATATTCCATCCCAGAAAAGAATTGCCGAAGGTCACATCATCAAGGATAGTAAGATGGACAATGAAGTTGATGGTCTTTGACTATGAAATAGAATATATGAAAGGAAACATGATCCCGCATTATAACGACTACAATTTGAGGAGGGGCAACACGAGAAAAATGAGAAAGTGGAAGATTTGTGGTGGAGACTGATGTATTGCCATTAATAGAATCGTGATGGAGACTCTTCAAGATCCAGTATTGAATAGGATCCTAGAGATTAAGGAACAACAGAGTAATTGATCTAACGTGGAAAGACGTACAAAGAGATCAGACATAAATTAACAATAGAAAATGGCGTAATTTGCAATCGAGATCTGGTGGTACCACCAGAAAATTGTAGAAGACAGGTAACCAAACGCATGCATGATGATGTGCATTGCGGAATAGCTGCTACATAAAAACGGGTAAAAAATGGAAGCCTGGTTGCCTGGTTACACTCGTGACGTGGAAACGTACGTGAATAAATGTCTTAAATATGCGGAGAACAAAATGTTCCACAGAACAAGACACATTCGTGGCAAAAGGAAACTGAACCATGGTCCAGGATTCCCATAGACCATGCACATGTGAATGGTATAGGATTATGTCTGATATTGGTGGACGAGTTTTCAGCATGGCCCAAAGTTTTTAGGGGTCAAAATAAAAAATCAGATACAGAACGACAAACTTTACGCATAGTCTTTGCCAGGGATGGCGTACCAAGGACGTTGATAACAGATGATGCTTAAAAGTTTTGCGATGAAAACTTGTGTTCATGGTTAAGAAACATTGGATGTTTACCGTATAAAATCCCTCCTTATCTTCCGCAATCAAATGGAAAAGCGGATCAAACGGGCCAAGCCATAAAATGAGATTAAAATCGTACTCCCCACAGCATGAAAGAATCGAAAATTTTCTACCAAGATTGTTATTAAGTTATCAGACAATACCTCATTTCGGAAGATTACAATGTCTATCCGTGTCAATAGAAACACAATTGAGAGCACCATTAACAATGCCATATTCAACGACTGAGAAGATATGGTACAAGAAAAACGCAGAAGAAGGGCCAGAAAAATTAAGATTTGTAATGCAGAAGGGACAGAATACAGCTTTGGTTTCCAAGAATGTTAGAGGTCTAGTGGCGCGTTCTGGCCAACTAAGATTGTGCCAAAACTATGAAGACTCAGAGACGGAAGACACCGAGGAGTTAAATGAGGATAGAGAAGAACAAGATAATAGATCAGAAGAGACAATGAGTGTTCAAGGGTTTTCTGAGGAATCAGAGAACGAAACAGTGGATATTGAAGAACAAAGAAGTAGATCGAGATCTCCTATAATGAGAAATCCTCTTGAAACCAGTGAAAAGAGGAGGGTATGTAGGAGAAGCAATAGGTCAACTCGGGGAGTTAAACCTAAAAGTTTCCGGGAGGTGTAGTGCGATTGGTTGGGCTAATACTATTAGGTTGGTGCAAAAATAATGACGTAATAATGTCGTTTTATGACGTATTTTTTAACGTCAAAAAAGACATTATTACGTCATTATTTTTGCACCAACCTATTAATTAGCATAACCATATCATTATATAAGCAGAACTTGGGATAAACTGTTGGAGAATGTCTCTTGTGACGACTTCTACTGTTGTGTGGGTATCAACTTTATAACACCTTCCAAAATCTAAGTATAGGGACATAGGAATATTTTGTTAGAAACAAAGAATGCTGAAATTCAATGTCATAACCATCCTCCCATTATGACAATTTCCTCACAGATAAAGAACAAACAGGAATCGACAGACGTGAATCTACGAATGAATGTTTAGAATAAAATGAACAGAATACGTAGACAACGAGGAACTTTTCATGAGAATAGGAACTGTAAAAATAATGTCTCTAACAATAAGAACCGCCTGCATGCGAAGAAGAAACGTTTGAAAAAATACAAAAAAGAGAATGAAGTATAAAACGAGAAATGGTGTACTTTTATAGGGTGTATTAAATCTATCAAAAAGGATTCATATTACGTAGCTGTTCAGTAATATTTTCTTTGTTTCTGATGACATTTGTTCTGTTTCGTAACACTTAATTGTTAATAGATTTTGGAAGACAATATTTGCTATTGTAAAGTGTCTTCTAATTTCTGTTTCACCTTTTCCGTCTTCTATTAAAATAATATGCAGATATTTAAATAATGAATGATGTATACGACAGAGGTAAAAGGAAGGCCTGATTATTTCAATCTTCAGAGATATGGAAAAGAAAACAGGTGCAAATGAATAAAACTACTGCACATAGTTTCCTTAATGTTGCCACATAATTAAACATATCTTAAAGATTGTAATAACATAATAACGAGAAATAGTCATAAGCAGTCTAACTTTGTACAAGACAATGGAGCAAAAAAGTAATTTTCATTGGCGAATTTTTATTCAGAGCAAGTTATACACATGATTGTTCAATAAATTATAGAAAGCTATTTTATATTGAAAGATATGGATCTCTTTTTATTATATATTAGGAAATCTTTATAAGCAAGTAGATAAGATAAGAACAAAATGGAAAACAATAATACATTTTTACAGGATATATTAAAAATATACAGATGGATTGATATTACATAACAGTACATTACTCCTTTATTTGTTTCTAACGAGCTTTTTCGCCGGTATTCTGACTGCATGAATTTAATCGTGCTATTAATTTGGAATCTAGATTCCACCCTTTTACTGTTGAAAGAGACAAATGCAACCGCAACTTCTACTCCAACATCTTGTTTCCGTTTACTTGTTTCCCTGATAACTACAATATTTAAAATTTAAATGCAACGCCAATCGTCATCTTCTTAAATCCCTGTCATCTTTTGTCATTTCATCGATCCTCCCTATACTCAGTATTTTATCTCCCTTTTAGTCCCTGTAACCCTTGCGCACTAGTGACATTCCCACCTTGCTTCGGGTGAAATGATTAGAAATGTTACCCTATATGGCAGGGGTTTCTGGAATATTTCATCACTGAAGATTTGAGGCAGCAGCGATTTATTTCTACAGAAGGATAATAAGAATAAAATAGACAAAGTATTTGACGAACGAGGAAGTTTTAATGATGATGATAATACTAATTCTTAAGAGGGGTATGAACCCTCTATCATAACCTAATGTCAAAACAATCTGACATTGAATATAAAATGCTAAAAATACACGCCATTAATGTCCTTTGGGGTTGTGGCGTAGTGGGTATAGGATTTGTTTATACATGTGTTACTCACATAGTATTCATTACTTGGATCAGTTAGTGAAGCACTAATTCAGCGGAAACGTGAAATTACTGACATCATAGAGAAAAAATATTACAATAATCAACATAGATCCCATACCATCCAACCTTGGATACCTACTGATGAACAAGAGTGTACCTGGACAAAAGGTTGTGTATATAATAGCATACATATCAAGCAAGATATAAACAATATTTCAAAATAATACAAGAATATTGACAAGTACTCATCTCAGAAATTATATGCTAAAGACGGCTGAGGCTTTATAGCAATTTATCTATTAAAGGATTTGTTTTTCAGTGATGCATGTATGGATAGTAAATCTGGAAAATAAAAACTATTAAGTTGTCTGTCCCATTGCCAGTTATGATGTACAAAAGGTAAGTCTCTGGCTATACCTGCAGCACTAAAAATACAGGATTTGTCAAGTAGGCGCTTTTATATTATTCTTCTTTTATCTGGTGTTTCCCTTCAAGTCGTTGACGATTATGGCTCTCCACTTCTCCCTATCCCTTTTAGTTCTCAATATGTTTTGTCCTTTTGTTAAGTTGTCCCAGGTCCTGGTCTGCTATCGACTTTCTTAAAAGTGCTAAGTATGTCACACGTTGCTTTATCATGTCTCTCTTTCCCTCTATCCATCATGTG
>OZ010591.1:42366766-42379266 GCA_963932145.1 Acanthosepion lycidas
GCTGAAGATGTGAGGGAGAAATACAGATCATTTGTGTCGGGTTGGTCTATTTCACTTATGGGAGATACCACTAGAAAAACAATAAAAATTTTACGAGATACGGGAACTGCACTGTCCCTAATGTTGAAGAATTCTCTGCCGCCTGGTTCAAATTAGGGCTCGAGCGAATTTGATACTCTACAGGGTGTCAGTATTGAGGGTGTTAGTGTCCACCTATGTGGAATTCATTTGAAGTCAGACTTAGTATCAGGACCTATTGTTGTTAGTGTCGTTACTAGTCTTGCTTATGAAAGGCATATCTATGTTGCTAGGGAATAACAGTCTATTACAAAGTAGTACTAGAACCGGTCACCTCGATAGAAACAGAGAAAATGTAAGAAGAAAACCCTAGGATATATCCTTCATGTGCCCTTACTCGAGAACAGTCCAAGGAAAAAGATAAAGACGAGAGATTAAACATGGCAATGGACGAGATCATCGACCTGTCCAGACCATTTTAAATATCATAGACTTTAATTGTCATTCTGATAGTATTAAGTAAAAGTATAGCGTTGGTAATGTAGAGCCCGCTATGGATATTTTCCTATCAAGGAAACAACTTGGGATGGAACAGGGGAGAGATTCCAAAATTACTCTACGTTTTAATCACACATTGCCAAGAAAAGAGCTGGAGAAAGTTTCAAAAGGTAATTGGTTGAAAATAATCCATTGATGAGGAGGTGGAGACCTGCACATATCCCATCTTCGGAAGTGTGGACCGTGGATTCCTACTGTTATAATGTTGTTCATCATGGCGGTCGTCTTTGAGTATAGAATCCAGAGGTTAGCAGTGAATATTTCGGAGACAGTAGGAAAGCGTAGTTCAGGTTAGCAGTGGATGTCACAGCAAAGTAGCAGAGCGTAGTACTTCTTTCTGTTCATCTTCGTCTGACAATTTGGCACTGGTCATTCGGGTAGGGTAAACAAAAATGGCCGCCTTTATACACGACGGATAGAATGTTCTGCGTCTTCTGATTGGTTAACCTTCTATTGGAGGACTATCAAGTGAGTCCAGGCATTTAGACCAACTCACTAGTTACGTATATATATATATATATATATATATATATATATATATATATATACAAAAAAAAACTGTAACACCTACAACATAGGGGAAATCATCTTCTATCAAGAAGAATCGGAAAGTTCTCCGTTTTATTTTTATGATATGGATTGGAAGGTGGAAATTGTGGCGGGTCATTCGGTTTGGATGACAACCTTACGGCACTTCAGAAACTGGAAAAATGTATTGATAGCGATATTGCATTCAGCCAGTAGTTGATACTAAGAGGAATTCTAGAAAATTTACGTTCAGCTGACAGCGTTGAATAGAATTGTGTTGCTGTCCTACAGGCCACGGTACATCTGTCAAAGGAATTTTGAACTAACCGCTCGCTCTGATCTGGTTGAACAAGTTCCTCGTGGGTTTAATGTACTGTCAAGAGAACAGGGACTTCTTTTCAAATGCTATCACTACTTAAATAATTCTTCTTCTTGTGAAATACCTCAGTAGAAATGATAACCAGGTTGGAAAGACATGCTGCTCTGGTTGTACTTCTGCAACAGGAATTACTTGAAACAGTTGAGGTGTTTCAGGTGTTGTCTTTCTTGTCCCGGCAGTCCTGACGAATTCCGTATATGAGTTGCTGCATTAATGTACAAGATAGAACCCTTACTTGTGATGACAGAACGTCTGTTTCTTGCTCACGCAACTCAAATTTGTTATATCGATATGATAAAGCAATACTAAGAAAGGAGAAAGATTGACCACATATAATAGCCAATAGGTCGGTACCTGCATCTGAATCCGATAGATAGGCTCTTTCCGCAAAGAATTGGTATCCGGTTATAACCTTTCGAAATAAGATGAAAAATAAAAAGAGATTATTCTGGAATTTGTCATTGCAAGAATATGGTCTTGACACACGTCACGTTAAAGGTTTTGACAATGTGAGCGCTGACACTCTATTCCATATCTAGCTTGACTTAAGAAACATAGTCGTTTTTGTTTTATTTATGTGAAGAGGTGTGACATGTCTCGCAATGTTAACTGTTAAATAAGATGTACAATCATTTTAATAAGATTTGGACAGTCTTTGTGTTTCTCCTTCTCGTCTTTCTCTTTCTTTTTATTTGTTTTTCTACCTATCTAAAATCTAGTTTTGTTTCGGCGAAGAAAGGCCAGAAAAAGAATTTGGGGACACTTAGCAACAAACAGAATGACATCCTAAGAAAGTGAGTAAAAATCAGTCACCAACATTTACGTGACATACATCACCAAGTGGGATGTTGGTATTGTAACTTTTGTTTCCCGATGACCTCTAACGGCAACAGTTTGCGAAAAAAATGGACTCTCTTCATGAGATCGTAAGGGATGAGAAACACAGTCACAAGTCTATTCCATTACTTCTGTGGGGAATAAGGATATTTCGTCCTGGAGATCTTGGATCTATTTGACAATTTAATGGGTAAAGGATAAGGAATATAGCCGAATAAATGCAAAGATAACATCTTACTTTCATTTCGGATGCAATCCTATTAACCAAGGGGAAATGGAAAACAAGCATTAATTCGGAATCTTATATTTTATTTTTTGCGGAAGAAAGAAGAATCAACCTTTGTGACCATTCTAAACTCTACAACAACATTTTGTGCCTGTATTTACGAACATTCAAACTCCAGATTCAAAGAACAGAAGCGTTTAATATGAACAGAAGCGTTTATATGGACGTCTGCCACTCAACACTTTCCTATACTTTGCATTTTGTGATATAAAATTTATTTACAAGTGTTAATCTTGCATTTGTTGTTCGTCGGTAGCTTAATTTAAGCGAGCTACTGGGCCGGCATCTTGGTCCCACTCTTCCACTGTTGAAACGGTTAAATGTAACCATCTCTTCTACATACACTGCTGGTCAAAATTTTAAGACCAGGTACAAAAGGGTTAAAAAAATATAAAATACTGTTACTTTAATCAAAATATATTTGTAAAACATTTACATTTAATTAGAAATGTATTTTATCAACAAACAAGTGAAAGTTTTAAGCTTTTAATTGATTAATTTAAACAAACGTTGAAAAAAAGGATTTTTTTTGGTGGGGGGGTCATAAAGGTAAGACCATGTGTGAAAAACACAAATTACTAGACAATATTTTTAGAACTAGTCATTGTGCTCATAGCTTCAGGTGTGTAGACATCTATGTAGCGCATTTCCAGTATTAAATTACAGATTTTATAAGGCTAAGGGTAAAATTTTTACAATGTTCGAACAGTTCGAAATAACCGTGATGGATGAAAGATCAAAATAGCAAAATATAAAATTCTGACTGTCTTTCCCCAAATTCGAGCAAAATCTTATATATATATGTATGTATGTATACATATATATATATATATATATATATATATATATATATATATATATGTGTGTGTGTGTGTGTGTGTGTGTGTTTGCGTGTGTGTGTGTATTGTTTCAAATTATAATTTACACATGTATTTATTAATTAAATTTAAATTTTAAATTGTTTATTATTTACTTAAATTTTAAATAAATTAAAAAAAAAACATATCATCAACTCACCTGCCTGATTCAAATTACAGAGAACCAATATTATTTACTAATTTTCATGTCCGGTCATGAACCGTTTTCCGGATGAAACCAGATTCATTAATAATTAGACCACTGAATGCTTATTAAGAAGATTCGCGTCACATCTCCTTGGCCATAGTTAAATTCGGACTCATTTAAAAACACACGAAAACCCATCAAAATCCAAGCACAACATATTTGTAGAAAATACAAGTACAATAGATTCATCCGCATGTAAATAAAAGGTTAGAATAACTGGAGCATAATTAAAAAATAAAAAAAATAACAGTCATTAATATTAACTATAAACACGGTAAAAATATGCTGACAGTGTTTGAAAAATGAAAAAAAAAAAAACGAATATCTCCATTACTATAGATACACATACATAAAAATCCAAATATTCATTTTAAAAAAATATATAATTAATAATGGATAAAAGCATAGCCATTTTTTCAGTATTAATAAAATCTCCGTTTTGCTTTTTGGTTGAAATTAAGGATAGCAAAGATTAACAATATAGCGCTCAGGGTCAGCTTTGCGCTGTGTTGGAACGATCAGTTACCTTACTTACCTTAATTAATGAGTCGTGCTGCCAAAACACCTCCCAATGATATCCATTGAAAGTGGAAAATAGAAAGATTCTGTCCCTTCCGGAAGTGGAGAAATAATACGGCACACGTGACAAAAAAAAAATCCAGGTTGTTTACTCTTAACATCATGGGAAAATGTATATATTTTTTCTTTTTTTGTTACTCACCCGTGCATTAAATATTGCTTCCATATTTGGTCTGAGGGTCCACTTATATATCTCAAGATTCTACGATAAAAACCAGGTCTCACCGTTTTAATAAATTAGCTTGATGCAACAGTATGGTCTACTTTAATTGTTTATTTTCGCGGTCTTTTCACCCGTGAAACTTTCTTCCGGTTTCTTGCTTTCCTGCCACCTATAAAATGTTATATTTCGCGAACACCCCCAATAGTTTTTTGGATAGATGCAAACTATGTTTAGAAGAAAAATTAAGGATAATAAAATATAAAATATATGTAAAAAATTAAATCAACGGAGAGAACTAATCACGAAATGTAGATATAGAAATAAATTCCAAATTACATAAGAATACATGTGTATATATGTGGGGGTGTTTGTGTACGTATAGTGGCATATATGTATGAACATGTAAATGTACACATATATGTTTATCTGGAGATATGTACGCATATAAGTGTGTTGGACAGCATGAGCTATTCCAGTGGGTGATCTGGTATTACCCACAATCTATATATCCATATCAACTAATTTATATTAATCTTAACGGACTTAAGTTTAAATCCCCCATAGCGTTATAATAATAGTGGACACATGTAGTACAAAAACTATTTACTGTTAATTCCAGAAGAAAGAAAAACACTCCGGGGTCTTTATAAGAAATACCACATAGTAGGAACTGATATTAAACAACAAACAAAAATCCTGGACACAAATAAACTCTAAACCCAGACGGCTTCCATCGGGATAAGTTACCTCATGCCCCCATCAATCGCTAATACAATCTCACTTTCTTTAACAGAGGAGGACTGGGTTTGAATATAAATTTAGGACAATGCTCCGAGACAAGCAATTAAAGGTTGATGATAGCCGTGTAAAAAACGGTTTGAAATAGACTATCTCTACGTTGAGGTATTTTTTGTTTTTTTGCTGCATATATATATATATATATATATATATATATATATATATATATATAGAGAGAGAGAGAGAGAGAGAGAGAAAGAGAGAGATATATAAATATATAAAATGATAATAATAATAATAAAGAATGAGAGTCGACTTATGATTCACATAATGTAGAAAAATTCGACAATTCGAGCAACAAAAAACATTAATAATATTGATAATAAGACAAATAATATTTATTGTATATTAGTAGGCCTTTTGACCAAATGGAAGTATCATTAAAAAAAATAACAAATTACCCAGAATATATATATAACATTTGCAACGGAAAAAGCCCATATCAAATATATAGTGTTGTTATTTTAAATAGATATTCCAACGACTGGGAGAATGGGTCCTGGGAGAGATCGTGAAAAGACAAACAAATGAAGTTGTGGATAGCCAAGATCGCTCACATCCTGAAAGGACAGTACAGACAGATTAAGATGTGTATTAGCGACAGTTCAAATATGGCTGGCAATTATTACTATTATTATTATTATTATTATTATTGTATGTGTGTATGCGCGCCTGTGTGTTTTAATTGTGTGTGTGAGCGCGTGCGTGTGAGTGTATGTATGCATGAGTGAGTGTTTGCAGCGACTGTCAGTTTTTTCGTGGAACTAAATAAGAAAAAAATTCCCTATTCATTCCATACAGATATTTAAGATTATATAGATTAAACAAGTAAGAAATTTCGTTCCGGCATAATAACCAAGAGAAACCTATAAAAGATAACAGCATCAATTATTTCACCGTAGCTGCAAATTTCAACCAACCGGACCATAGATGTGTCCTTTTCGTTTCTTCTTTTAAACGCAAACTACAAGGCATAATAACATACGAGTTAGAATACACTTTTAAGCATATTCCCTAATTCTACGTTTAAATATTAATTTAGGCATACTTAATGAATAAAAACTCATCTCCAAACACACAACAACCGAAAAAGTGTTAAAAAACAAAAAAATCAGTACATCTCATCAGTAATAAGACATATGCGCAGCCTATCTTCCGAAAGTACTGTTTCAGTTTTTATTCGCGTTCTTATCATGTATCTATTTAGTCTAAAGACATACTGATATAATTTTGCACATATATATATATATATATATATATATATATATATATATATATATATATATATATATATATATATATATATATATATAATTCGATTGTGGGGAAGGGGTGATTTCATAAACATAGGATTACAAATACAATGTTCTTCTAATCGAATCGAGGACTCCTAGCTACTGACGTCTTTTGCATAGCAAAAACTAAAATTTCCCTTCCGCTCTCTCGTGCGACGACAGTTTGGGGGTAAAATCTCTTACCAATAATAAATCGGTTGGGTTTCGATCACGGCTTTAAGCAATCGGATGTCTGAACACACTGATGAGCTGTGAGACAGCGAAACGGTCAGTGTGTGCATCGATATATATATAATTATTAATAGTAGTATGTATTGCTTTTATCTCTCGAAATTCTATCATAACCTACTTTATATAGTAATTTTCCAAGTGTATCATACATGTGGCATAAGGCCAAATGTAGGAGGCACCCAGTGAGGATCGAAATCACTACTCAGTCGTATTTATTCTAACAAGAGAAGCTTGCTAACCATTACAAAACCTCGAGGTGCACTAAGCCTACTTTAAATATATATATATATATATATATATATATATATATATATATATATATATATATATATATATATATATATGTGTGTGTGTGTGTGAAAATATTGTAGAAAATAGGAAAGAAACTGGTTTGGTAAATAATCCAAAGTTCCTTAGTATTTTTGAAATTATTTTTAAAAAATAGTGCTCGATACGAAAGTAGAGCATAAATATAATTATTTATTTAAAATCATTTATTTGGAATCATATTTTTAAATAAATAATTATATATATATATATATATATATATATATATATATATATATATATATCCAAGTATATGATTGGTGTATATGGAATGAATTTTGAATTTTCCTGTAATTGTGTTCTGATTGGTCCACCTAGCCTTTGTAACAACGTTTTCCCCTTGCGTAGAATATTAATTAATTTGAAACTTTTAAAACCATTTATTTTACATTCAACGTCATCACTTGATAAGACACCGAAGGTGTTGAAACAAAATGGCTATTTTTGTAGTGATTTTATAACATATTTATGTTATAAATTTTTTTTTTCTTTAAAAATAAATAATTATATATATATATATATATATATATATATATATATATATATATATATATATATATTCAATGATCATTCATCTTTGTAATCAGGTACATGACTGAACTATCAACTTGAGACTGTGTATCACCAGTTTCATTCAATCAACAAAATCATACGTATGTTTTCCCATTACGTCTTGCAAATAATCAAAAATTAAAGAAGGTAAGTAACATTTTGGCCGAAACGTAAGTAAATATAGTCGGAATGAAAAAGGAAAAGAAACGAAGCGTCGTTTGAAAGGAGATAGGGCGAAAGAAAATTTAAAAAAAGAGATTTGAAGAAGAATAAAATGTAAAAATGGAGAACGGGATAATCAGCAAAAATATATTTCCGCAATTTTAGAATCAAATGAAATAATAAAAAATAAAATTGATACATTGGTAGAGGCAAATAATTTTAAACAGGTGCACAGATAGAATGACTATATATATATATATATATATATATATATATATATATATATATATATATATATATATATATAATTCTATATCTGTCCATATATTTATATATCTCTCTATAAATACACACACACTTATGTATATAATCAAATAAGTACACAGATAGGAAGAGAGTGTTATATATATATATATTACTATCACACCATATCTAACATTATCATATAATCCTGCCATAATTATTAACGTATACTACCCCCTCTCCCAACATATTTAATACCACCATAAAAATAACCAATAAGGATTACAAACTGAAATTTCTACCAGCCACATATACACAGACCCAAATAAACAAGAAAATAGCGAGCTTTAATATAATAAACAATAATATTTTTGAAAATTAAAAATTAAAATATTATAGCAATCTTCAACTAACATAATTTTACACAGAATACTTATTATCAGGATTTATACCAAAATAAATTGATACATATAACAAAATAAAATAAAATAAAACACCAACAACCACTCTTTAGCTACCACCACTATAACTACATTGATGGTTTCATCATTCTCCCACCACCGTTACTAATCATTTCTACGAATTTACAATTTCTACCAATTTACAATAACTATTAGCTAATTATATTATCATTGCCTCTAATCCCTTGCAACATTACTATCACATCATATCATATAGACCCGTTATTAAATCAAACTACCCTCTCACCCAGCATATTAAATATTAAACATCACCATATAAATAACCAATAAGGATTACAAATTTCTACCTGTTACATATACACAGTCAAAAACAAACAAATAACCAGCTTTAAATATAACAAATAAACCGCCATTTTTTTTTTAATTTAAAAATAAATATAAATAATAACAATTTTTATCTATCATAATTTCACACAAACCCCACCACACGTATATACATACATCCGAGGAAATATTATTCAGCGGAAAAAAAATAAATAAATAAAATATATGATATGTATACATTCACGAGACATTCAGGAGACATTTCCGCCACACTTCCAATCTTTAAATTTCAACATACAAATGCGTATGTATAGACACAACACCACCCGTATACATACATATGTCATATCCGAAACTGCCCACATATGTTTATATATGTATGAGTCCCGACGGGCGACCAAGTATGTATATGTGTCTGCATACATCGATGTTTGCGTCAGTACGATGAAAAAACGACGCAGTTTCCCCCACCACTTCCACAATAACACAAATACACGCAATCTGCATAAAACCAAAATGTTTTAAAAAATTAATCAGTTTGTCTGACGATCGCTAAAGCGTGAAACCCAGGGTCACAAGCTCACATCTATCCAACCATATATAACACTCTCTTCCTATCTGTGTACTTTTTTGATTATATACATAAGTGTTTATAGAGAGATATATAAATATGTGGAGAGATATAGAATTATATTTATATTAAAGACATTTTTATGTTTAACGTTCGTTTTATAGATACAAGTATTTAAGTAAATGGTCTGTTTATAATAAACAGTATTAAATAACATTTACCGGCCTGAATGTCCGAGAAATTTTCATAGAAAATATTTGTCCCTTGACAGGATTCGAACCTGCATCCTATACGGAACCGTCTTTTACCTTGACTTGCCTAACCACTCGGCCACAAAGGATCGTTCGGTTGGCAAGGTTGAATTTACTGCTTATAAACTTCAATCTTCCATAATCTCGTACATTCATAACTGCTCATGGCGTATCAAATGTAAACAAATGACGTCATACATTACGAAATGGACAAAGTCCGACAATTTATTTATTAAAGACATTAAATTCGACCTTGCCAACCTTGGTGGCCGAGCGGTTAGGAACGTCAAGCTAAATGACGGTTCCGTATAGGTTCGAATCCTGTCCAAGGACGAATATTTTCTATGAAAATTTCTCGGACATTCAGGCCGGTAAATGTTATTTAATACTGTTTATTATAAACAGAGCATTTACTTAAATACTTGTATCTATAAAAAGAACGTTAAACATAAAAATGTCTTTAATAAAAAAATTGTCGGACTTTGTCCATTTCTTAATATATATATATATATATATATATATATATATATATATATATATATTTGGAATATAGATAGATAGGAAAAGCTTGATAGCATGCTAGCAAGATAGATAGATAGATGGAACATATATAGATAGACTGTGGGATAAATAACCACACGAATAGACAAACATCTAAAAATTACAATATACATATATATATATATATATATATATATATATATATAGGTGCGTATATAGATGGATAGAAATAAGAATATTGATGCCGATATAAATTTAAACATGAAAAGACTGATAGATACATATGAAAAAACTAAGATATGTATTAAAATCTATAGATAGATAAACAAGTAAATAGATATAAACAGACTGAGATAGATCGGCAGGTAGCTAGCTAGATAGAGAGATTGTAAGATGTATAGATGGCAACAGACTGATAGATATATATGAAAAGGCTGAGGTAGATATATAAATAAATAAATATGAACAAACACAGATAGATAGATATGGGATTGTAAAATTAAACAGACAAGAGAAAAGAAAGAAAGAAAGATAGATAGATAGATAGATAGATATGAAAAGATTGAGATACAGCAATTGACGTACAATATACAGATATACACAAAAGAAAACATTAAAAAGAAACTTTCCTCTATAGAAAGAATGAAAATAACAGTAAATTCTTTAAGAGGGAAAAAAGGCATATTATGAACAGCGAAAAAAAAAAAAAGAAAAGAAAGAAAGAAGGCTAAAACAAAATCCATAAATGAAATAATAAAAAAAATTCCATTAAATAATGAAAATAAAAAAACTAAGCAATTCTATACAGCAATTGAAGCCATGTTTGAGAACGCGTTAACTGTGTGTAATTTGCTTGTTTTGCCTGTGATAAAGAGTGAGATGATTTATTTGCCAACGTGTCTGCTTCAGCAAATGTACAAATAAACGCGGGAAAAAAAAAATCATGGAATATGCAAGAGAAAAAAATGGCAGCGCGCAGTTGTGGTTGTTACAATCAGGTTTGAAAATGGAGGCACTTAAATGAACGAATTTTATGTCGAGTCATTTCGTCTCCAATAAACAATATTTTGTAAATGTTAAATAAGAACGCAATAGAATCTGATGATTTACCCTCGAAACTGAGAGTTACTTAGTGCAGAGATCATGACGCCAGACACGAGGAGGATCTTGCGAGCTATCAGTCCAGAAACGCATTCCACACGAAGGTCTTACATTCCTCAGCGGTCTGTATAGGCTCTCCACACCACTACACAAAAGGACATCGACGAAAAGGACTATTTCTTTTTCTTATTCATTTTTATTAGAAGAGGAAGCAGACGTGGCAGCTTGGATTCTAAGAGGAAGAGAAATGAATGATGTCTTTGGTACACCTATCGCACGTTGGCTCAACGTCCCTGCGCGGCTGGTCTTAGTCGTTATCTCGATCCTGGGTTTGGGAAGCGTATCGATGCTTCAAAATTCTTATGTCCCTCGGTCAAATTTGCGCCGTTTTGGACTTATATCCAAAACCCATAGAAAGTCAATCCATTACTGTCACAATACCACGTCCACGGGGCACTTCAATTCCTGTCCATTTTGGCCCTGGCGTCCACATTTTATAAGAAGCGGTCACCCATCTGTGAACTGACAATGATCAACATTACGTCACAGAAGTAATCTGCCCGCAACCGATGATTCAACGCAATATAATATAATTATAATATATAAGGAGAAATACAGACAGAGAATAACAAGACAGATTCAGGGGTGAATTGCTTCGACAAAATTAATGTAATTGACAGTTATGATGCAAAATATAATTATAATATTATATATGCAGATATAATTATAAACACGTATGAACATGCTCAGTTATAATCAATTTAAAAATAAATAAATTTTAAAGCTATTGTTTCATTTAAGGGAGGTAACTTTAATTCATATAATTGTAATTGTTTATGATTAT
Organism: Acanthosepion lycidas; assembly: GCA_963932145.1. Taxonomy (NCBI): domain Eukaryota; kingdom Metazoa; phylum Mollusca; class Cephalopoda; order Sepiida; family Sepiidae; genus Acanthosepion; species Acanthosepion lycidas. The sequence continues at coordinate 42,378,802 of OZ010591.1, forward strand.
AATTTACGTATTATAAATATTTTAATATAGACATTTTAAAATTTCTTTAATTAACATTATTTAGTGCTGTTTGTATTTTTTTCATATAGATGGCCTCAGCAATTTCAGATTGTAACCTAGTATAAAAGTATAGTGAAGATATATTGAAGTAATTTACCTAGTGGAGTTTAATTTTATTGTCAGTTAATATTTCTTTGAATCGTGAATGTGGACAAGAATTTTCTTTTAAATGTTGTGCAATAGAACTTAAATCCGACATACACAATGTAAAGATGGTAAATAACGAATATGATCTTGGATGAGATTGAGAGTACTTAGGGAAAATAGATAAGAAATCAAAAAACTACGGCGCCTTCCTTAGTGAATGCAATATCAGCGTTAAGAAGATGACCCGAGATTTCTAGAGGATTAAAATAAAAATAGACGTAATAAGTCCAGATTATTATTCAACCAAACATGCTTCAA
>OZ010591.1:42384266-42411766 GCA_963932145.1 Acanthosepion lycidas
ATGTTGCAATTTACCAATATTTTAGATAGCACACAAGGCCTTCAAACAGCCTACATTAGGTTCTGAATTCCTAAATGGGTTTTCAATCAAGGCTAAAGAACACAGTCTGCCATACTATTCAGTGCTTAGTTAGGGAGGAGAGACGGATTAATAATTTTTCAAGCTTATTTACGCGTAAGTTAATGTAAATATTTTGAATTTCGAAGCAATGGGATAATGCCACTAAGACGCAAAGGGAGATACGCGGTGAGAAAGAGCATTAGAATACTTCAGACGGAACAGGAAACACAGTATACACCTTTACTCCTCTCCAAAAGAAGAGAGAAGTGTGAACTGAACTATCTATCTCTATTGCTTTAATTGTTAAATCTTACACATTCTATTGCAGAAAAGAAATATTTTATTCTGAACGTCAGTAACCAAATTAAAATCCATTCTATATAAGTAACTGGCATTGGTCTATTTTGAAAAGGGTCATTCTCAGTTTGTAAATATTGTATTTTCTGATAAGAAAATTTAGTGCTATAATTTATTTTCAATAATTTTTTAGGAAATATAGATGCATGGAGTAAGCATGTATATATATATATATATATATATATATATATATATATATATATATATATAAATGTAATGAATATGTAATATATATATATATATATATATATATATATATATATATATATATATATATATGGGCTTAGCGCATGCATCTCTATTTGTAAAAAAAATATTGAAAATAAATTATACCATTATATATATTGAGAGAAAGAGAGAGAAAGAAACAGACAGACAGATAAATAGTTGATTGATTTTGTTTAGTGGCATATCAACCTCTATCTTTTATTTAATGCCGAAATCTAAATATTTGAATACAATTTTATGGCTTCAACTAAATATATTTTGAATGCAATTGTATGCCTTCGACTACAGATAAAATGTATTGTTGGTCATTTTGCTATAAAATTTATTTTGGTAATTCTACTATAAAATGTATGGCTGGTATAACTTAATATCTGGTTAATTTGCTTTAAAATTATATTCTTGACAATTTCATAACAAATGTATATTGTTGGTAATTTTACTATAAATAATGTGTATAAAAATGTGTTGCTGGTATTTTTACTATAAGAATGTATTTTTTTAATTTCCATAGTATTTTCTTTTCGTTGAAGAGGGGGACACTATTTTCCCCATTACTGGGGCCCTAACAGGTGCTACCACTTTGGGTCAGGTTGGACTTGGGAACAACAGCAAATATTACCTAGGACAATGTTAGTAAAATTATTCATTCCTTTTGTCATGAGTCCTAGAGCTCTGATTATTATTGATACAGTCTCACTCTTCATTCTCACAATTTGTTAATTTCGATCCTTGTTTTTGAACAATTTCTCGATAATTTTCATGGAGGTGTTTCTCTTAAATAGTATTGCTTTGTCAGTAAGCATACATCCGAATTTCTTGTCTTTTATGATAATATCATGTCTCTTGACTTTTATTATGATAGCATCAAGTCTGTTGGCTTTTATTTTCCTGTCAGTTTGAATTGGCATGTCTCAGACTATAGTTACTTTGTTATTAGGTTGGTGCAAAAAATAATGACGTAATAATGTCGTTTTTTGACGTATTTTTAACGTCAAAAAACGACATTATTACGTCATTATTTTTTGCACCAACGTAATATTTTGGGGAAATGAATCTGGTTTTTACTCATACCATTTCTCAGTGGTTTCGATTTTGTGTTTCTTGAATATCTTCCAGTGCCTTTATGTCACTACCTCATTACGCCTGTGGTTATATACACTTGTTAGTATTAGGTTGGTGCAAAACAAATGACGTAATAATGTCGTTTTTTGACGTTAAAAAACGTCAAAAAACAACATTATTACGTCATTATTTTTGCACCAACCTAATAATTCCGGATATCCTGAGATGTGGTCGATATTATTATTATTATTATTATTATTATTATTAATATTATTATTATTATTATTATTATTATTATTATTATTGTTATTATTGTGTGTACACATTTCTTTCCGATCCCGCTCAGAGACCTAAGATCAGAAATGACATCATAACATTTTCTACTGTCCAATTAAAAAAAAACAACAACAGCACACATATTTTACATAGATAAATCCGTAAGGCGTGGCCTTTACTCGTGAGAACATTTTTTCTATTTCTTCAAGACATAGGCATCCAGGATTTCCTTCAATGTGTCTACTGGAATATTTTTCAACCAATCCGAGGGCTCCAACTACAACAGGGATTGTTGATATTCCCATCGTTTTTTGAAGATTTTCAAAGATACATTGCAGTCTGCAAGGACGGCCATATCAATGAAGAGGCAAACTTTTATCTGCTGTTTCTTATAACAATGTCTGGGCCGTTAGCTTTGATTGTTCTGTCTGTGTGTATTGGGTAGTCCCATATAATTGTTATAGGTCCTATCTCCTTTACTGGCTCTGGGTAGTGTTCATACCAATTTCTTTCAGTTTCAGATTGTCCAGTGCAGATATTGGCCCATACTGTCGTGCCGGGTTTTATATTCAATGGATACCAATACCTCGCAACCTGATACAAGATAGTCAATTTTGGGCTAACTCAATATTTTAGTCTCTGTGCTTGATAATTTCTAGATAAGAAGCATTGGTCCTGTGCAGCATTACTGATGGGCACGGGATTTGTCTACATTAGCTTCTTTGGTACGGGCAGAGTATTGACTGTGAAGCTGTTTATCTAGCCATCGTTTCTGTATCTACACGGTTGCATATGCGGTTGCTTCCTTTTTTAAGTATTTTGCAGCTTCAGTCGGTGTAAGGTGCTTTACTTATATTTCTACACCCATTTGAAACTCCATTTTGAACTTGTTTGCTTTCTTTATTACGGAATAAAGTCGCTTACTACTTTCATGTTCTTTGATAAATATCAGCATCTAGTCTTCTGTAGTTTCTAGATATCTTTGAAGGTCGATTATTGTAGTTTTGTAAGACAGTTATAATTGAACTAATCCTCTGCCTCCTTCGGATTTAGGCACATACAGACGATTAATATCAGTTTTGGGTTGATGCATGCGGTGGCAGGTGAGAAGCTTTCTCTTTTTGGCGTCCATCCGCTTAATATCAGCTATGGTCCAGTTAAGGATGTTGAAACTGTATGCACCACAAGAACATCCAAGGTGTTTATGGCTGATATTCTGTTTTTTTGAATTCAGCTCGGTATTCAGTACCAGATGCACACGTCTGTAGAACTCCTTTCTTACCTTATCCTTCATTTGGGTATGCTGTATAGGATCTCATTCACAAATTCCTAGGTACTTATAGGCTTCATCTTGTTTCAGTCCCCTAATCTTTATGACAAATCTAAATCTATTGAGCGTTTTTCTGCAATTTTTTCTTGAATATTACTTTTGCACATTTATCTAATCCGAAGTCCATACCTATGTCGTCATTAAAACATTTTACAATATTGAAAAGGCCCTTCAATGCATTGTCGTCTTTGACAAAGATTTTGCGTTCATCCATGTAGAGTAGGTAATTGAATACTTTCTTATTTAAGTTGTAAACATAGCTACTATTGTTTAGTTTATGCGTAAGGGGTATTAAGGACAAACAAAACAGAAATCATTACAGGACGTCTCCGTCGGATATTCAGACGGTTGGAGATGGCAGTGCCTCTGGTGTGTTTTAGATATAGTGTGGTGTTCTACATTCCCATACTGTGCTTAAGGAAATTTTCTACTACAGCGAAGACTTTGTACATTTCCAAATCTTAAGGATCCAAGAGTGCGTCACACTATCAAAGGTTTTACGATAATCAATATACGCTGCGTTAAGATTTCTACATCGTCTCCTACAATTTTCCAGAATCGTTTTGTTTATAAGTAGTTGATCTTTGCAACTATATGAACCTCTCCTGCTTCACTTCTGTTCCAGTGGAAATATTCTTTTTGCTTCGGAAAAAAAGTAAGTACAGTTCGTCGGGACAGACGTGATCAACTTATACGTGGTGGAGAGATACGTTATTGGCCTATAATTTTTCGGATCGTCTGTTTCACTCTTTATTGGCATGAGATATGTAATACCTTCAGTGATCCATTCCGGGATATAATTGGAATTATTTACAAGCATTGAGAGAGTTTTTGTTTTATGGATTGATGAGAGATTATAAAGCGAGAAATTGGGCACCTTTTCATTTCCTGGGGATTTCCATTTTAGGGATTTCGTTAGAGCTTGCCTAACACTGTGTGGGTACATTTTCATCCAGCATTGATTCTTCTACATGTTGGGTCTATTTTGCATTTGGAATCCCTTCAATGAGTCTATTGAAAGCTTTTCCAATCCATCCAAGGTCTCCATCTACAATTGGCGTTGTTGAAGTCCCCATCTGCTACGTTTTTGAGATTTCGATTTCAAGGTCCTTGTATTTTGATAATTTTCGAAGAGCTTCAAAAATACATTATAGCCTGCAGGGACAACCATGCCAATAAGAAGGCACATTTTTTTATCGCGGTCTTTGATCAGTGTCTGGGTGATTACCTTTGATTGTCCTGTATGTGTGTATTGTAAAATTGTTACAGAACCTAACTCCTTAACTTGGTCCTGGTGATGTTCATACTAATTTCTTGCAGTTTCCTTCTCGTAAATGTTGCAGATTTTCCAATGCAGATATCATGTCGGGTTTTATATTCAGTGGGTGCTAATACCGTGTAACCTGATACAAGATGGTCAAGTGTTTGGGGATATTTATAATAGAATCTGCATTTTTGGCTAACTCGACTTTTGCGTATGTGCGCTTGATAATTTCTAGTTAGTAAGAATTGGCCCTTTGCAGCAAGAATAAAACTTTCGGTTTCAGCTTTTAATGCTGCACTACGTAGCCACTGATCAGTACGAGGTTTATCTACATCAGCTTGCTTAGCACGGGCAGACTATTGACCGTAAAGATGTGTATCCTACTATCTTTTCTGTATCTGATTGATTACATTTGCCTTTGCTTCCATTTTTAAAGTCTTTGCAGCTTCAGTAGATGTATTATGCTTTACTTGCATTTCTTCACCCATCTGAAACTCCATTTTGAACTTTTTGGCTTATTTAATGTTCTTTGAAAGATCTTCATCCAGCCTTATGTATCTCTCAGGTCGATTGTTGTAGTTTTGTAAGATGGTTCTAGTTGAACTAATCCTCTGCCTCTTTCGGATCTGGGCACATACAGACGATCAACATCAGCGTTGCGATGATGCATGCGGTGAAAAGCTTTCTCGTTTTGGCGTCCCTTCGCTTAATGGTCGCTTAATGTCAGCATTGGTCAAGTTAAGGAGGTTTAAACTGTATTGCACCACGGAGTCAACCAATGCTTTTATGGCTGTATTTTGCTTTTGGAATTCAGCTCGGTTTTCAATACCAGACGCACTTATAGTATTCTTTTCGTACTTTCTCCTTCATTTGCGTATGTTGTATTCGACCTCCTTCGCTAATTCCTAGGTACTTATAGGTTTCTTATTGTTCCAGTTCCCTAAGTTTTGTGACAAAGAATAGATTATTATTATTATTATTATTATTATTATTATTATTATTATTATTTTCTTTGCTTTCTAGCGTTTACACATTTCTTTCCGGGTCCCACCCAGAGACCTAAGGTTAGAAATGGCATCATGACACTTTTCACTGACAAAATAAAAAAAAATAAAAAATAAAAAAAAATAAAAAATTACATAGATAAAGCCCTTCTTAAAGTGTGGGCTGTACTTGTCAGAACAATTTTTTGTATCTCCTTGAGGCATGGGCTTCCAGGAATCCCTGCAATTAGTCTACTGCAATCTTTTCCAACCAGTCCTAGGGCTCCAACTACAACAGGGATTGTTGATGTTCCCATATGCCACATTTTCGAGATTTCTATTTCAAGGTATTATTATTATTATTATTATTATTATTATTATTATTATTATTATTATTATTATTATTATCTGATTTGATTTGATTTGATTTCTGGTATATACTTATTTCCATGACATTTTTTACTGAGCGATTGTTTTGGGAAAAAAGTGAAAAAAATACAGAGATCTGAGGTCAAAGATGTTTTCACATTTACCAATAATCATTTGATATGAAAAAAGTAAGATAACACATTTTACATAGATAAATCTCTTCGTAATATGCGAAATGTACTTGTGTTTAAAATCTTTTTTTTAATTTCTTTTAGGCATGAACTACTAGAACTCCCATTCATTAGTCTATCGGAACATTTTCTAATCAATCCGAGCGCTCTAACTACAACTGGCATTACTGATTTCCTCATGTACCATTTTTTTTACATTTCCACTTCAAGGTCCTTGTATTTTTATAGTTTTTTGAAGATCTTCAAAGATACATTACAATCTGAAAAACCTGCCAAGTCAATAAGACATTATTATTATTATTATTATTATTATTATTATTAAAAAATATCTGAAGCGTAATAGTAAAAAAAAGTCCAAGAGAGGTTGTCTAGAACTAATCTAGGTGAACATTTGAAATCTGAAGAAGGTGCAAAGCAACTCTTAATTTAAAAAAAAAAAGTGGGAATGATCGAAATCCTTTTTCTGATGCCTTAATAAGGATGGCTGTCATGAACTTTTGCTTATATGACTGGATGACGGGTCCAGTTGTTCTTACTGAGAGTACCCGGTTAGCAGATTTCTGGTTACTGCATCCCGACTGGTAGTCAGGAACCAGAACAGATCGACAGCACATTATCAGGTGTTGCGCAGAAAAAGGTATCCAATCAAGCAGATCCGACGGGCAACCCTGAGGCCATATCACCGCAAAGTCTATGAGCGGGGAAATCTAGTAGTTGATTGAGTAATATAATAACAAGTTCAAAGTTTGTATACAAGCGTGTTTAGTGGTATTAGAGTGATTAAGCCACTTGACATGGTGGTCACTGAAGTCGCCGAACAGACAAGTGGACAGAGAGAAATAGAGAGAGAGAAAGAGAGAGAGAGAGAAAGAGAGATAGAGAAAGAGAAAGAGACTTACTATAAAAATAATTTCTATTCTATATAGAACTGGCTTCTATTCTCTCCAAACAAAACAAATGCGTCGCTGTATCCTTCTTTTCAGCTTGGAAGTCATCGTCAGTTGTCTTTTTTAAGAAATCTGGGAAACGGTCGCACCTCTACCTATATTAGCCTCTTACCTCTTTTCGGCAAAGTGCTAGACGCTCTAATCAATACCGAATTATTAAGCATCTACCTTTGGACGACATCCTTTAGATCAAAGAATATGGTTTCCATCACTGAATTTGCCTTTTAAGCTTTAAATAAAAATGGTAATGGTCGGGCTGTGGCTCTAGATATCTTGAAGGCGTTTGACAGAGTTTGGCATACTGGCATTCTACGAAAGCTTTAGTGCTACGGTATAACGGGATGAGTATTTGCCTTCATCTAATAAATCGTGTAATGAAGACCGTTTTGAACGGGCATGTTTCTATATTATTTCTCACTAATTCGTGTATTCTTGTGGGTTCTATTCTTGGACCTACGCTATTTTAGATCATCATCAATGATATCCCTGATTTCACCAGTTCCCAACAAATCATTTATGCAGATAATGCAGCCAGTTATTCCTGTCTTAGTAGTAAGTCCAACAGACCCGACCAAATAAACCGGGAAACTGCTCTTGAATACGATCTTCAATAAATGGGCAATTGCGGCGCGAAAATCTTTTAAAATTTTAACGCCTCCTCCCAAAATGCTTTAATATAATTATCGCGGAGAAGCTTTCCTATCTGCTTTTTCTGTGCCTGATTCTAAACTCTGGGAAAACAAGATTGTACACCTTCTTATCCTCAGGCTTTCCATTGTCATGGAAGACTATATCAAATCAATTACTACGTCTACTGTTAGGAAAGTTGGTCCACTGTGTGGGGCCAGAAATGTTTTCTCGTGTGAATCTATCCTGCATATTTAGAAATCTATCATTTATTCCTGCATTATATACTGTTGCAATATCTGGTCTGGTGTTCCTTCTGTATATCTCGATATTCTTGACAACATCCAAAAGGGGGTCTGTAATGTAATCGGTCCTGACTAGGAATCAGTCACTTTCTCACCGACGTCACGTGGCTTTCCTCTGTCTTTTCTACAAATATTTTCATGGAAACTACTCTGATGAGATTTAACGCTTAAATTATTTGAGATATATATTTTTGGAGGAAAAATTTCATAACTTTTTTTTCATCTGTTACCCCCGTCTTCGAAATTTCGAAAAATTCAATTTTGTAGAGCTTGATGTTTATGTTAGAAATACTTGGAAAATTTCCATCCTGAATTTACTTTTGTAAAACATGACTTCCAATTACCGAAAATCTCCTTTAAATAAAACTAAAATAGTATTTAATTAGAAAAGCTTTTAATTGCTTATATGAATAAGATATATTATGGACAGTGTTTTCTTAAGAAACATAAGTTTTCGATGAATAATGAAATTTTATGAGAATTGTTTTCAATTTTTTTAGAATTTTAATTAGAAAAAAAATTTCTAAAGTTTTTAAATTCTGTCTTATTTTTAAAGTTGAAATCAATGGTTCCAAAATTATTTTTTCAGGATCACATTTTCGGAATGAAAATTTGCACGCGCCTCACCAAAGGGAAATGTCGTTGAAAAGGCGTAAGCAGACCAACAGGGCGAGAGAGAGAGAGAGAGAGAGGGGGGGGGTTTAAAGGGAGATAACCATGAATTCCAAGTCAGACCATTATATTGATAACTCTCTCCTCCAATTTGTGGGGTCTAGTTACTATATTCTTAATACTTGATACAATGCAAAAATTTCAATGTTAAAATGGTCAATAATAATTTATAAAATTTTATACTGGGACTCATACATATTATATACATATAAACAAGGAATCAATAATAATATTTTAAATTTTGAAATCATGTTTATTTCTGGCATTTATTTTTGAATCTGTTTCTAAATCTTTGATTGCTTTCTAATAATTCCACCTCAGCTACTTCTGACGTACCTATGAGGCGCCACACGCAATCTGGGAATCACAGGGTTAAGCGACAGTGTTGATAGGCAAATCTATATTTATTAATCATAAATGAAAAATCTTACTACAATTTATCGTCCCCCAAAATTCTAAAAAATAATTTTTAAAATTTTTTCTGTGTATAAACGGGGCGATTTTGTAAAAAAAGACGTCCATAGACGAAACCATCAGAAAATAAAAGCAATAACTATAGTAAATTTAAAAACAAAGTACCAAAATTCAATAAAACTGTATAATACGGAGAATATTTTCCTAAATTGTTAAGATTTCTGAGATTTTAAATATCATATAAAAAGTGGCTCACATTATATTCCTCATGTAACTTGTACAGATATATACAGCGCAGAAAAAACATTACATAAAATCCCTGCTTTTAGTCAAACTGTCAACATATAAACACCTCATTTCTACAAAATTTTTAACTTAAAGTATTTTTGTCAAATTAGATTAATTAAAGTTAAATCAGATATTATTCCTCAAATAAAGTTTTAGAAAAGAATATTTTATTTTTGATTTTTTATAATAATGTGAAATACATTGCGTTGAAAGATGAAAATAATGGCGCTAAAATCTGCGATGTTTAGTCAGTTCAAAACGAAAACTCCATCCGGTTAATTTAAATTAGTTTAGAAATACTGCAAAGTATTTGCTTACAGGAAATATTAAATTTAATCTGTTACGTTAATGTTAAAACATAAATAAAGGCTTCAAGAAAGTTTCTTTCATTTTTAAGAATTCATTTTAAACCTTAAGAATCTCGTTTCTTTGAAGGTACCTACATATGTATTTTTCTATACAATATATATATATATATATATATATATATATATATATATATTGAAAATATTATTCCTTTTACAAATTCTTGTTCTATTTATTATTTTCCATTTTACTGTTTTATTCATTTCTTTTAAATGCCCAAAATATTTGGATAGGGATGTCTGATTTCTATTTTAAAACTTATTGAAGGAGCTCTGACAGAGCTTTTGGCTCCTGTTTTTGAAACAGGAGAATCGTGTTTTTAAAAAACTAATTATAATTATAATTTAGGCTCTAATTTTGTATTGAGCATTGTTTTTTTTTTGTTTTTTTTTAAATAAAGACAAAAATACTAAAGAAATTCGGATTATTTACCTAACATGTTCTTATGTTCCTATATATTTGCACACACACACACACACACACACATATATATATATATATATATATATATATATATATATATATATATATATATGTATATATATATATATATGTGTGTGTGTGTATGCATAATTTTCAGATTTATTTTAAAATGCGACATTATAAAACGTTATTTTAGTGAATACAGGTGTCTCAACAGTTTTTTTTAGTAATATATATCATGTCGTCTGATCAGGAAAACAGAATAAAAATGTGATCACTGACAGAGTTCGAAACTGCGACTCCTTTGTAATAGAAAGTTTTCTTTACTATTATTTATTCGTATTTCTTGATCACTATATTTTTAATTCTGGTTTAAGTATTTATTTAAGTTTTTATTATTACGTTTTTTCTTTCATAACAGTAAAGAAAAAATTATGTAACTGTAGGAATCATATAAATTGTCCATTGAATAATAAATGTCTCACAGCGTCTATACCAATGTATTATCTAATCCTAATAATAATAAAAATTAAAATTGTGAGCACTAAAAGTAAATATAAATTAAGGTGGAGCCAACATCTCTCTTCCTTCAAAAATAATAAGTATCGTAACCAAACACCCCTATCCAAATAGTTTGGGCTTTTAAAAGAAACAAATAAAATACCTACAGTAAAATGGAAATTATTTTTTTAAAAAGCCAGAACTTGTAGGTTTATAAATGATCAATATCCTTTGTCTTTGCATCAAAAGTTATATATGATTAAGTTAATAAAAAATGAAGTTTTATTAAATCAAAGAAAAAAAATAACTGTTTTTCTAGACACCGGATTAAGTTTACTTTAAATTCATAATTATATATCTGTTATTTGTTTACAAATAAGAAAGCAAGAAAATACGAAATTGAATTCCAAACATTTAAAGCTTAATTTTAACAATACCGTATCTAGTATATTAATAAATATAATAAATATAGTATTTTAGATCTTTATACATATATATATATATATATATATATATATATATATATATGTGTGTGTGTGTGTGTGTGTGTGTGTGTGTGTGTGTGTGTGTGTGTGTGTGTAAAATATGACTTAATCATATTTGAAGCCCCTTAAAATAATACCCATGTATTTTAGAAAAAAAATAAAGAATAAATAAATATGACAATGTATTGTACTGTATCTTGTGTATGCCCCTAAATATTAAAAAAAAAAATACAGACAGGATAACACGTTCTCGTATAAGTAAGCCAGTATCGACAGGTAGAAATTACAAACTCGCACTTAATACTTAAGCTATATTTAAACTTTGCCATCTTAAATTAGACTTGAATCCTGATTCGTCAGAAGAAGGCAACATCCTTTCAAAATTTTGAAATGCATTTCCCCATCCAGCTTAAACTATATAATACTATACTTAAGAAAAGTAAATAATTTTTTTCAAAAGTTGTTTAACATCGCTTGAGAATGGGTGGCACCATTTAACGAGGCAGAAAGGGAAAAGAAAAAAAGAAGAAAAGGAGAGGCTAAGAACCGAATCGTGAGTGATAAGCAATAACACACACACAGCTAAGAGACAATGGATAAAAGGATATTTTGATAAGTAACAAATGGCGAAAGAATGTCATTACAATGACAGGGAAATTCTGAGTAAAAAGAAAGGGAAAGAAGGAAAGAATCAGATATGTTTTGGCATCGGCTGTGTTATCTAAAGATATGAAAGCAAAATATTGGTATGGGAAGGCATCTTATTATCAACTACAGACCGGCTGGCCAAAGAAAAAAAAAATTCAAATGAAAATGTTATTTCGTTAAGTGACGAAAAACAGGCAACTAAAAAGACTTAGACAGATATGAAAAATTAAAACCACCCACGAACGTCCGACGGAACATTCTTGGCCTGCGATAATAAAATTTTGTTATCAGGAATTTGTACCGAAGGAAAATGAATGTGTTTTCTTTCTTTCTTCGAGGCGACAGACTGACTGGAACTTTGGAGATGTTTTTTTTTTTTTGAGACCGTGTCAAGAAGACCACACATTCTGATAATTAGCGATAAAATAGCTGACGTAAACCACGTGTAGAAAAAAAGTTATGACCGCCATTGTCATATTGTCCCGTTCGCGGCTGGAGAAATGATAGACCATTAAGGGGAAGAAAAGGGAAGGAGAAGAGATAATTTTTTTTTTAAGCAAGATTTTTTTTTTTTCGCAGATTCGTCCACGCCCGACTAAGACATCATTGGTCGAGTGGTGATCACGTGATGCACGAGGGAGGCTGTTGCCGCCCATCTGGAGGATGAGTAAGAGAGGTTGCCACGAAGATGTGGGGAGGGCAGTTCACGCCCCTCTGAAGTATGATGAGAAGGTGGGAGTGAGGAAAGTTTCCCAAAAATGGAAAAAGGTGGAAATTCCTAACCAGAGAGGTGGATATGTATTTAGAATTATCGAGGAACCCCCCCGCCGCCGACAAACTCACCCCGGTTTTGGTCGGCGCCCATATAAACGAAGCCACAACGAGCAGAAATGAGTCGAGACCCAGCAGTTCCCAGAGTCAGTCTCTGGTTGAGGCAGGCCTCGCCGATAGCTGACCAGGATTCACGCACAAATCCGGACCCATCTTCAAACCAAGAACAATTATTTTGAAGAGCGACTTAGATCCAGATCACCGAAATAAGTTTTTCTTTTGACTTTCGTCCAAAGACCCACCGAAACAGCAATTTCTTAGAGAGCAGACAACTTGAAGTGTTAAAACTTGCCTAGCGGAAAACGACGTGTCACAATCCATAGAACGGGTCGGGAGATAGATGCAGTCCTATTTATCGAAAAACTAGACATTAAGTTTTTTACCTTTTTCTTTGATACTTTGAACTTCTGAGTTTTCATTTTATTGCCTTTTATGCATATTTGTATGGTATCACCCCCGTTGAACTCGGTTTGCAGTACGGCCCCGACTACTGATTGATTTCCTCTGCCTAGATTAATTCACAAAGTGGGTAGGCAGACTGGGGATCAAAGTAGGACGTCACAGTTGGTGCCGTGCTAGACTGGGATAGAACGACACGGTTGGCGCTGCGACCAGGGGACGACGTCACAAATGGAACAAACACTGTAAGATTAAATTTAATTTAAAGTTTAGTTAATTTCTATTTCTGTGTCTCGATGAATGTATATGTTAAATAATATATCTATCTATCTATCTATATATATATATATATATATATATATCAAAGACATTCTTATGTTTAACGTTCTTTTTATAGATACAAGTATTTAAGTAAATGCTCTGTTTTCATAGAAAATATTCGTCCTTTGACAGGATTCGAACCTGCATCCTATACGAAACCGTCATTTAACTTGACGTGCCTAACCGCTCGGCCACAAGCTAAATGACGGTTCCGTACAGGATGCAGGTTCGAATCCTGTCAAAGGACGATTATTTTCTATGAAAATTTCTCGGACATTCAGGCCGGTAAATGTTATATAATACTGTTTATTATAAACAGAGCATTTACATAAATACTTGTATCTATAAAAAGAACGTTAAACATAAAAATGTCTTTAATAAATAAATTGTCGGACTTTGTCCATTTCTTAATATATATATATATATATATATATATATATATATATATATATATATATATATATATATATATATATATATATATATAATGTATGTATGAAAGGAGGGATGATTAAATTTTATATGCCAGGACATTGTAAGGAAAATAAATTTTTGATATATAAAAGCAAACTTTCCTGAAGCTGGATTCACTCATATGCTCTCTCTTTGTTTGTCTGTCTGTCTGTCTCTCTCAGTCTATTCATTTCATTTTTTTTTATTAATCCGACAGATAAAATTGCATCCCTTACTTTACAAGCTGCTTTGTTTACGTTAGCACAGGAAACTGAGCAGATAGGTCTATTTCAAAAGACAGGGGAAATAAATGTTTAATTTAAAGGGATTAATAATTAATTAAAATTTGTTTGGTCATCGATGTTCTACACCGTACCTGAGAGACCAAATGACATCAGATCTAATGAAGTTTTACCCTGAGTGAACGCAGGTTCAAATTCTAATAATTGTAATCCAATAAGCTTTCTCAAATTTTCAGGCCGGCAGATGAAATTAAGTATTAAACGGAGCATCTGCTCAAATACGAGCGAGTATTCACTAATAATAATGTTTAAGTATATATATATATATATATATATATATATATATTTCTTGTTATGTATACTACATTGTTGATATGACTTCAGCATATATGGTTTCCGTACGACCCTAATGACCTAATTTGATTTTAGATTAAAAACTGTAAATTTTTAGCTATAGATATACGTTAAAATAAAATTTCTTAAGAATAAATATTTCCTGAAAAATGAATATTATTCGTACCAATGTTCGCCTAATAAGAGTCTTGTAAATAACTTAAATCAGAAACCTAATTTGTACTGTGTGTGATATAAGCGTAAGAAGTGGTGATATGAAATGCGTATTAAGGAAAAAGGTAGTTCCAATAATATATATATATATATATATATATATATATATATATATATATATATATATAATGGACTCTCCCGTCGGTTTCGACGTATTAGGATCTGCCAGCTTATTGATTCAGTTATGAAAGTTATGCGATAATCTTAAGTAGCATTTAACACCCGCTAGTGATTTACAAAGGAGGCCACATATGGAGCAAGTGTGAGGATTGTGAGATGAGATCACTGTTAGATTGGCTGACCTTTTAGATCTTGCTCTCGCTTCTTAAAGATGATTCAGACAAGCAGATTGAAAATTGCTTAGTCCACTAAAACACGTTGATCTCTATTCTACCCGCTCCAAAGCTAAGCGCTCAAGGGTGTTATGTGGTAAATTAACTACTGACAAGTTGCTTCTCAGCCCTGTAGCCCTGATCTAACTGGCTGTACATTAGGATCTTGGGTATCCTGTCATCAGACATTCTCAAGACATGACCAGTTCACCGTAACTGAGACTGTGTGATAAGTCTCGATTCCTCCACTATTACACCTGTCAAACAGGTCTACGTCAGATGTCCTATCTTGAAGCTTAACTGCACAGATTGCACCCAGACAGCTTTTATGGAAAACATCTAGCTGACGTATATGGCACCTGTATGGAGTCCATGACTCTGAGCTATACAAAAGGATGGCAAGTACAACAGCTCTGTAAACCTGAATTTTCATATCCAGTCGAATACCCCGCTCATTTCACAAGCGATGGCGAAGTTTTCCGAAAGCACTGGTAGCCTTAGCAATCCGATGCATGATTTCATCATCAAAAGTTCCACTGTTTATTGACTTTGCTACCAAGAAAGGTGAATGATTTTACATAATTCAGGGCTTTGTCTTCTACTCTCAATGGTCTCTCTGAAAAATTATAGACTGATGGTTTTTGTTTCTCACCACGCAATTGATTCAGAGTAGGACAAGGTTGGTGCACAACTTCAGTTTTCTTTATGCTAAGTGTAAGACCAAATGCTTTACATGCAGCAGAGAAACGATTTATTAGATATTGGGCCTCCTCAAATGATGTGTCTACAAGAGCCACATCATCAGCAAACAACAAATCACCAATAATTTGCGTACGAAGGTGGGTCTTGGCTTTGAAGCGCTGATGATTGAAGAGACCACCAGTTGTTCGAAACTGAAACTTGACGGTCTGCCACTGTGTAGAGCTCCGGCTAGAGCCTTCCAGTAATATCCTTTACCTGATCCCGTCGCCTACACTCTCTCGTCAGTGGACCTTGCAAGTGAACTGTGTGGATAAGAACGAATCAAGGTAAACCGCCAGAAAACCCACACAAGTAATTTGTTTAAAGTGGTCAAGGCTTGTGCAGAACCATCCACACTTTTCGGAACTATTGATACACTTAGTACAAATATATATATATATATATATATAAAGGGTGTTCCAATAATTTGCACCGATTTTAAATGTGAATGAAGTTTAAGCGTCAAATAATTTTTTTTCTTTCAGATTTGGCAGACATTTGGGCAATATTACTTTTTCACACATAATTGCCATGACTTAAATAACATGATCCAATAGAGAAATAAATACATTTTCATCAATAACATTGATATTTATTGCTGACTTGGAACCGTCTTTATAAAACACCCTTTATTAATGCGCTTTCGATCAGTGTGCGAATCATTCTTCAATTTAACCATATGAAGTGAAAACTGATTCTTTTAAAGTTACCTATGTACACATTAGCCGCACTAATCGAGGTATTTCTTTATTACATTTAATAAATAAGTTAATCGTAAAGAATGCTGGAAGAATTTTCTTTATCAATATTGAGTTTTATATATTTTGTCCAAAATTTCTTTCTTCTGTTTTCAAACGTATTAGTTTGGTGCAAAAATAATGTCGTTTTTTGACGGTCAACTTCATGTGAGAAAACGACATTATTTTTGCACCAACCTAATATATATATATATGTCTCTGAATTTGTACATTGCCGTTTTCGTGTGTATCCTGCCTGCCTCCGTTGTTGAACTTCTGAGGAATATAAACATACGCTTGCATTTATTGACATGTATTCGGTTCTGTAATGGAGAGCATATGGCGCATGATTCCTTCGTATTTGCTTTATAGATTTTACCGTTATTCAGACAATAGAATTAACCTGTAAGACGAATATTAAACACATGAAAATTTCCGAGGAACTGAGAGAGGAAATTAGTTTCATAAAAAATGTGCAAAGAAATTGAAAATATATGATTACTCTGAAAACGAATAATGAAAACACACGCATATATTCACATGGATTACATGGACTATATATATCTATATCTATATCTATATATCTATATCTATCTATCTATCTATCTATCTATATATATATATATATATATATATATATATATATATATATATATATATATATATATAGCCTCTGTTTGTTTGTTATCAAACTCCTGCTAGGTCTTTGGAGATAGATCTCCATAACCATATCCAAAACATTCTGAAACTACATTACCCAGGGTTCTTGCATAATTCTGAACAAAGGCGCTCCCGGTTTGGAGGGAGTGACATTCCACCACACTGTATTTTTTCCCTTTGATGTAAATTAAATTAAAATTTGAACAAGGAATGACTCCTAGGGTACTTGGATAAGTATGTTTCATTTTGATCAAAGGGAGTCCCCCGAGTGCACAAACTGCCCACTGATTTTTTCCCCTTTGATTTAAATTTAATTTAAATAAATTGGAACAAGGGAATGCTTCCTATCCAAATTATAAAAGAAGAAAGTCAGAAGAAGAAGGTCATATCGGCATGATCACTGATTAATATTTAAGTGCATCATTTTTCTCCACAAATTATAACAATGATTTAAAATCAATCATCATTTTCTTACAAAAAATGTCTGAGACGCAGCAAGGCGCAGGTAATTCGTCTATCTCTCTCTCTCTCTCTCTCTATATATATATATATATATATATATATATATATATATATATAGGCAGCATATGTTCAATCAAACATGTTTCATCGAATAATATAAACATAGCATTACTATTTATTTTTACCAACGAAATTCACAAACGAAGCTACCGTAGTTTTTTCCTACCAAAGTACTTTTGATCTCCTCCAAGATCATCCTCAGAGGTGAATTACAAAGACAAACTTATTATAATTGTGATCATTGTAATGGTGCTTTTAAAAACACGCGAGAACGCGCTCTTTTATAATTCATTTAAATTTAGACCTTGTAGCTATAGTAGCTATAGATTTTATATATATATATATATATATATATATATATATATATATATATATATATACTATTAATTGCAAATATAAAATTTGTCACTTAGCTGATTGATGTTATATTTAGCACGTCTATTTGAAAATTTTGTAGACGATTGTCTAATTGTTCAGTTCACTCGTTAGAAAATATCAGAAAATGTCTGCTATTATTGTTGTTTTCGTTGTTTTTATATTATGTTGAAAATAATTTCTGTTTTTTTTTAATGGTGTTAGGTTAATTTTTCTTCTTTGTGAGTGTGTATAGGCATTTGTATCTGCGTGTACGCCTCTACGTGTGCATATGTGTACATCTGTAGGATGAGGTTATTTCTTGTTTTCATAATTTTCTTTTCTCACCTTATATTCTCTCATTATTTAAATAAATTTCGATTTGGGCAGCCATCACTTTTTTTCATACAAGTTGCATTAAAGACAACAGTCAAGGTACTGCGATTAAGAGTTTTACTTAATTGGCCGTGTGTATGTCTAAGTGAATCCATTACATTCACGTACGTGCTAATACCCTTGGGAAAGGTAGAAATCCGCTTCTTCTTCTTCCCCCAGATATGGGTAAATAGCAGGACAGACCGGGTTCTATACCCTTGGATGGCAACTGGTGCACCGCAGAAAGAAATGGCAACCTACTGCAGGAAAAATTCTATCCCGTCAGTCATGTATCGAAAGATACATGATCGATTCAGCGTGTATCCCACATGGCACATGACTGAATTCAGTGTAGAGGCTTTTTTTTGTTTTTGTTTTTGTTTAATGTCTTTTAAAGCACGTTGAAGTAATGGAGTGGGGCTCAAATTGAGTAATCGGAAAGCCGAGTTCGAATTCCAGTAGAATCCATTACATTAATTTATGTGATAAAACCCTTGGAGAAAAATATGAATCCTCTTCTCCTCCCCGACCCGAGCTATGGGTAAATAGCAGGATAGACCTTGTTCTATAGCCTTGGATGGCAACTGGTCTACGGTAGAAAAGAAATGGCAACCAACTGCGAGAAAAAATTGCCTCGTCAATCATGTATCGAAAGATACATGATCGCCTAAGCGTGTATCGCGCATGGCAAATAACTGACTGATGTGTAAGTGATTTCTTTTCTGGATATATTGGGTGTAAAATCTACCCGAATGTTCTATGTATCCGTGCGCTTTCGGCTATTCTATGTTGTTGTTTTTTTTTATTAATATATATTTTTAACTAATTGCAGAATTGTTATTATGGTTTTGTGGAATCAGGCTGTACACCGTAATGATAAATTGCGCTGACTTTGTCGTAATGTGTGTGACTAATCAAGACCGACTTGGAAAAAGCATACGCACCCCCCCACTTCTGAACAGGTGAGAGACGCTTTAGCACCTTTTCCTGTGAGAAGGCTTCTTCTTAGTGAGCATCTCGTTTCACCTATTCGTATTCAGTACTGAATTTCACGAAATCGGTATTACCTGTCGTCACCACCAGTGTCTTTCCAGTAGACATTTCAGATAGAAGATCTTTGCCAAACATTGGTGTTTGTTGTTACCCTTCATTTTTTTTTATTATACTAATATCCACCCAATACAAAACCCAAGAGCCACTCAGAGTAGAGGGTTACTGTATGGAGTTGTATAAACGTAAGAGAATGCAAGAAGTTTAGTTTATGGTGTTATGTAGGAAAGCTAACGGTTAACCCTAGACTTCAAGAGGTAAAGATTATATTGATTTTGAAAACATTAATGTAGCACGTTTTTGTATCGTGTCACCCCAAGTAAAGTGATAATGCCACTAGGGTGCAGTTGGGTTATAAAACGCGAGTGAGAATGAGAAGATTTTATTGAGGAGAAGTGAAGAAAAGAGAATAAAGGAAAAGGGTTCAATTAGGAAACTTGGCGATTGTATTTGCATTAAAAGTTTTGAAGATTGTCGATGTCACCGAAGCAAGAAAACGGAAGCAGTTCCACAAGTGAGAAGTACGAGAAAAACTATTAGAATAGAAGAGGCGGTTGTATCTAATTAGTTCAAACATAAAACGGTGAGATCTACTTGCCAATCAATTAGCGCGCTTAACTTCATATAGTGCAGGTACTAGAGGAAAAGAGCTCATCAAAACAGATGCCATGAAAATATATGTAGAACAAAAGGAAACCACATCATGTCGGCGAGGAGATGCCAAGTCAGGATCGACCACATCAAGTAACCGTCTTTAAATTTTGGCAAGAATTTCTATTTATACAGCAGCCGCACCAGACCAAATATGACATTAATATTCAATACATGGACGAATGGTAGATTTATAAATTTCCTAGATTTATTCTGAAGATAAAAAATTCTGACACAACACAGTAAACCAATTTACTAGCAGCAGACGTAGCAATTGGTTTGATATAGTTGCTCCAATTCATGTCAGTGGGTTACGTTACCCCCCACCCAAAAAAAAAAGCGTCGCTCCCTGGTGTCTAGACTCAGCTAAACTGACCGCATGCAGAAATGAAAGCATTTCTTGGGAAGAAGCTGACTCTTCCTTCTTACTAATGTATTACAAATAGAATAAAACTGATTCACCCCCGTGTAGATGGCATGGTGGGTCCCATGCATTAAGTTAAACGCTTATTAAGAACTGCATTTTTTTCTGTTATATACCGTACCTATGCACACTAATCCGTATATCCAATCCTCATAAATCTATTGGACATTATTGTACGTGTATGTTGTGGGGGTTATATGCGGTCTACGTAGTCCACCACTAGCAGTGGTTTACCTACTTCATGCCGCTGGTGAGTATTGTAATTTTTGATATTATAAAGATTACCACTTTATTTCCAACCTCCGTTTAGTTTATATCTCATTCAGTAACACTCTCTAGGTTACAACACTAATTACGTTCATAATCTATCGATCTGTTATATACCGTACCTATGAACACTAATAGTATGTCTTAATCCTCACAAATACGTTGGACACTATTGTAAGTGGGGGTAATATCCTGTCTGCGTAGCCCATTACTAGCAGTGGTTTACCTACTTCGCGCCGCTGGCGAGTATTGTATTTTGTTGATGTTATAAAACTTACCATTTCATTTCTAAGCACCGTCTTGGTTATTCCTCATTCAGTAACACGTTCTAGGTTACAAAAGTCTGTTTCCAGGTACGAGGATTGGTTGAAAACTTCATAGGCTGACTAGTGATAAAATAAATGTTAACGATTGCATGCATTAATTTCAAAACTTTTTATTAGTAACTACATTGTTTAAGTCCAGGTAAACCGACATCTGGACTGGATAAAGAAGACTGTTCTACTCTTTGGTAAAAACAAGTCATCAACTATAGCGGATATGACGTCATCAGCTCTGCGATACTGGTTCCCAGTCACGTGGTTTTCATCTTGAGAATAGAGAGGGATGATCAAATAATTCAAATCCACATTCATTGAAACCAGTGACGTGTTCGGAAGCATTGCCTTTATGAAACACGTCCTACTTACGTCAGTTTTTCTGGGTGTTTCGTCTTGATAAACATTAATTGTAAGAAGACAGAGTATATGTTTGTCAACAAAAGGTACAGTCCAAGATGCAAACTACGCCTTAGAAATAGCAAAATCAAGCAATTAAAAAATTTATATATTGGAAATATTTGAACAGAGGACGGAATATCTAACAGCAAAATTTGAACATGACTCGGAATAGGTAATACCAAAATTTGAATACAAGAGAAAATAGATAACACCGAAATTTGAACATGACTCATAATATCTAACACCGAAATTTGAACACAATTCGTAATATCTAACAGTATAAATTTGAACACAACTTGTAATAGCTAACACTGAAATTTGAACTCGACTCGGAATAGCTAACACCGAAAATTGATCACAATTTGGAAGAGCTAACACCAAAATTTGCAGATAACTTGTAATAGCTAACACCAAAATTTAAACCTAACTCAGAATAGCTAACTCCGATATTTGATCATGACTTGGAATAGCTAACACCTAAATGTCAACAGGTTCATGTCTTACACCGAAATTTGAAGTCGTCTTGGAATGGCAAATGATACCTAATACTTTCTTAATCAAACTATGACGAAACAGGACATTTGCCTTAGACATGAGTTAACAGAAATGTGGTTCTTCAAAATTTGGCCGCAAATAGAATGCAACTGAATATATGACTAACGAGGAAGTTTTAACAAAAATGACATTTATAATTTGAATCAGAAAGAGGCAGTCGAAATGTCTAGGAAATATAACGAGGAAAGATGGTTTGGAAAATGTAACACTCACAAGACATACTGAACTTATGAAAGACAGATGTAAATCATCCTGTAATCTAACTCATGTGCTTGTGTAAATGGTTCGCAAACAGAAACTGGGATGGCTGGTGAAAAGACAAACCATATTGAGAGCTACAAAAGATGGGGCATTGTGGAGAACCATGCTCAAATATGTTCTGAATGGATATGAACCAAAACAAAGAAGAAGAAGAATTTAACTAACCACAATATTCTAATTGATGTGCAGTTACCACAGCTTCTATCGGCGTGAGACGTGAATATTAGGACTCGAGTTCAAATTCCGCCACGTTAGTTTTATTTACTTTCACACTAATATGTTTGGAAAAGGCCTAGTTGATCATTCTCTCTCTCTCTCTTTCTCTCTCTGTCTCTGTCTGTCTGTCTGTCTGTCTGTCTCTCTCTCTCTCTCTCTCTCTCTCTGGCGCGCCTTGGATGTTTGCTTGTCTAGGAGAAAAAAATCTCTCAATTGAAAGCAATGGAAATTGCAAAGTGACAGTCAAATATCATAATAAAAAAAAGAATCAATATTTGCCTTCAACGTGAAGGGACACAGGATTAAAAAATCTAAAAGAACAGCAATCAAACTGTTATTCCCATTTATGTAAAAGCAGAAAATATGAGGAATTTGACTTTTGTCATTATTGAGACATCTTTTTGTTGTCTTCCATGTGTAATATTTTCATTACGTAGATGTAAATACGGCTACCATCTTCATATTTCTTATTGTGTCTTGATAAATACAGGGGCATGCAAAACTAGTAGTATCATATTTCTAGCTTCCCCACAATATATCCAGTTAAATTCTAGCAACTGTTTCCTTCAGACCAAATATCGCCTATCCGTAATTTTTAAGATGTTCTCTATTCTGTAGCTACACAAGTTCGGATATTTATGTGAGTTACATTAGAGGAAGGGATCCCAAACGTTTTTACGTTAGCGCTCACTTTCACATTGAAAAATTTTCCACAGCCCAACTGTATAGTAAATGTTCAAAAGAACAGAAAAATTGTTTGGTAAATGTTTGTTACTGGTTCATAAACTGACTTTATGATATGGTAAAAAGAACATAGAATTACAATCTCTTGCTTTGGATATGGATATAAACTGAGCAAAAAAAAATACTACATGGCCAAATATTGCTCGTCGACGATCATTAAAGACACAGGCATCTGCTAATATGTTATACACAGCGGGTATGTCTTCAATCAGGTTTTCCTGATACATTAGTTATATAGTAGATCGAAGGTTGTCAGATGTCATCACAATTTTAGAAATTAAATTTACCTGTTTGGTACCGAATATCGTTCGAACTGCGAAACTTTAAGTCGCCTTGATATGTGTAATCGTATCACTAACCCATCATATATGAAACCGCAACTTATATAGGTTTAGTCATATCCACGACAACAAGGAGCGTTGGCAAAACTTACAATTGCCCCCACATACATCATCTCAATATTTTGATACGTCAATGTATATTGCTTTTTTCATAATCAGCGTTTTAACAGAGGTATAAACCCGTTCAGGAACAAGGTTTTATTTCTGAACAACCTACATTTTATCGTTATTAAAATTATTAACAATAATGTTTGTTTCGAATTTAAGATAGAGAATAAAATTTCATCCACTATCTAAATCGTAAGATAATGGTGAAAGCTTGGTAAAATATGCAATATTATGCTCCCGTAATGAGAAAGAGTTATTGTAGAATGATTTATCTTCCCATTTACTTCATGGGCATTATTATGTCCGTGATATAATAACACCGTAATTCACAGACGGATCGGAATAACTGAAAGGAAAAAAAGAATGACAAATATGCTCTTTTCTCAGAGAGAACTTTATATTAGAAAGATATACGGTGTAACCCGGATATAAGACAGCTGTCGGGACCGGAGAAGAAGTCTCTTATATCCGTGTTTATCTTATATCCGGGTTTGGTCTATTTTGTTTAGGTAAGTATGGCTCTAATTTGGGAACAGATAAAATCTCTCTTATATCCGGGTTTCTCTTATATCCGGGTTACACCGTATACACAATTATATATACACAATTATCAGGTCATCCCATAACTTCTGTCCGAAGTTTGTATAAAGAAAACAAGTGACCAAATGTTACATTTAATTACAGATTCAATCAACAATGTATTTTACCTGATTATCTATGACTTCCTTCCATCTATTAGGTTAGTGCAAAAATAATGTCGGTTTTTCACGTAATGTATAAAGTCAAAAACCGACATTATTTTTGCACCAACCTAATATTAACATAACATACTAATTCTATTACTGAAAAATTCTTTTGGCTTTGATTCGAACAACACACAAATGTCAGTTTTAACCTCTTCCTGTGTTACAAAAGCTGTTTCTTCCAAATGATTCTGTAAGCTACGAAACAAATGGTAGTCTGAAGGAGCAAGATCGGGAGAATAAGGTGGATGAGGAATTTTCTCCCAACCAAGTTCGATCTTTTGTGACGTGAATCTTGCTGTGTGGGATCGCGTATTGTCCTGATGAAACATCACCTCTTTTCGATTCACTAGAGCAGGTCCTTTTTTCCTCAAAGCTTGGTTCAAACGCTCTAATTGCTGACAGTATATTTGAGCATTAAATGTTGAATTAGGTGGTAAGATTTGAAAGTGGATTATTCCTTGGCGATCCCACTAGATTGAAAGAAGAACATTTTGCCGATGAAGTTACCTTCTCGGCTGTGATTGGGGTCCTTCCCCTTTACCAAGCCACTGTCTACGACCCTTAACATTTCTATAAAAGATCCATTTTTCGTCGCCAAAAAGGTGAAACAAGTTGGAGAGAATGGAGAGAAGAGCAGATGTCAACTCAGGATTTGAGGTTGTTTTCAGACAATTCATGATGCATCCATTTTACAAGTTTAGAAACGTTTCCAAGTTGTTGAAGATGACGATGAACAGTTGTATGGTTTGAACTGAGAACCACTGCCAATTCCTCAACTGATAAAGCAGGATTTTCATCAAGGGCTGCTTCAAGAAGCTTTTCATCAAACTCAACTGGACGTCCAGTTCGATCTTCATCTTCAAGGGTGAAATCTCCACCTTTGGATTTTGCAAATCATCTTCTGCAAGTTCTTTCATTCCCCTCCATAAACAGAGTGAATGTTTCTAGCCGATTCGGCTGCTGAGTTTCCTTTCTTGAACTCATAAAGCATTATGTGCCTCAAATGATTCTTGGGTACTTCCATGTTAGCAGGGTTTTAATCAAACAATATTTAATTTTATTGTTCTCGGAAATAAGATTTGATCAGTTTAAATGCATCTAAACAGAAAAATAATGTTCAGCTCCATTAGACATTATAAAATACTCTTTAAATTTCGTTCATTTTAACAAAAAGTTAAAATTCGAACAGAACTTATGCGATGACCCGATATATATATATATATACATATTTACAAATGACCCACGCGGATAATAATATATCACATGGAGAGAGAGAGCAAAGAAGAGTGTAATGAGAAACAAAAAAGAAAGGGACTTGCATATTATAAGCAGATACTCCTGTATCTGTAGAAGCCATATTTAGGATTCCATATTCAAACGAGCCGGATTCATCTACTATATCCCAGTCAAGTGCATATTCCACGAACGCGAAACACCTAATCTTGGCTTTTTCCAAACTGAGAACTGCAACCGAGAATTTCATTTTATATCTGAGAGTGATAAAGAAAGCAAACTTTCGCTTTGGTTGATGTATACTGTCTGAAATTGGCTACAGCTTACGTGAATCAATGTAGTAACATAACTAAGCGTCTCTCCTCTGGCAAACGTCACTTTATCTCCACCAAAGGGAGATAATCACACCCTTTATCCTTACACTCGCATTTATATTTATAATGTGTCAAGAGAACCTCGGTAGATCTTTCTTCTAAAGAAAACATGTATAGTGTGCGATAGGTAAATTGTCATTATTTTATATATTTTTTAAAATTTCGCGCATGTGCGTTGTTTGATTTTGATTTTGTCGACTACACGGTATAGTAGAGTTAGTTGGGCACCATCTGAGAGAAAAAGTATACAATGAAGCAATTCACCCAGCCAGAAATTTTAAAACTTCATGCTGTTCTGCTTGACATTCACGCTGGAAGCTTCAATCCGAAAACAGTGCAAAGGAATCGGAAAGGGCTAGATGAGTCTAATGATGTTTGTGAAGGCACGGCAGCTCGGAATACTCTGACCATTTTGATAAAAAAAGAACTGCCCTATTTGTTGGTTCAAAAATGGATGGTCCTCTATACATCCCAAAGGCTTCATTTGCGGGGGAGATATTACGAAGGTAAACAAATTATTCAACATAATTCCAGTCGGTAAAATGAATTAATGAGAACAATATTTCGTTAATTCTGGTTAATCCACGTTCCTGTTCAGTGGGATTATTGTTTTAAAAATTTTCATTTCTTCAGATATTTGAAGAAATATCTGTATACTGTTGAA
The DNA here is from genome assembly GCA_963932145.1 of Acanthosepion lycidas. NCBI lineage: Eukaryota > Metazoa > Mollusca > Cephalopoda > Sepiida > Sepiidae > Acanthosepion > Acanthosepion lycidas. The sequence goes on from OZ010591.1 coordinate 42,410,950, forward strand.
ATTTGTAAAAGCAAAAGAAAACATTTTTCTAATTCATTTCAACCAGAAACACAATCTTTTTTTAAAACAAAATTCTTTTGTCGGATTTCAGTTTCTCATGTCCTACAGTGAAACCGGCTTTTTTTTTATTGTATCTACAAAATGTTAATTTTTTTTATTATAAGTAACTTAATTAAAAAAAAATATATTTGGACAACAGCTGACATTAAACGAATGAGTGTCCAAATGAGAAAGTTTCTCACTAAAACATTATGTATCATTCTAAGCCTGGTGTTGTTTCTCTGTACGTGCCCAGATCCGAAAGAGGCAGAGGATTAGTTCAGTCTTTAAAAAAACACGACAGTCGATAATCAAAGACTGGATGATGATCTGTGTCAAAGAACATGAAAGATTATTCAGTAATAAAGCAAGTTAACAAATTCGTATGAGAATTTCATGTAAATGTAGAAATGCAAATAAACAATAATGCATCTACTGCAACGGCAAAAAAATCTAAAGAGGAAAGCTAATGCAAATGCATTGTACTAAATGCAAAAAAAAAAAGGTTTTACTGTTGCTGCACAGGGTCAATGCTTAATAACTAGAACTTACCACGCAACAATAGTGAAAAATTGTGTAAACCCGAAATGCAGATTCTGTGATAAATATCCATAAACAATGGACCATCTCGTATAAGGTGACTCAGTGTTAGCCACCAACTGAATATAAAACTCGGCATGGTAGCGTGGGCCAATAACTGCACAGGAAAATATGCAACCTTTACGGAAAGGAAACAGCAAGAAACTGGTATGAATATCACTCAGACCCCATTACAGAG
>OZ010591.1:42416766-42431766 GCA_963932145.1 Acanthosepion lycidas
CAGGGTTTTTATACTGAATATTGATATCTTTGTATCCACTATTTTTAAGTGCAGAATTATAAAAGTCACTATGTTTATTAAAAACATCTTTGTTAGAAGAGTTAGTGCTAATTCTAAATCCAATGGAAGAGGGTATATGTTTGATAACTGAAGGGGGATGGTTGGAATTTGGATGAACGTATATCGGATTGGAATTAACCTTCACATATGGTTGATATATCTATATATATATATATATACATAAATACATACATACATACATATATATATACATATATATATATATATATATATATATATATATATATATATATATATACATAAATACATACATATATATATATATATACATAAATACATACATACATATATATATATATATATATATATATATATATATATATATATATATATATCAATGCAATGCAGGTGTTTTTTTTTTGTTTTTTTTTTTTTTTGTTTTTTTAGTATTATTCTCTCCGGTATTAGCGTTCGTCCAACTTTTTTCAAGAATAACAATTGGTTATTTTCCGTTCCAAATTCCATATAATAAGCCGCTGTGGGTGTTGATTAAAAATATAAAAAAAAGCATCGATTTCTTACAGATGCCTTTTTCGTCTAGTGCCTGCGTTTTTGAATTTAGTTTAAAAAATGAAAATAGTAAACATAAAATGCTCATGAAGCAGAATTTGCTCATGGTAGTAGCGATATAGCTGTGAGAGACGCGGTATATCCCGCCTTTGTCAGAGAGGTTGGAGGGTGGAAAGAGCAGGGAGACGCTTTTGAAATCTAACAAGACTAGAAAGTGAGGATCCCACAGCTCCCGCCCAAATATGTCTACAGTACTCTATAAATCAACACTCAGAATGACAGTTTCATGCTAAACTCAATCATCAAGCCTGATAATTGCATTTAGCATGAAACAGTCTGACGCCTCTGAGTATTGACGCAAATGTTCACTTATATATATATATATATATATATATATATATATATATATATATATATATATATATATATATATATATATATATATAAGTGTAATACATTCAAATATGGGGTGATGTTTAAATTCTGAGGTCTACTTCTAGACTGGCTGCGAACTAAGGATTAGTTTGGCCTATTATTTACCATGTAACTTGATGAATAACAAGAAGCTAATTAGAGAACTAGAAATGGTTATTATTAAAAGATAGACAAAATGTATTTATATTATTCAACAAAACATAAATGCAAACACACGGACTTACTTATACACACGCACACGCACACACACACACACATATATATATATATATATATATATATATATTCATACATGTTTCATTAAATAATATAGACAAGTGTTGTCTATTTATTTTATGTAAATTCTTTTCATAACGTCTGATAAGTTTAACAACATTATCATTAAACGATAAACAAAATTAACTATGGAATCTCTACAAATATCCTTAAATGTCTATAATTGGTAACAGAACCCATTGGTTTATACCAACGGCATACCATACTTTATACTTCTCAATTCACTCTCGTATGGTCATGTGTGACGTCATGAGCTGCGGTGCGATTTTCACTTCTAGCATCTTATATGCACGTGTTTATCGTTGCTTGGAAATCATCCGTGTAAACAATGACAGACTATCATCACATTCTTGTCCGTATATTGCTTAATATGTTGTAATTGACATCTTTGATAATGGCTTATGTAAGCCGAAAGCTTCGATTGGATTAAAAAAATATGTATCAATATTGTGTCTTTCTTTCTTCGAAACGATAACGTTGTTAAGCTTCTCAGACGTTATTAAAAGAATTGTCTATATTATTTAATGAAACATGTATGAAGGAAAAATATGCCGCCTGAATACACACAATATATATATATATATATATATATATATATATATATATATATATATATATATATAGCGATTTCCAAGCGTAGCCCAGATGTGCAACAAGCCCGAAAGTATGGGACACCCAGTGAGGATCGAACTCACTACGTAATTGTTTCTAGCGAGACAAGCTTATACCACATCGAGGTGCCCATATATATATATATATATATATATATATATATATATATATATATATATATATATATATATATATATATATATATATATATATATATATATATATATATATATATATATATATATATATATATATATATATATATATATATATGTAATGAAAAACAAACCACTTTAATGTACCATTACGATAATTTATTTCACCTAAATCCTTTTTTAAGGATTCAGGATCATCAGGTAAATCTTCCAACAACGAATTGAGAAAAAAAATGGGATTAGAAATTGGCGGGTAGTGTAATTTTTGTAATTTAATAGAGGGGGTTGAGAGTGGTAGTTAAACAGACAATATAAAGTATAGGGAGGGGTTGATTTTATATCTCTCTTAAGTATGTTTTATATTGGAGTAGGAGGAGTGACAGAACCTTGACCTCTTTAGATGGTTAATAAAACGGAAATGAATAGTAGAAAATGTATACAAGTGAGTCTTACGGTAAAGAGAGAGATAGTGGGGAGGGGGAAAGAGAGATGGAGTTGTTATAATTTTGTTTTAACAAAATTATGTAAAAGATAGTTTACAATGTTTGATAGAAAATTCGATGTCTGAAAAGAATTTTGTTATTAACTTAAATGTTTAATTCTTTAAGTAAATAGTTTCAGGACTAAATATAACTATTATTGTAATAAACATATTTATCTAGGACATAAAGAAATATTTAAAATCTTAATAGTTTATTCACCCGACTAATTGTATTTCCACAATATATATAAAAAAAAAAAAAAAATAACATCTATTTTAATATTTAAAATTAATTTATGAATGTAATTTATTTATTATATTGGTAAACTAAATTAAAGATTAGGTTTCATTATTTAATAGAATTTGAGGGTAATATTAATTTTCATTTATTCATATATGTCTCACAAATGTATTCATGTGAATCCCTACATACATACGATCATTAACAAGTCAAAAAAAAAAAAAAAAACATAGAAACACTTGAGATAATTTACACAAAAATTCATTTATCCTCGTACATAAACTATATATACATTTTACAATCTTTATCTATATTTCAAAATATATATATAGATTTCACAGTTAAAATTTAATTTTATCAGTGTGATTTCGGAAGTGTTTCATTTTAAAGTAATTTAGCTAATATTATTACTATTATTAATAGTCAAAGAATGGTATATTTAAATTTAAATTATCAATTTAGAAATGAAACTCCCTTCGGAAGGAAACAAAATTAAACTATAGAATATTACAAAAGAAGGACATTACAAATTAAGAAAATAAATAAAAATGTCATTAGAAAGACCCAATATTTCATTTAAAATCAATTCATGCACGTACGCACATATATACATACACACACACACACACATATATATATATATATATATATACATATATACATACACACACACACACATATATATACACATATACATACATACGATCATTAACAAGTCAAAAAAAAAAAAAACCATAGAAACACTTGAGATAATTTACACAAAAATTCATTTAACCTCGTACATAAACTATATATACATTTTGCAATCTTTATCTATATTTTAATATTTGAAATATATATAGATTTCACAGTTAAAATTTAATTTTATCAATGTGATTTCGGAAGTGTTTCATTTTAAAGGAATTTAGCTAATATTATTACTATTATTAATAGTCAAAGAATGGTATATTTAAATTTAAATTATAAATTTAGAAATGAAACTCCCTTCAGAAGAAAACAAAATTTAAACTATAGAATATTACAAAAGAAGGACATTACAAATTAAGAAAATAAATTTAAAATATCATTAGAAAGACCCAATATTTCATTTAAAATCAATTCATGCACTTACGCACATATATACATACACACACACACACATATATATATATATACATATATACATACACACACATATATACATCCACATATATATATACACATATACATACATATACAATTCATATATCCATATACAAATCTATATATCAAAAAGTTAATCTAACCATTTAATCATCCGTATATATATATATATAGAGAGAGAGAGAGAGACATACTCATATACACATACACACCCTTAAATAGATATACATTCATATATAAGCACAAAACCCTACATACAAAACAAAATATAAAAAGAATACATATATACATATATATATATATATACATACATATACATATACATATGTACATTTACCAAATATAAATTCTAAGGTAATTACGTCTATATACATATATAGATTACAAGTAGTTTAATTCATAAAAATACACATGTTTAAGTACATGTACACACACATATACTCGTACATACACATATAATATACATATACATACAAAACAAACATAAAAACATTTATACATATACATCCACACCCATGCAGCATACACGTTAAAAAAAATATTCAGTATTCAAACATGCTTCATATTAGTATATTTATACTCACACACGTGTATATCTATTTATACATATATATCCATACTACCATACATATGTGTCCACAATATAAATACATAGTTACCCTTATCTATAATGTTCATATATATATCTAAATAAGTTCACATAAAAAAATAAAAAAAAAATTTAAGTTCCACAACACATTTATCAAAGAGCACAGTGTCAGTATTTTCATATATTCATTTAAAACAATTTATATTTTCTATTTATATATCTACACATACTTTGTTAAAATGAGGTGATTTTTATGCCTACATTTACAAATCAACTCATTATGTCTGTTCAATAGTATGTCCGGATCCTTATGTTTTATAATTAGTATTTTTTCCATAATGCACAAATTCCATCGGTCTCTGAAATTAATCGGAGTTTTGGCTCTTGAGACGATTTTCCATTCTATTTGTGGGGTTAATTTGTTTTCCAATAACTCCCAATAGTGCTTTGAAAGTGCAGTTTGGTGTTTTTTTGATTCATTATAAAAGGATTGGCGATGGTTGTAAAATCGTTGTTTCCAACTTCCTGCAGAAATACCTATGTAGATCTTCTTATGTTCAGTATTTTCTTTGGGGAAAATCGTAGCTTCGTATACTATGTTTTTGGACAAACATACTCCTTCTACTGGACAGACAGATCCTTCCCTGCAGTTACAGGTAGATTTGGTCTTTGGGCTTGTATTAGGATCTTTTTGAAGTTGATTATAAAATTCATTTAAAATTTTACTATTATGGGAGCTAATAATTTTTTCCATGTTGTTCATGCAGGAATAACTAATTTTTAAATTCATTCTATTGAACAACTTTTTTAATAGCTTATCTTTTTTAAAATGTTTATCTATAAGTTTAAGAAAATATTTTCCTATATTAATGTTCGACAGCTTACAGAAGGGTGGGTTGAACCATATAATTTTCCTATTTCTATTTCTAGATTTAGAAGACGTGTCTATATATATATATATATCGTTTATTTTGGCACCATGTTTTCATTAAGACATGTCTCCTTAAATAATTTAGACAAATTTTGTCTACTTATTAGGTTGGTGCAAAAATAATGACGTATTAATTTCGTTTTTTGACGTATTTTTAACGTCAAAAAACGACATTATTACGTCATTATTTTTGCACCAACCTAATATTTTAATAGGATCCTCTCGTAATTACAGACAAGATCCTTAGTATCCTTATTAAATGAAGAAAATAAGTTACCACGTTGTCCCATATTCATTTTATTCCAAGTACTTTTGACATTAGCACAGTGTTGTCACCAGTGCCTAGTTTTTTCTAAGAGAAAGAATTTTTGTGTTCATCATTTTTCGAAGCCAATATTGTTGTGTTAATCTGAAAATTCAGTTTTTCCGTGCGAAATGAAAAACACTAATTTTATGTATTATATTAGGTTGGTGCAAAAATAATTTCGTTTTCTCACATAGTAATATATGTTAGAAAACGAAATTATTTTTGCACCAACCTAATACAATTTTTAAATATCACCGAAGTTATTAAGCATCAGAAAACGCATGATCTTCTCTCTGACAAACAATATTTGGCATGCCGACCTCCTCCGTAAGCTTCAGGGATATGGTATTACAAGACAATTATTTGATTTAATACAATCATTCCTGTAAAACCGTGAAATGAAGGTCATCCTGAACGAGTTCATCTCCAGTTTCTTTTATACGGGCACTGGTGTTTCACAAAGCTCTATCCTGGGTCCTACACTGTTTCTGATCGTCATCAACGATCTTTCTAATATCATCAGTTCTCAGGTAGGCATCTACGTAGACGACACTACGATTTCCTTCTGTCTCTGTCGTAAATCCGGCATCGCTGAAAAACCTAACCTGGGGGTTTTTCTCGAAAATGACCTTCAATCTGTGAGTGACTAGCGTAGGAAATGGCTTGTAAACCTTAATGCCTCCAAAACGAAATTGCTCTCATTTACCCATCATAAAGAACATTCCGTGTTTCCTATCAGAATGGCTGATGCCTAACTCCACGAGAGCGTCTTTCACGCTGTCCACTGACCTGAGGTGTACAACTACATTTAATCTATAGCTTCATCTACCGAAAGAAAGTTGGTTCTATGTGTCGTGCCAGAAGTCTTTTTCTCGCCTGAGTTCATCCTTCAAATCTACAAATCTACCATTCGTCCTTAAATTGAATACTGTTGCCATATATGATCTGGTGCTCCGCTGTTCATCTCGAGATCCTAGACAAAATACAGAGACCGCTATGCAATGTGATAAGTCCTGATCTGGAACCGCATCTACAATCACTATCTCACAGGCGTGATATGGCTTCCGTCTGTCTTTTCTACAAATATTTTCATGGCAACTTCTCTGAGGAGCTACTTTGACTGGTTCCCAAACTGCATAAATTTAAGCGTGCTACTATGTTGGGATCTCGGGCCCACTCTTTCACTGTAGAAACTGTTAAATGTGGCCATCTCTTCTACTCCAACAGCTTCTTATCTCGCCCCTTCTGTTAGTGGAACTCCCTTCCTCTTCTGATAATTACAATCTTCAAATATTCAGATGTAATGTCAATCGATATCTTCTGATACCTTGATCTTAATCCCTAGCCTTCTCTTTATCCTTTCCCCAATCACTCTCTGTACTTTTGCTCATTCTCTGTAAGCCCTTCCATGCTAGTGGCACACACACTTTGCTTGGGGTGATATGCTTAAAAAAATATTGTTTCTCAGAGAGAAATCATAGAATATAAATTGCCTTGATTAAATCCTCGAAGACTTTGCCGAAGAGCAGTAGTAGGCTAATAGGACGGTAGTTAGATGAGCCAGAAGAGTCTCCAGGGACAACAGATGAGGAGTTCCAACTGGCTGGAAAACAAGAATCAGTGAAGTATTAGTTATATAGTTTAGAGAAGACTGAGCAAGCTCAGGAGCATATTTCTTTAGGACGACGGCTAGTATCTCATCACCGCTATTTGCCTAATGAGAGTCTAATTTAGAGATGATGTCCAAAATCATCGACGGCTTTAAGCTCTTCTCACTGAATTGAGCCTCGGTTCTAGGGGGAAAATCAGTGGTGGGTACTTCGGATGAGTCATGTGTTGAATTGTGTGAGAATTTCCGAGCAAAGCCTTCAGCCTTATCAGCTGAGGGAGTTAGGATCTCAAAATGTTTAATTCTATCAGAAAATAGTAAATTTGTTTAATTAAGGACATGCTTGCACACATTGTGGGCAGAAACAAAGAGACGTCTGTTGCAATCATATATATCGCTTCGGTACAGGCATAAGAATTGATTCCTATGGGCTATAGCAGCTGTGCAAGCAACTGAGAACCAAGGAGATGAACGCGATTTAAAAATGATGAACACAACATTTTTGTCTAAAAGAAAAACAAGACCCCGATGACGACATTGTGCTCATGTCGAAAGTAATCGGAATAAAATGAATATACAACAACATGGTAATTTTTTTCTTGCTTTAATGAGGATACTAAGAAACTTATCCGTAATTACGAGAGTATCATATTAAAAATAAGTAGACATATGTATTAAAAATTATTTAATGAGGGACGTCTTATTGTTTATTTTAAAATGTATGCTTAAAAGTATATTCAAAAAGTATATTTAATATTTATTTTTATTTGTTTATTTTAAAAAGTGTACTTAAAAGTTCATTAAAAAGTTTACGTGTTATTTTAAAAAATATACATTTTAAAATAAACAATAAGAGATATCTCGTGCCTGATGACTTGGGTAACCAACGAAACTTTAGTCGCACACCAGACGTAGGTGTATGCGTATTTATTAACATATATTTCTTTGCTCTGTCTAATCACATTCAGCACTATTATGTCTACACCTCTTGGTTAATTTGGTAATTATTCATTTGTTTAGCAGCGTATGCACGCCATCACACGCATATACGGCCGCTAATATCTAGTTATCTCATTTACCTAACCCTATATATATATATATATATATATATATATATATATATATATATATGGTGGGTGTATTAGGACAAAGTGGATAAAATTATATATAAAGCGTTTCGACCACATGGACGACTTCATCAGACTAAAAAATGGTTTTATTAGTGGAATTATATGTGCAGATACAGTAGGGTTATGCTTAGTGAACTATTTATACACCACTACCTCTTTCTCAGAGAGGAATCTTTGCTACGCTACCACTATTTCCGAAGTTAAGAAGCGTTGAACCAGCTCAGTACTTATATGGGGGACCGTTGGTGAACACCGAGTGCAGTATTCAAATTTATACCACTCGATATATCTTTGTTTTTTAATCATTTCTGCTCAAGTAAAACGATAATGCCCCCGACATCGTGGGATGGAGGGTGAAAAAAATGAGAAAACATTTGGAGAACGAACCAGAAACTCAAACTTAAAAAAGGAAACAAGGAATAAACTTTTACTCAGAGTCTGTCTATATTTCTGAGATGATGTATTATGTACAGTATTTACATTATGCGGACTATTGTCCTCATCTTTGTCGCCATATTTGTCACAACGTTTCGGCCGTTGTATGCTCCGGCCTTCTTCAGGTAGTTGGAATTTCGAACTGAACCCTTTATTTCGATCCCTGGGGTAGACTGTTCTAGTTCCACGTGCCATGTTTGATGGATGTCAGTTATCAGTTATCTCCTGCTAATTTTCCGAAAGTTCTCCACTGCCTTAACCGGGTATTGAACTCACACTCTCTGGGTTTGTCACTGGATCTAACCAACCTTAAGGACACATGGCCCAGTGGATAAAGGCGTTGGTTAGATCCAGTGACAAACCCAAAGAGTGTGAGTTCAATACCCGGTTAAGGCGGTGGAAAACATTCAGAGGGAAATTAGCAGGAGATAACTGATAAATGACATCCATCAAACATGGCACGTGGAACTAGAACAGTCTACCCCAGGGAGCGAAATAAAGGGTTCAGTTCGAAATTCCAACCACCTGAAGAAGGCCGGAGCGTACAACGGCCGAAACGTTGTGACAAATATGGCGACAAAGATGAGGACAATAGTCCCCATAATGTAAACTTTTACTCATTGTCAAAAGACGGTGAAAAAGTGAGAATCGAGCGATAGCGCAACATATCTCTTTCGGTTATAAATAATCGACGATCGTTTAATAAGCGGTGAAATAAGCAAATCAGTCAATAGATCAAAAGTTGGTGTTAAACGTATTTATATTCATCTATCCTCGTGAGTAAGAAAAGAGACTTTTCAGATAAAGATGAGAAAGGTATTGGGTTTCCCTTAAAAGCAGCAACAAGTCTTCGATTATCTGAATTCTTAACCATAAATACAGATATCGCTAATGCTGTAACTCTCGTATCCATCACTCTTCAACAAGCAAGTTACAATCAGTAGTTGATTGTAATTTGCTTATCAAAAATTGGATTCATGCAAATGAAATGAAAACAAAATACGTGTCTTTGAGTGAAGCAGAAAGAGAGGCCTTTTGTATTCATAAGTTACAGTCTAAATCGAATTAATGACCTTTTCTATCTGAGATATCATGAAATTTACAAGCTTTTATACCTGAGTTCATGAATGAACATCTTGCAAATAGAAGAACGATATTAGAATTTAAAACACATACAAACTACTATCAAAAACGAATACGCAGGTCAAAAATGAAAACAAAGTAAAACATTCCAAATATTTTGGTCAAAATAGCTTTAATATACTTAAGCTTCTTCTATTTTTTAAAATACTTTCACCCAAAGGAAGTCAATAAAACCACTAAGAATAATAAAATGTCCCAACTTCCAACACTTTAGGTCAAATTACGAAATGAGACCTAACGGCCAATCTAGTAATTCGCTTAAATTCATAAAGTAGGGACAGAGAGTACATCAGAACAAATTCCATGATATTATTTATAGAAAATTTATGGGGAATCTATGTTACACCGGTGGTGAAAGTAACTGAGGCCGAGGTCAACTAGTGCAGATTATTCTTTGGATTTTATCGGGAATCATCGAAATGATAAATATATAATTTATCATTTTTAGGTATGTTATCAACAAACAATCAGTGCTCAATGCGGATAAATAAAAGAGAAATAGGAAATGAAACGAAGGTGTAGCTGCAATAACAGAGACAGGGAAATATACGCCGACCTATAACTGGTAGCTTGAGTTTTATGCCGAAACATCGATGACCAGATTATGATAATCATAATCGTCTGATGATGAAGGGTCTGTCGTGAAACTGAAAGTTACGATAATACATCGGTGTATTCGAACGAATTTCTGATCATTATTTTATAAATACACGCATGTATAACCACACTCACACACACACACACTTATATATATATATATATATATATATATATATATATATATATATATATATATATATATATATATATATAAGCACACATAAACTCGCAGAAACATGTATCCGTTTGCGAGTATTTCGACGCAAAATATTTACCACACGTGTATACGTTTGTCTGAGACGGTGCACTAATTTTTGCGACTTATGCGTAGTTGGCGCCAAACTTATGTCTATGAATTATTAACTCATGCCGGTCCTTCGTTGTCTCGCTGACTATTCCGCTGGCGTTGGAATGGGAACTAATCAAAGATACTGAAAAATTCCTTGCACGATTATTAGAAAGAGCTAAAAATGACAATACTGAAATAAACAAGTGAGCTTTGAACAAGGTACAGCCATAACGTTTAGTTTACCCATATTTTTCTTCGATTTAGCTATGACACAATATAACAAGTGCAATATACCAGGTGTCGATTGATTAAGAGAGACTCTATACTTACAAATATAATATACATCCATCCATACATATATGTGTGTGTTTGTGCGTTTGATGGTGTATTATTTCATCTGTGTGGGTTGAGAGTGGGGTATGTGTATGTTGATATATTAATATCAATTTATGGCTAATTGTGTGCTAAAATATTTTCACACACATATATACGCAAATATGTATATGAATACACTCACCAACACACATATATACCGATGCATATATATATATATATATATATATATATATATATATATATATATATATATATATATATGTAGCTATGTATGTATGTATATAAGAATGAAAAGAGACAAGAAGGAAAACTATTATATTAAACATAAAATATACATATACGACTCTCTGTGTTGTGTGTCGTGATGTGTTTGCTAAAGATTTATACACACAAACACTCACCGCCACATATATGTATGTGTGTGTGTAGGGGATTGTAGTGAGAAAGTTGTATAGGTATATATTTATATCAAATTATGTCTAAATTACATATACACACCTACACACACGCACAGAGACAGAAAGGTAGATAGATCTACGAGGTTAAGTAAAAATTATCCGCAATTCTGCGATGACATATGTATATATAATAAAAGAAAAACAATACATATATGCGCATATACATCCACGTATATATATATTCCTTTCTCAGGTGCTATAAAAATAGTTCTCACTATTATATGTCAGAGCTAATAAGTGTATACGACGTTTGATATTAAGTATAATCATATATATATATATATATATATATATATATATATATATATTCTCCCCAAGCAAGTCAATAAAGGGTGTAAAACGCAAGAGTTTACCGAGTGTGAAAGAATATAAGAGAAGACAAAAGAATTACTCTGTAGAGAGCCCAATGACAGAATAAGAATTTAGGAAGCAGAAGATAACGATTGACATTGCATTTCATATTTTGACGATCAAAGTTATTTGGAAAGCAAGAAGCCGGAAGACAACTTCACAAGCTAGAAGTCCGTGACAAGATACTGTTAGCATAGGACATATGGTTATAGCTAACAGTTTCAACACCTCGCTATCAATCTATTACTGCGCACCGTATCGATGGACCAGAGACAGTTCATTAGAACAGTCACCATGAAAATATTTTGAGAAAAGGTTTAAAGAATCTATGTTACGTTGGTGGGAAGCGACGGATCCTTATATATACCTGTACATACATATAAATTTTCAACTTGAGACGATTAACTTCGTACTGTGACACTATTTACGACTCTAGAAAGAAAGAAGAAAAAAAGAAAGGCGAAAATTAAATTTAGGCGATAAGAAGCCATCACGAAAAGGACACTAAGCGGTGTTATTTTTCTGACAAGGAAAAGTGGTAAGATTTTTATTTCCATTGTCGAGAAAGTAAAAGACAGAATTTAATCTGGCTTATGTTACGGGGCGGAGAGTAAGATATGTCCAATCTGCCCATGGCAATCGTAAAGGGAATTTTCAAGTTGGACAAGTTACCTCCCGCAGAATTCTAAAGAGATAAAAATAAAAATTAATTAAGCACGCACTGTCCGAGAAAAACAAAAGTGTCCACTGACCACCATGAAGGAAAGGTTAAGCCTTTGTCTATATGCAGAATATCATTGAGACGAGCATCTGTTTGTCGTCAGGGTTGGCTATGATAGCGAAACTATTTTATCGGATCAGTAATTGGCACCAAGAATGTCCAAATGGCCACCCACTTGACGCTGGCGAAAATCTGATTGACGAATTCCTGGTGATTCGGTTAAGATAAGAGTCTAGGGTGTGAGGACTCCTCGAAGAAAAGAAAGAAAAGAAAAAAAAAAGGGAAGATGATTTTTTCTTTGAGCAAGATTTTTTAAACCGAGGCTAGTCTGGCCACACCAACGCTGCTGAGCGCCCATTGGCTGAATGGTGGCATGAGCGTTAGGCGGAGGTAATCATGTGAAGAAGGAGGGGAGGCCTGTTGCGCCCCTCTGAAGGGATATGTGTGAGATGCCACTGTAAGAGAGAGGGAAAACCCGTTGACACCATCTGAGGGCATGGTGAGATACCAATATGAGAACAGAAGAAGGTGGGAAGACGAAAGACTTCCAAAAATGGAAAATAATAAAATTTTCCTGACCAAAAACAAAGAAGTGGATTGTGGGTTTAGAATTATCAAGGAACCTCAAACCCCGACAAGCCCACCCCGGTTTTGGTCGGCGTCCATATAAGCAGAGTCGCAGCGAGTTAAAGTCCAGTTAGAGTTCCAGTTAAGTTCGCAGGGAAGTTCGCAGGGAAGTTCGCAGCTGAGTTGAATTGAGTTGGGTCCGCCTCGCAAAGAGTTGACCGAAAGATTCACGCAAATCACGACCTCAACTTCTAATCAAGAACAATTTATTTTTGAAGAACGACTTAGACACACAACACCGAAACAAGTTTCATGAATGTCGCCTGAAGATACACCAAGAACAGTTTCTTAAAGAACAAACAACTTAGGATGTTAAGACCCGCCTAAAAAACGCAAAGTGTCACGAATCCATATAAGCGGGTTGGTAAGAAGACGCAGTCCTGTATTCAGCAACCAGATATAAAATATTGTTATCCTTTTTTAACACATTTGAACTTTTCGAGTTATTATTTTATTTTCTTTTACATATACTTGTGCGATATCACCCTTCTTTGAACTCGACTTGCATTACGGCCCGGCGACTAATTGATTTCGTCTGTCTCAGATCAAATCACAACGTGGGTAGGTTAGACTGGAAATCAAAACAGTTACTTCGGTAACCAGACGTTGGAGGCGAGCTTGGAACGACAAGGCTGATACCGAATCTAACCAGATTCCCATTCGAATCACCAAAAGGTTAGAACGTCACATTTGGTGCCGCGACCAATACCAAGCCAGTTGGTCGTCATAGGAAGGATAGCACGGCGGGCGCAGCCAGGCAGACGTCACATTTGGCGTAGTGACACCGGGGGGACGTCACAGTACTGCGATGAAGTTTTTAATCAATTTCTCTTATTCGAGGTAGTGACTTCTTTTCTGGACATAAAAGGTCTAAAAACTGTCCGAAGGATTTAAATATCCAAGCATATTCGGCTAATTCTGTTAGCATTATCAAGGATTTTTTTTTGTTACTTTTAACTGAAGACGTATATTGTTTTATATATGTATATCTAGAGTGAGGGGAATGTTTATTTTCCAAATTCAATCAGATCAGATCGTTGTGCCAGTTGTTCATAGTTGACATAATTGATTGTTCGAATTTTCTTATTATTATTAACGATTCCGTTAATTTTAGCCTTTTTTACATGCGGATGGTGACCTTATAGTCATATTGTCTCCGAGCAATGTTGCGAACGGAGTTTGCTGCTCAATTATATAACTATACACACACACACACACACACACATATATATATATATATATATGTATATATATATATATATGTATGTATATCTATGTATGTATATATGTATGTATATGTGTGTATTTCTGTCTCTGTCTTTCTCTCTCTCTCTCTGTCTCTCTCTGTCTCTCTCTCTCTCTATATATATATATATGTATATGAGCGTGTGTATTTCTCTCTCTATATTTATACGTATGTGTATGTTTTCTGGTATGTTCATTCTTTCTCTCTGTATATATATATATATATATATATATATATATATATATATATATGTGTGTGTGTGTGTGTGTATGTGTGTGTGTTTGTGTGTGTGTATTTTTAGTCTCTGTCCCTCTC
>OZ010591.1:42434266-42516766 GCA_963932145.1 Acanthosepion lycidas
TATATATATATATATATATATATATATATATATATATATATATATATATATATATATATATATATATATATATATATATATATATATATATCAATGCTTCTTTAAACATATATATATATATATATATGTTTAAATGAATATATGTTTAAAGAAGCATTGATATATATATGAGAGTGTCATTCGAAACAAACACAGAAGAAAATCCTCCCTTCAACGCACACGTATATTCATGCACAAATAAGAGTAAATAGACCCACTTTTGAATTGTGGAATCGGAGAGCCGAGTTCGAATTCCAGTCGAATCCATTACATTCACTTACGCGCTAATACCCTTGGGAAAGATATGAATCCTCTTCTTCTCCCTCCAGCTATGTGTAAAATAGCAGGACAGACTGTGTTCTATAGCGTTTGATGGCAACTGGTCTAGGAGAAGGACAACTCTGAATTCAAAACCTGTGGAGGGTCGTTTGGGAACCTTGTGGCATTCGGTGAACCAGGTCTCTGTATTCGTCCCTCCAAAAAGTGTGGATGGTCCTGCACGAGGCTTTCACCACTATAATCAAATCTCATGTGCCGGTGTCGGGCTGTCGGTTTCCTGGAAACTGATCTGCTTGACCCTCATACGTCGAATCTCGATGGAAGATTCGATTATATATATATATATATATATATATATATATATATATATATATATATATATATATATATATATATACATACATATATATATATATATATATTCGTTATAGATGACTGACAAGGTACTGCAATTAAGCTTTTTTACACACTTTATGTCCAGAAAAAATAAAAGCATAATCACAGTACCTTGGCAATCGTCTTTAAAAAGATTCGCAAAAAATGTCCATAAATGATTAAAAAATCACTAAACTTAATAACAGCAAAGTTTTATCGTCAGATTATAAACAAGTTATTATTAAGAGGAATGACCAATTTTTATCCAAAAATCTTGTTTTCCTGGCAACAAAGAGGAACCATAAATTAGTAATGTAAAATTTGAGTGTCTTTTCGCTTTGAAAAACTCATTGATTTCTAAATTCTTGGAAAATCAGAATTGGTCGGATTTTAATGAAACTTTCAGAATTTATTCTCTAACGAATGAAATTATTTGTGAAAAGTTTCATTTGATAAAAGATTTTTCTTTTACATCTTCTACCCTCACTTATTTTACTTTGTTAAGTTTTCGAGAAATCAGTTTTTATATCGTTTGATATTGTATAAATTATTAGGACACGTCCCCAGATTATGTAAATGATTAACTTTGATCTAACAAGACTAGAGAAAATCTGCTCTATGTTGTAAAACAAAAGATGCAATAAAACTAAGACATTATTTAATTGGAATTTTTTTTAGTTACTTTTATGAATAATATATATTATGAACCCTATTTTATAAAGTTAAAAAATGTTTACGTTTAAAAAAGATAATTAGAATAATTTATAAACTTTTAAATCTTTTAGAATTCTGTATTAATTAGTATCGTTCAAATCATATTTTTATTAAATAAAATTGATCTTTACTTTTAAATGATAAACCGAAAATGTATTGTTCGCTAGATCATCCACGGTAAATTTACGATCAGTTTCCTACAAACATTCACTATTCTTGGTAGATCTATTATCACAATATAGTATATTTAATTACAAAAGTTAATGAAACATGAAAAAAATAGAAAGAAACCAAATAAAATCGTCTTGGCTCTAAACCAAAACACACCTTTTAAAAGAAATTAAATTTTAAATTTCAGCGTTAGTTAACGTTAGTGCACATGCGTTATCCCATCAAAGAAAAAAAAATAATCAGATCAAGTCCTACGTGGCGAAACATATCGTAAAATATCGCTTCTAATTTATCATTAACTTGCCAAATATGTATAGTTATTATTCATTAAATTCTTTCTGGGAATTCTGCCTATTAGGTTGGTGCAAAAATAATGACGTAATAATGTCGTTTTTGACGTTAAAAAATACGTCAAAAAACGACAATATTACGTCATTGTTTTTGCACCAACCTAATAGTTCACTTCCTTCCTCCTTCCATCATTCTTTTCTTTGTCTCAACTTGGTTCAACTTGTGGTCGACATCTCTTTATTTTCTTTCTTTCTTTCTTTCTTTCTTTCTTTCTTTCTATTCAGTTGCAATTCTAGTCTTTTTCTCTTTTCTTTATTAATTTCATGCATTGTTTCCTTCCTTCTTTCTTTCTATTCGGTCCGACTTGTGGTTGCTATGCATTTCTTTCTTTCTTTCTTTCTTTCTTTCTTACAATTTAAAAAATAATTTTGAATCTTTTTGTGCGTGTATAAATGTGCCGATTTTAGTAAATACGGACGTACATACACGACATTATCAGAAAATAAGATCGTAAACTATATGTTATATCCCGTACCTGTGAACCCTAATAGATATGTCCCAATCCTCATAAATACGTTGGACACTATTGTAAGACGGGGTTATATGCTGTATAAGTAGTCCACCACTTGTAGTGGTTTATCTACTTCAAGCCGCTGGCGAGTATTATATTTTGTTGATGTTATAAAGATTACAATTTCATTTCCAACCTCCGTTTTGGTCATGCCCCATAAAGTAACCATTCCAAGGTTATAACATGTTTGAGCTGTGTGATTAATAATCATTCACTACTGGATTAAGTGCATTGACAAGGAATTAGATTATGTTGAAAAAGAAATATTTTTTGTAAAATTAATTCATTTTCATTATTAGGTGATCGATTATTGATGTACTTAATATTGTTTTGTTATATACCGTTCTTATGAACACTAATGGGTGTGCCTCAATTATCATAAATAAATTCGACACTATTGTAAGTGGAGGTAATATGCTGTATAAGTAGCTCACCACTAGCAGTGGTTTACCTACTTCACGCCGCCGTCGAGTATTGTATTACTATTTCATTTCCGACCTCCGTTTTGGCTATTCGTCATTCAGTAACTCTTCCTAGGTTACAACACTATAATAAATTTAAAATTGTTGATTTCTTGACATTACCTCAGCAAGCGTCTTCGTAATTAACATTTAAAAGCCAAAGTACCTAACATTCAATAAAATATTAGAATTTTTAAATATTTTGAATTTTTAAGTTTACCGGTTAATCACAAATGATCTAAGACAGGCTTTTTTCCTTGTATACGTCATGAAATTTTGCTACAAGCGTTTCCCCACTTACATAAATCTCGCAAAATTTTTTTCACTTAAGTGTTAAAGAAAATGCTTCTCTGCAATATTTTAAACTGAAAGTGAGGAATATTTAATTTAATTCAGAAAAATTAAACTTAAAATTAATCTGTAAATCTGCCTCAAATAAAATTTCAGGAAAGTATATCTTATTTTTGATAGATTTTTTAATAAAGAGAATTTTGTGTGGACAGATGTATCAATATAGACGACATTTAGCGATTATAATGATTAAAAATGATGATCCGCAGTCCTTTAAAAGGGCTGTGGTGAAATAATTTATTACATGGAACATTAACGTGGTCTCTTTTTATTCAAATTTATTTGCTCTGAATTTACATTGAGCTCTCTGGATATCACCCTCATTGGGTTTACCCATACGGATTACCTAGTTTTGCATAAACTATATATATATATATATATATATATATATATATATATATATATATATATGTGTGTGTGTGTGTGTGTGTGTTCATTCAATCCTTCTTTTAAGAAGTTTATTTCTTTCATTCCTTTTTATACTTCCAAGCTTTTTTTTTTTTAAATATTGAATAAATTACTTATCTGCTTATGTTCTTTTTAAATAATTTGCTTTTTTTTCTCGCTGTTTGTTTCCTTCTGACATCTTTCGTTCTCTTAACACAGAATTTTCTGTTTCCATTTCGCAATAAGTTTTCATTCTTTCTTTCACTTTTTGTTTTTTTTTCTTTTAACTATTTCTTTCATTTTTTTTAAAAATGCTTTCGTTATTTTCCATACGTTGAAGAACGGTTTTTTGTTGTTTTCATTCCTTCTGTTTTCTTTCTTTCAAAAAATTTCTTCGTCTTCAAGCTCTTTCTTTTTATTTCCGAAATTGCATTCATACCATAAATTATTTCAAATATTCTCCAGTTACTTCCGACCGAAAACGCCTGTTGCAACACACCTGCCTTGAATAAATACTTGAAAATTACATACGTTTTGGCTGGGAACCTAATCTGTTCGATCATCACTGGACACTGCAAAATATCTTGATTTATGTTCATAATAACGCAAACAATGCGAGGCATACACTCACATGAAGACATCAACACACGACACCCCACACGCTCATAGTCAAACACGCATCTTATATATAAACTCTTATTCGTCAACACATTTACCCAGGCAGCACAACTTTTTCACCTGTTATGATGTGATGGCTTTTGACATGTTACCCAGCTTCCGAAGAGCGAGAGGTCATCAAAAAGCCGCGTTGTCGCAAACAGCGCCACCTACGCGTCAAAAATCGATATGATATAACAACACGCAAGAATCGTAATAACACGGCTTGCTAGTTCGCGAGTATTTTCTGGAGTGTAAATATTGCCCTGATGGGACTCCATAACTGACCCTGTGCTAATAATTTGCGCTTTGCCCCGAGGCAGACCGCGTAATTGATATGGTTGTGAGAATATCTACACATTGGCTCAATGTATAATTCAGTCCCATTAAGCAACAATGGATTCTACTCAATATTTTGCGTCTGGACGTCGATATTTGTTTCTTTTCTTCTGAGGAGAATTTTTTCGCCATTTTTGTTTCGCGGCTTTTGGTTAAAATCGTTTTTTTTTTTTTTTCTTTTCCATCCCATTCTCCTCAGCTATTTGCTTCTGACTTTCCTACTTTCATTCTGTTTCCTTCATTATTCTCATTCATGTTGCCTTTCTTTTTTTTTTCTACTTTCTCTCCTTTTTCTTATTGTTTTGATTTCTTTCTTATTTTGCTTTTTTTCTGCTTTCTTTCTTCCTTTCTGTTTTACTCTCTTTCGTTTCTTCTTTCTTATCTTATTTTGTACTTTCCTTCTTTTTCTACTTTCTTTCTCATTCTTTTGTATTTTTCTTTTTCTTCATTTATTTTCTGTTTTCTTTCGTTTATTCATTATCTTTTCTTGTACTTTCTTTGTTTTTCTTCTTTCTTTCTTTCTTTCTTTCTTTTATGTTTTCTTTCGTTTATTCATTATCGTATCTTGTACATTCTTTGTTTTTCTTCTTTCTTTCTTTCTTTCTTTCTTTTATGTTTTCTTTCGTTTATTCATTATCTTATCTTGTACTTTCTTTGTTTTTCTTCTTTCTTTCTTTCTTTCTTTCTTTTATGTTTTCTTTCGTTTATTCATTATCGTATCTTGTACATTCTTTGTTTTTCTTCTTTCTTTCTTTCTTTCTTTCTTTTATGTTTTCTTTCGTTTATTCATTATCGTATCTTGTACATTCTTTGTTTTTCTTCTTTCTTTCTTTCTTTCTTTCTTTTATGTTTTCTTTCGTTTATTCATTATCGTATCTTGTACATTCTTTGTTTTTCTTCTTTCTTTCTTTCTTTCTTTCTTTTATGTTTTCTTTCGTTTATTCATTATCGTATCTTGTACATTCTTTGTTTTTCTTCTTTCTTTCTTTCTTTCTTTCTTTTATGTTTTCTTTCGTTTATTCATTATCGTATCTTGTACATTCTTTGTTTTTCTTCTTTCTTTCTTTCTTTCTTTCTTTTATGTTTTCTTTCGTTTATTCATTATCGTATCTTGTACATTCTTTGTTTTTCTTCTTTCTTTCTTTCTTTCTTTCTTTTATGTTTTCT
The DNA here is from genome assembly GCA_963932145.1 of Acanthosepion lycidas. Lineage (NCBI taxonomy): Eukaryota > Metazoa > Mollusca > Cephalopoda > Sepiida > Sepiidae > Acanthosepion > Acanthosepion lycidas. Next base: position 42,440,069 of record OZ010591.1, read on the forward strand.
TTCGTTTATTCATTATCGTATCTTGTACATTCTTTGTTTTTCTTCTTTCTTTCTTTCTTTCTTTCTTTTATGTTTTCTTTCGTTTATTCATTATCGTATCTTGTACATTCTTTGTTTTTCTTCTTTCTTTCTTTTCTGTTTTCTTTCGCATCTTATTTTGTACTTTCTTTTTCTTCTTTCTTTCTTTCTTTCTTTCTTATTTTTCTTTTTTTTTTGCTTTCTTTCTTTCTTTTCTCTTTTTTTCTTCCTTTCTGTTCTACTTTCTTTCGTTTCTTCTTTTTTATCTTATTTTGTACCTTCTTTTTCTTCTTCCTTTCGTTCTTTCTCTTTCTTATTTTTCTTTTTACTTTTCTGCTTTCTTTCTTCCTTTATTTTCTGCTATTTTCTTCCGTTCTTCTTTCTTGCCTTATTTTTATTCTTTTTTCTTACTTTATTTCACTAAAATCTTTCCATGAAACGCAATGCACCCCTATCCTGGAGGTTAGCATCGGCCATGATGATGGAAGTCGCATTGAGTTCACTTTTGCGAAAAAAACATGCCATGTGTCTTATTAATATTTAGTTGTTTACTGTAATCATCTACTGTGTCTGTTGCCTTTATACTATAGGTCAGCATTTCCGAGAATTTTCCTATTTGCTGCCTGCTTGCACCGCACGCCTCTTGTAAGACCCCTTCCTCTACTCACATGAATAATCTTCTTTCTTGGTGTTAGATATATTGTAAATTCAAAACAACTAGTTCTATATTGGAAATATACAGATGGGCAGCTATCTATCCCGCTGAGGTAAGTACCTGGCACACATGCTATCCTCCTACTCTACAAGAATATAGTACTGATGTCATATTTGGTTATGAGCTGACCAGTGGTCATTTTTCTTTCTCGATAAAGTTCAAAAGCCTCCCCAAGTCATTGGGGGGGGGGTGATGAATTATTTTCTTACCTCCAACCACTCTTTCACAGGCAGAATGTGGCAAACCTTTAACTGATCTATCGCTATTTCCATGCAAAGTGCTGGGACGAACTACATTCCTTGGTTCTGCCAGTTCTAAACTTAACAACTAGGACTCGCCATGCTATTCACATAGTAGTAAACCATCCATAGACTCTCTGTCTTCCATTGGTAAGCAGTAAGTTCTACTTGAGCAGCTTCCTCTCGCGAACCACTGCTCTGTAGAACCAACTCCCAACAGGATGTTTTCACGATCAGGTTAATCAGTCTAGGTTTAACCGTTATCTTCCTCCCTTATCCACATAAACTGTCACTTGATGTAGCCCTTGACCTCGAGTGTCTCCAGGGGGCCTTGTACAGCCTGAACCTTACTTATAAAAAATGAATTTTTGCATCTGATAGTTATCTGATGTCGCTAGTGTGAAGCACGTCCTTTCCAGATGAAATCAGCAAAATGGAAACAAACGTTCGAGCTTTTATATTCGAACAACAAAATAAAGTAAAGTATGTGTTCGCGTATAACCCTTCCGTTACTTTTCTTTTCTAAGAACAGAATGCGATCGATGAATTGTCTTCTAAATCACTCAAAAATAAAAATAAAAATAACACTGACATCTCGTTTAATAGATATAATGACCGACATTACACAAAAATATCTTGAAGAATTACGAAAGAGTAAATTATTTCAGTAGCATCGACATTGCCTTCAACCACGGTCTCCAGACGACTTCGTAATCACCTGCATCTCTTCTGGACGGTCTCGTTGTTTCAGTTGGTGAATTCTGCCAGAATCTTTGCCGTCAGTTCATCATTGGTGTTACAAGGAGTTTTCTTAATCTCTCGCTGAACTGCGCCCTACACATGCGGTTGCAATCTAGGAAGTTAGGTGGCCAGATGTAAGGGGTGATGTGGTCGTAGAAATTGTCTGACAGCCATGCCTGGTTTCTCCTGCTTGTGTAGAATGGTGCAGATTCTTGTTGCCAGACATAGGATCTTCCAGAAACCACCCTCTTAACCCAAGGCAGTACTAACTAAGGCAGTTGATGTAAGCTTCCGCGTTCAATCAAACCCCAGGTGGGAAGATTACTGGAAGCATAACGTGCCGTCATTAGGGATCACCTCGAAACCCTTCGTAATCACCATTAGATTCATCAAACTCTCTCTGAACTATCCTCAGATTGACACCCAAACACTCTTAATTGCTCATATTGGAGCTTGCAGCGAAAATGCCAAGCATTACAGCATGCCGTTTCCAAATTTCTGGCGGTGTGAATTGTGTCATGGGGTTTCTTTTCTCATTGACCCTACCATACCGTGCAGTGGATATAATAATAATAATAGTGGACAATAATAATAATAATAATAATAATAATAATAATAATAATAATAATAATAAAACACGCAGGCACGAAATTAAAAATATAATATTGCGACAATTTACCCATCGCACCTTATTTAAGTGACTTAAATTTTCTCTCTCAGATATTTACAAAATATTACTGGGTTCTAATACTACCCAAACACCCCTTATGGTATTCTTTTTTTTTTTCCGAAAGGGCTCCCTACTGCTACTTTGCCTCACACCCCTCAATTTATTCGTCTCGACGCCAACTTTGTGAATTCTAGTTCTAGATTTCTGAGATAAATGTTTTGTAATTATGATTTTAGATCGGAAATCAAGTGTATGTTGATTCAAATCACTGTCTGCCTAAAATCCACTCCGTCAGAGATGGACACTATTTACTTTCCTTTTAATACTATTACAACTGTATATATTAACCACATTCTTAATCGAAAATTACTTATTTTCAATCCCATCTCCATATTTAAATAAGCATGTGGGTAGGTTGACATGCCCTCTGTCTATCGCTAGCGGTAATTTCAAAGCAGGTTCATTCCGACCATATTCATAGATGAAAATTCTTACATAAAGAATATGCAGTTTTATTAGAAACAACATCAATAAATCAGAAACGTATTTTAAATGGTCACAAAAAAAGCGAGAAATAAATTTAAGAAAGACAGATAATTTTTTTATGTAAATTTACATAAATTTATCATTAATTAGCCAAAACCCCTAAGTTTATGCAAAACTTAAGACACGAGGTGACAAATAAAATAAACATTGAATTATTTGGTGTCGAAGTAGTTACATAATATTTGGATACATACACCCTAAAAAAACACGCACACAAACATTTAGCTTTATACATTAACAATTCTTACCCGCCTTTCTTAATTCCAGTTATGTGAGTTGCGATAAGTTGCAAAATAAATAAGGTAAAAGAAATATTCTTAAAATATGCAATAAAATAAAAGCATGGTTTTATTTAGGAATTTAAGTATATTTTTAAACAGTATCACCCCATGAAAAGCAGTAAAGCCACTAATACAACAATGAGTTTTAGGATGTGAAAGAATTAGGAACAAAAACATTAGTATTCAGCGTGAATAGAAAGGAGTAATCAGGACAACAGATACCGATCGACACTGCATTTATATTTTTCTGTAATGCAACGAGATGTAAGGGCATTCCACAAGCGAGAAGTGCGAGAGAAGAAACTGTTAACATACAATTTACAGCTACATCTAGCTATCTTAACTGTAAATTGATGTTTATTTTTTATTTTCACTGTTTTATATTTCTCTTATTTAAATAATTTTTTTTATTGCTTTTAAATTTAGCTTTATCAGAAAGCGTCTAATTTTAATATAATTTGCACGTAAACATTGTGTTCAACGACTTCTGTTTCTATGTATTTTTTCAGTTAAATATCATATACTTATCCTTTTTCTAATATGTAAACATTATACTCTTTAGCTGAAAACATATTCGCTTAAGACGATGACCTGTTAATCTGAAGTCGAAACTGTCGAGCAAAGAAGTCAAGCGCGATTCCCAAAACAGTATCATGACGACGACAGATTAAGCTATTATCTGCCGGTTGTCTTGAAGACATGTGGCGGCATGTCGAGTCAGTCAGTTAACCGGATCAATCAGTCTGGCCACAGGAGACTGAGTCGCAGAGAAACGAAACCCTTCGCTCAGATCCTACTTAAAAGCAGAGTTCATCTGCCAGTGGAAGAGAGCTCAAAGTCGTTGGCATTTTGAGTGGTGGGTGTGGCTCAGTAATCATATTCTCTGTACAAAACTACAATTTGTTATCCACGCAGATTTGGTTGTATCAGCTGACTACACAAGATAACGGCACATATTTGCTTAAGTCTTGCAATCTGAGCGTGTCTGGGGTTCCTCGACTCCAAACAGGGAATTAGGGCTTTTGTTGTCGGATCACGCACGGCTCGTTTGCAGGGTGCACGTAATTTCTATGGAGAGAAATTACAACGGGCGGAATCGGCTGCTTAATTGGGTAATGGCTAGGCGGGAAACAGACTAGAATAATTCGGACAAAACACGTACACATACTTCACAGACACATGCATCTGTTTCTTTTTATTTTAGGAAATAGATTTCTTGCAGGCATGATTACATACACATATACGTATAGGCTATCTCAACGCTCAAATGAACTTATGAATTGTCGAAGATATTGGAAATCAAAAAAAAAACAAACATAAAAAGGTATATATATATATATATATATATATATATATATATACATATATATATATATATATATATATATATATATATATATATATATAAGAAGAGTAAGTGAACCTATTCTCTGGATATGTATACGTAAGTACATCAGAATTATTAGTGTCGAAAGGTGAATTTCTGCTTGTGCATTTAAATTACTGCTCAAAACAGCATTTCCATACGAAATATAAATAAGTTAGTAGAATAAATGATCTGTTAGTAATGAATTGACACACAACACACACACACACTCATATATATATATATATATATATATATATATATATATATATATATATATATACAGTGTGCGTACATATACATGTATACTGTAAATATAAATAAATAATTCCGGTGCGAATGCCAAGTAGTAGAGGATTCCGTTTACTAATTTTAGTGAATTTCATCAGGGTGCTCTTTTTCTCACAGACAGTGACCAACTGACCCCACTAACCTGTGCAGTTGACAAGACCAAAAACAAAGAAAGCGCATGCGCAAAATTAAAAATATTAAATGGCGACAATTTACGCATTTCACCTTGGACGTCTTAATCGAAAAAAAAATATTTTTATCATTATTACAGGTGTGGCTTTTCTTCATAATATAATCAGTGTCCAATCAATCCCTGATTTTTAGAGAAATATCTGTATTTGTTTTTTACTTATAAAAGTCAATATCGAAAGTGTCTACGTCATCGATTCCGTCTATGACTAGCGCTAATTTGTCTTGGATTATTTTTAACTTTGTGTGGGACATTTTTCAGATACTACATCTTCACGAATATTGTAAGATGATAATTTTTGTCTTAAATAAAGAACAAACATTTATTAATTTACCTCTTGTTTAAAACATTTTATGATATAAATGACGTAAGCCCATTTTCAAATTTGATATTTATAAATAAAACCAATTACAGATAAGTCTTCAAAAAGTCAGTGATCGATTGATACTGTGAATATATTATGTAAAGAAACACTCCATTTTTAAATTTATTAAACTATCGATATTTCCGATTCTGATAAATATCGTTGCTAGAGTAAGGTCTTCTATATATTGTGTCCCTTTAGTAAGCTAGCGATCATGGCTTCCCACAGTTTACTGTACTTTGTAGCTCTTAATAAATTTGGTCTTTCTGTTATCTCTCCTAAACCTAGTTCTGACATCCATTTGCTCAAGTTCTTTCTTCTTGTTCTATGCGTCTTTTCCCTGCAGTAAGTTGGAGATCATGGTTCTCCACAATTTCTTGTCTTCTGTATCTATTAATAATTTATTGTCTTTTTGTTATCGCCCTAAATCGATATCCATTTACTCAAAAGCTCTACGTAGACTATGCATTGTTTTTTCTAAGCTAAATCAAATTTTCCTGTGAGTATCAAATTTCCCAAACCAATTTTCCTTATTATATGTCATAGAAATTTCTACTAATTCTTCCTGATGAAAGTATGAGATTTTTTGTATCATTTTTTCTTAAGCACAGTCGCTACTATCAAGTTCGGTCCATGGGATTCTAAGCATCTTCCGGTATAGCCGCATTTTTTGTTGCAACAAATCTCTTCTTCATCTGTGAGGACATTGTCCAGCATTCACTGCCATATTGAAGACTTGATATTACATAACAATTCAGTACTCCCTTCTTTGTATGTAACGAATTTTTCTCTGGGAAGCACCCTTGTAGTTTTTTTAAATACTTTTGGAAAGCATTCTACCTCATCTTAATGCGCCTCTGGATTCCAGTTTCGCACTTTTCGTCCTCTGTTAAAACCATTCTAAAATTGATTTTAGTGTCTCCAATTTGTAATGTACATGTTGAGCTGTTCCTTTTTGCTAACAACCATACATTCTGTCTTCTTACAATTGCTGTTTAGATATTTCATTTGGCTTTCATTCCCTACCTTCTGTAAGAATTATTGCCGTTTCCTTTCTGCCTGCTATTAACACTGTGTCATCTGCATATCTAATGTTGTGAAGATTGTGGCCGCTAATAATGAATACTGGAATGACTTGCAATTCTCTCAAAATCGACTCACTGTACAGGTTGAATAATTCCAGTAAGAAGACGCATCATTTTTTTATACCCCTTTCTATTTTTGTATATGCTAATCTGAAGAAAATAAATAAATTCCTGATTTTTTTTTTTGTATTATTCATGTACGGAGCAGTCGATTTAAGTAGTTGCTGCTCAAGTAGTACTACTAGCGATGGCCAAAATCGACGCATTGTGAGGACAATGACAGAGTGTACGATTTTATCTGCACAGAGTTTATCATTCGTTTGAGAACACATATCTACAAAGGACATAAATGGGATGTAATCTAACATAAAATGGTGCTTCCTGTGCAACATTATCTTTCAAATATATGGAAGGCATGAACATTTTGCCTTTCAAGCTGACATAAGAAATAGAAAACTACGCCTTGCGTCTTCAAATAGCAACCAAACTCAGAGATTTGCGAACAGCCCGCATCTTGAAGGACAGGTTCTATAGCGCGGAATCGAGGGTTGTAGGTGCAGTAATAGACTTGAATTTCACTATGACAGTCCCAATGGTTGAGAGCAATGAACACCATATCATGCCACTCTTCTTCGTCTCAGGTTCAATAACGGGACACATATCGATATAAGGAAGTGCTACTCAAAGAGTGGTATGCATACCGGTGCCGGTTCAAAAGGCATCATACTCCGGTTCGCGGAGAGTTTCCAGGAGACAAAGAAACGGTAGTCACATTCCACGCCACGGGAGACAACTAACGAATGCGATTTAATGAATTGCAAAACAGTGAAGTAAAATACGTATGACAATAAAATTATGATGGTGTGGCGCGAGACTGTGTGGGAACCACACCTGGGAATATCAAAAGGCCATTTACATAGTTGCAATTTGATCTTTAAAAAATTCACCTGACTGAAAAAAAAATGGAATGAACACGTGGATTCGGGCCAAAATTTTTAAAAATTGGCATTTCATTTCTTACATTCATAATCTATCTGACATAAATGAATAATAATTCAAATGTTCAAATAATATTTTATCGGATCGTAATTATATGGCACAAATATGGTACCGGTCTCTGACACAAAGGGAATTTTTTTACACCAATAATGACTGGCTTTAGAATAAATAATAACGCATGAGCTTATGTTTAGTAATGATAGTCTCAAGATTACAATAAAAAAAGACATATTTCAAAAGAATAAGGTGGTGGGCAGCGCCAACATTTTTTTTCTTAAATATACTACGATTTTTCTTTTCATTATCTTTGCTTTTGTCTAAGATCAAATTGGTGGCTGATCTCGCAAATAACCTAAAATCTGCTGTTAATCGGTGTAAGAAATTTTAACTCCTCGAAAACAAAACTGCACTAAGAAAAAATCTAAGACACCATTTTCTACTTTCCATCAATATTACTAATGCTAATCTCCAGGAATATGATACGTTATGCCTTCTCGGGATAACGTTTTCTACTGGTATGAAGTGGAAAGCTTGTACTGAATCAATTTCCAGGGTTACTTCTAGGAAAGTTGGATTATTTTTTTCGTACTAGACAATTTTTCATCGCTAAAATCTATATTACATATTTATAAATCTACCATTCATCCATGCTTTGAATATCGCTACAACATATGGTCTGGTGGCTCTTCTGCTATATATTTAGAGATTCTTGATAAAATCCAAAAAAGAATCTATAATACTTCTGATCCTGATATGACATCTCAGCTACAGTCACTTTCCCACAGCCATAATGTAGCTTCCTTGTAACTGTTCTATAAATAAATTCATGATAATTTTTCTGATGAACTTCCGTCTATGTAGAATTTAAGAATTTAAACGCATTACTATATTGGCAACATGGTCTCATCATTTTACAGTTGTATGTTCTATGCCAAGAGTTTTTGTTTCTGAAATTTTTCCCTGTGGAATTTCTTCCAGCTTCTTGTTTTCCAGTCAAAAGAGAGACTTACCAGATTCGAGTTGCAGATGAAACACCAGACATATAGATCATAATCTTAACGTCCTTGAAAATTCTGTCACAGAATTAAATGTAAAGTATAATGAAGTTAAATAGACCTAAAACATTATAGAAAACGACACAAACACAACGAAGTCATTCACTAAGCCAGATACGACATTTCTATTTGTAGAGTTGAGTGTAAAATTAATAAATGTTACACATTTGAAAGTCTAAAACAACAATTTCACAAAAATATTAATGTAACAAATACTTTAAAAAACACCCAACATCTATTTATGCAATATATTGCTCGGATTGTTGTACTCGTCTTTGTTGTCAAAAGTACGCTCCGGTCTTGATAGGAATTTTGAAACGAATCCTTTATTTCGTACACCAGAGTAGATTGTTCTAGCTCCATGTGCCATGACACTTCCGGATGTATCAGTATCAGTTATTTTCCTTTAGCAACTCATTTCTGCAATTTTTGTTTACATCTGCTATGGCTAAGTATTGAACGCACAACTCTTTGGATCAAATCACTGGATTGCTTCAACGAACGTGTTTATTCACCTCGGCAATACAATATGGGACACTAGGGTTATTAGAAATCACATCCGGGCTGTCCATATTTGGGGATGGGAGTGATCGAAACCAAATTGCAGCGTTCAGGATCGTGTTTTTTTGTCTCTGTATGTTTCAACTTGAATGTGTCTGTGTGTCCGCTTTTTTGAACAGACAAGATTTTTATAGATATTTTTTTTGCATTTTTAACATGGTCTTAATGTCTATTGATTGTCGATATCCGCTTGCCTTGTTTATACTCCCATCAACATTTCTTTGTCAATATGTTATATTAGTCAGACTACAACTTATCATAAACAATTGCTTTCGTTATTCACGGCGCCCGGTTTTTCTGACAAGGGTTCTTTAAGTTTATACGAACACACACACACACATATATATATATATATATATATATATATATATATATATATATATATATATATATATATATATATATACGTACGTATACTGAAAGACTAAGTTTGGGTAATTCTAGACGACCACATCTCAAGAAAACTCGAACATAGTTATTTTCGCTCATAGCACGTACACACACACACACACACACACACACACACACACACATATATATATATATATATATATATATATATATATATATATAAGAATCTATGTATGTGTTCCCCTGTGTTGATGTGTGTGAGGCGTGTATTTGTCTAAGAAAACCCGACTTAGACTTTTGGCAAAATCTTATAATGTACTCTCGGTTAAAAAGAGCAAAACCAAAAAAAAAAAAAAAATGAAAAAATTGGTAAACCGTCATACAAGTACATATTATTACGTCAGTCTATATGTGGAGCCATTATATATATATATATATATATATATATATATATATATATATATATATATATATATATATATATATATATATATTGCTTTAATGGTCCTTCTAATAAAAGTCTTGATTCAACAATTTTCGAAATTATCCATGGGTCAGTAACATCTGATGAAAAAAAACAGACTTTCCGAACAAGATCAATCTGTAAATATGCAGAACTGATTTTCTTACAGTTTGCTTGTGTTGTTGTCTTCGAAATAAGAAACCACAAAAAAGATGTATCTATGTACACGCACACACACATATATATATATATATAGATATAGATATATATACACAAGTGATTATTTTGGGGATGTAGACTAATCATATAATTCGTCGAGCATAGAATAATTCTCAACAGAATTCAGAAAGCACTGGACAGCAGTTTTATCTCATCAGGAGTGGACATCCTCTACCGAGAATCGAACCTAAACCGTTTCGATACAACGGAAACGTCATACCAACTTGTACCACGGGCCTCTCCGAAGAAGAAGGCACAAACTAGACTCGATATAGCGACGCTTCTCACTCAGTCCCGCAGCGATACTCTTTCAAGTATACGGATAACCTTGGAACAGTGCCCCAAGATCACTTTTATATATATATATATATATATATATATATATATATATATATATATATATATATATATATATATATATATATATATATATATATATATATATATATATATATATATATATATATATATATATATATATATATATATATATATATATATGCTTATATAAGCATATGAATATCTACGAGATCATTTAAATGTATACACACATAGTAAAATATACGCATATATTATACATTTATTGTCTGTTTATATTTCCGAGATGCGGTATTATGCACATTATTCGGACTATTTTCTTTTGTCGCCATATTTATCACAACGTTTCGGCCAATGTACGCTCCGGACTTCTTCAGGTGGTTGGAATGTCGAACTGAACCCTTTATTTCGCTCACTGGGGTAGACTGTTCTAGTTCCACATGCCCTGTTTGATGGATGTCAGTTATCAGTTATCTCCTGTTAATTTCCCTCTGAAAGTTCTACACTGCCTTAACCGGGTATTGAACTCACACTTTTTGGGTTCTGTCTTTTTATCTAACCAACGCCTTTATCCACTGTGCCATGTGTCCTTGAGGACTTGCATGAATTTTGTGGGTATTATAAACCTAATGTCTTTACCAACCATTTTTACCAGTGTTCATATTGCAATTTTACTGTTATCATTACATGTTTTTACCAGAGCTTATATTGCAGTTTTGTTGTTATCATTGCTTTTCTCTGGCATATATTTATTGTATATATATTCAGGGGTAGTAAAGCATATGTTTATGTACGTGTATTCAAGAATAAGGTTACACTTACAAGGTAACCAAAAACGTTCTGTCCGTTTTTAAAGGAAAAAAAGAAAACGCTTCACAGTATGTGTAACTTATATTTAGTCTTCGAAGTTATCGCCATCGGCATCCAGCACCTTCTGCCAACCCGTCTCCAGCTGTTCAATGCCCCTGCGGTAGAACTCGGGTGGGGTTGACGCAAAGCAGTCCGTGAGGGCTTTGCGCAAGTCTGCTCCATTGGTGAAGGATTTCCCACGAAGATGATTATCCAGGGAGTGGAAGAGGTGATAATCGGATGGCGCAAGTTCAAGTGAATAAGGTGGATGGCACAAAGTATCCCATCCAATATGTTGTATGGTATCCCTGACCACTCGCGTGACATGCCGCCCTGCGTTCTCATGGAGGAAAAGCACACCTTTGCGATTCACCAGTGCTGTCTCCTTCTGGCTCAATGCCTGTTGCACATGTTTGAATTTCAGCGAGTATAGGTCTCCAGTGACCGTTTGGCCCGTTGGTAGCATTTCATAATGAACCACTTGACGACCTGTCCACCAGACACAAAGCATAATCTTGCGTGGGTGCATAGGCGCTCTTGTGGTGTGAGGGACAGCATCCTGAGGAGACAACCAATGTCTGGAACGCTTGGGGGTTTCGTACAGAACCCACTTTTCATCACTGGTAAGCATTCGATTGAATAAGGATGCGGTACGGTGGCGAGAAAGCAGCGACACGCAGGCTGCCACTCGTTGTCTCTTGTGGACCTCCAACAGCATTTGCGGAACCCACTTGCTCAGTTTGTACGTCTTACCTAGGCGGTGCAGGTGAAGTCTAACTGTTTCATCGGAAACGTTGAACTGTCTTGCAAGTTCACCACCCGTTAGACTATTGTGCTCTTCAATGGCCGCTTTCAGGACTTCGTCATTCACTGCGAGGCTCATCATGGAGAGACAAATCTCCCGACTTGAATTTTCGAAACCAACGCCTAGCAGTACGTTCATCCACAGCACTATCCCCAAACGCTTGACATATGCGGCGACTTGATGCAGCTGCTGATAATCACACTTTGAAGTCGTAAAGTAAACAGCCCCGAACGGCTTATAACTGATGGCCGGGCACGGTGCGCGTGGGTTTTTTTTTTATAACGTCTGATGTTCCTACTACCGGCTGTCCGAATTTGAAAACAATTGCCACACGCATTTCGTATATATTTCAAATTCATTCAATGACTAATCAAAAAATGGTCGGAACTTTTTTGGTTACCTTGTACTATTCTCCCCTCTATTTCCCTGTATCTCTTTATATATTAGGTTTGTGCAAAAATAATGACGGTTTTTGACGTATTTTTTAACGTCAAAAACCGTAATTATTTTTGCACCAACCTAATATATTTGTGTGTGTGTGTTTGTGAATGAGTCTGTGCGTACTGATAAATATATGCATATAAAATAATGCGTATATATACATATATATATATATATATATATATATATATATATATATATATATATATATATATATATATATAGGCTGCGATGGGTAAATTGTCTCCATTTTACATTTTTTTTAATTTCGCGCATGCGCCTTGTTTGTTTTTGATTTTTTTTTCAACTGACCTGTATAACAGGGTTGGGTGGAGAATATCTGTGAGAAAATGAGAACAATGACACAACTCACTGTTTCAGAATTCAGGAAACGGCGTGCAGTACTGTTGGCATTCGCAAGAATACGAACATTTCGGCTGTCAATCTGAGGACGATGCAAAGAATTCGAAAAGTGTTGAGTTAATCTAATTGTGATTACGAAGGTGTTTAGAGTGATTACTAGTGATATCGATATTATGCATCCATTCATTTTACCAAAGGGCTTCCAACCTATCACGGAGCCCTACATCAAGTGTCTTGAGGAGGTAGTCCTACCCTGGATTAAGAGGAAGGCACTGTCTCGGAACAGCAGGAAAACCAAGTCAGGGTTCTCAGATAATTTCTGCGACCACATCAACGCTTAAATCTGGTCTATCTCCCTAAACTCCACCCACCTAATTATTATGTGCGGGGTGCAGTTGAGCGAGAGACCAACAAAACTCCTTGTAACACCAAAACTGAATTCAATGCAAGGATTATGGAGGCATTCACCAAATTAGACCCATTTAAACTTGGAAACCGTCTAGAAGTCGACTGGAAGCCGTCGTTGAAGCCAATGACGATTTTATTTATTAAATTTCCTGCTTAGAATTTCAAGACATTTTTGTGTCATTTTGTTTAAGATGAGAAGTCAGTGTTATCTCTATTTTCACGTAATTTAGACGATACTTTATCCATTGCAATATTATATATATATATATATATATATATATATATATATATATATAAATTATTTGATATATATTCCTAACTCTCTCTCTCTATCTATCTCTCTCTCTCTCTATATATATATATATATATATATATATATATATATAGCATTTATTTAAAAGAGGGTTCAATACGAAGAGTTATTATAAAGATGTTACATACGGAGAAACAAGTGAGAAAATGAAGGGTTCAGTTCAACATTCCAACTTGAAGAAGGCCGGAGCGTACAACCGCCGAAAAATTGAAATAAATATTGCTAAAAGATGAGGACAATAGGCCGAATAATGTAAATATTGTACATAATACCTCATCTCAGAAACATACACAGACACATTTCCGTTTTTTTAAGTCACTTCCTTATCTTTCATTAGATTATTCAGCATTCACTACCATATTTTTTTTTGGGGGGAGCATATATCACTTATTAATTCAGTCTACTTTTCTTTAATTCTAACGAAGATTTTCCTGTCTCTTAATACCCGGCTTAGATTTTGGAATGCATCTTTGGTTATACCAATGTATCTTCGGATTTCAGTGTGGCACTTTCCGTCCTCTGTTAGAAGACTATCCAGATATTTAAGTTTTTATACTTGCTTGATTTTTAATTTGCATTTTGGTCTCATCCTTTTGCTAACAGCCGTACATTCCGTCCTTTTTCAGGTTCTGTTTACTCCTTTCATCTAACTTTCCTTCCGTACCTTCTGTCGGAGATTAGTTTTCTTTTCGTGTCGGCTATCAACTCTATGTTGTTAAGATTGTGTCAGCCTTTAATGAATTCTGATAGGAATTCTTATTCTTTTAGAATCACCTTATTTTATGGGTTGAACAAGTCCAGTGAGAAAACACATACTTTCTATTTTTGTATATTTACGGAATTCTTTTCCTATCAGTATGCAAGCGGTTTGCTGCCTGTAGAGATTCTTGATTATTGTAATTTTCCTCCCGAATATATTTCAAGTTTGCTCTTTTTAATTGTTTCCCTGTTTATTCTTGTCATCTTGGTTGTATTCTTTATTTTCATTCTTTTAATTTGCTCAATCTTTCTTTCTTTCTTTCTTTTCCTTCTTTCTTTCTTTCTTTTCCTTCATTCTTTCTTTCTTTCTTTTCCTTCTTTCTTTCTTTCTTTTCTTCATCTTTCTTGTTCTTTTAATCGTTTTTTTTTTCTTTTTTACTTTCTGTTGCACTCTTTTTCCCTCTTGTTCTTTTTTGTCATTGTACTTTATTATTCATTTTTTCTTTCTTTCTGACTTCGCTGTCATTTTGCTGTTTCTTTCTTTCATGTTTTTCTTCTTAATTGTTTTCTTCCTTTCTTTCATATTTCTTTTTTCGCTTGTTTTTTTTTTCCTCTCTCGCTATTTTCCCTTCATTCGTTTCTTTCTCTCTACCTTTCTTTGACAACTCTTATTTTTATATTTTTCTTTTCCTTTTACCGAGGATCTTTTCTTTATTTGCTCATTATTTCTTGATTTTACATGGATCTCTTTTTCTTTTTTTGACTAGATTTTTTTAAAAAGTTTTATTTATCCTTCACTTTCTGTTTTCTCTTGTTCTTTCTTATCATTGCTCTTTCTTTCATTCTTTCTTCACTTTTCTTCATTTTTATTTTGCTCGTTCTTGCGTCCATTCTTTTCTCGATGATTTTTTTTTAATTTCTTTTATTCCATTTTTATTATTCTTTATTCGGATTTATTTATTTGTCTCTCCGTGTTTCTTTCATTCTTTCTTCACTTTTCTTCATTTTTATTTTGCTCGTTCTTGCGTCCATTCTTTTCTCGATGATTTTTTTTTAATTTCTTTTATTCCATTTTCATTATTCTTTATTCGGATTTATTTATTTGTCTCTCCGTTTTTCTTTCTTTCTTTTTTACTTTCTCATTATTGCTCGTTTTTATGTTGTTCCTTATTTTTTCTTTCTATTGCATTTTTTTTAGTTTCTTTGTCTTTTACGTCCTTTTTTTCTCTTGTTCTTTCTTAACATTGTACTTTTTTCTTCCTTTCTTTCTACCTGTCTGTCTTTTATCACTTTTTATTTTACTCTTGCTTTTTTCCTTCTCTTGCTTTTAGTTTTGCTTTCTTTCTTTCTTTCTTTCTTTCTTTCTTTGTCTCCATTATTTTCTTTCTTCCTTTTTTCGTGTTATCTCTTTTCTATTATTTTTCTCGTTGTTTTCTTTGTTTGTTTGTTTGTTTGTTTCTTTCTTTCTTTCTTTTGATCTATATTTTATATTCTTCTTCTTCAAGCTTTGCCGCTAGCTTTCTTTTTTTTTGTAGTTGAGGTTTTGAAGTTAGTTTCTTTCTACTTTAAAAGGGGTCCAAATATTTAAATATAAAGTTTTATTTATCCTTCACTTTCTGTTTTCTCTTGTTCTTTCTTATCATTGCTCTTTCTTTCATTCTTTCTTCACTTTTCTTCATTTTTATTTTGCTCGTTCTTGCGTCCATTCTTTTCTCTGCCAATAATGATTCCTGGTAGGATTTCTCTTTCTCTGAGAATTTCCTCACTGTAGAGGTCGAATAAATCCGGTAGAGAAGATACACCCTTGTCTCATTTCAATTTTTTTTTTATATTTACTGAATTCATTTCCTATCAGTATGCAAGCAGTTTGCTGCATGTAGAGGTTCTTGATTATTCTAATATCCTTCCCAAATATGTCAGGTTTGCTGAAAAGTTTTAAGAGATCATTGTGTCGTAACTCGTCGAATGTCTGTGTTTATCCATAAAGCATAGGGATAGGACCATTATCGTTTTTATTGCTCTTTCGTTTCACTAATAATGATGATAGGCATGCTTCTTTACTTGACTTCATAACTCTTCTCCGGCCACATTTTGCACTTAACAGCCCCGTCATCTTGACTACTTGAACCATTAAGTAGTGCCTATAGATATGTCTTTCCATTCGTCAATTCAAAGGCCATCTTTAAATTAGCACTGATTGGTATTACTGCCATGTTTTTTTTGTTTTTTTTTATCGCGAGAGTTTCTAGAGTGAATATTTTATCTTTCGAATAAAAAATGTAAACCCGTGGATTCTATTTGAGTGAAAGCCAGCATCTAAGCTTTCGTTTCCTCGCGGAAATTCTCTCCATCATGTTCATCCCCTATAGCACATCTTTATGTAACTAAGCCTGTCCTCAAACGTAGAAAAAGTCGCTATTCGCTGATAGAATGAGACACCGTATAAGTTTGTTTTTCGTGATTACAGACTTCTTTCTAAGAGCGTGTTGAATTAGTATAAAACCTTAGTCCCTACTATATTCAATTATTTTGAAATATTCTTATCTGCTACTAACAAAAACAGGATGATTTGTTCGAAAATTCCCGTTGAACACTTTTTATGACTCATCAGGGAGATCTTTCATCGATTTCCCCAACAGAATGAAATTTCTACTGAGTGACATGTATATAACTCTGTCCATGTTTCTTACTATTATATTCAAACTAGATCTCCACAATACATGCGGATTGACAGTATTTGTGCAAATGAGCTAAGGAAATATTCACCTGAACTGTTTTTTGTTCGCTCAAAACTGCAATAAATGCGCTGAAATTCTTGTTTTGAGTTTTCGAAAATCCTCTTGTCCTTGTCTTTAAGAATTCTGATCCATAGAATTATTGTCATTTTACGTCTTTTTGGAAAGATACTAGTGGCACTAGTCAACTCCAAATCCTTTAAGCATTGCACTTAGCACGACCCGCTTTCAAATAAACAATATGAATTTCGTTTCTCTACGTAAATAACCGGGGTGTTATTACATAATTTTTCTATCAAGACTCAAATAATAAAGGCACCTTGCGCGTTTATAAATTTACCATTCTCAAGTGCATTGAATATTCCTGCTGTATGTGGGCTGATCCTTCTGCTCCATATCTTGAGATTCTTTCTGTCCTGTAGGCTCGGGCTGTAGAATACGTCAGCTGACCTCTGCAGAGTTATAAGTCTCTCCACTCACACTGAGGCCACTTGTTTGGAGTGGGTGGCGACTCATAATGCCTGGAGATGGAAACCTGGTGGCTGAGCAATCAATGATACCAGTGTATGAGTAGTCGTGACAAACCGTCGGGGAGACTCGATCCGATCAACTGAGCTGTATGGTCAAGCCGTAGTACTTATACAATTAATAGCGACAGTGTCTCACAAACGGATCGCATGACGATCTAACACCCAACCCTTCGTTGTTTTAAAAGTCATAGACGGCGAGGTTCAATTGAGTGGAGAAGAAAAGTAAACTTTGACCACTCTTCTATATTATCATAGTTTTATTATATAGTTTTTATGGACACTAAAGCAAAAGAAATATTAAAAAACATAAAATAGTTAATAAAAATGAGTACACAAAACAGAGGACCGTTATAAGATAAGATTACTAAAGAAAATGTAGAAGTTAGCTATCGTTATATATTCAACATGAGAGGTGTTTGAGAGTTAACAAATAATAAGGTAAGATCTATGTTCTTATGTAGCTTTAATTCTGCGTCTGTGTCTGCATTTTAAAACTAATTCATTCCTTTGATTTAATAGTTTGATTTGATTATTATATTTATTGTTTTATTTATTGTTTTATTTTTTTTCTTCTCAACATAGACTTTAAGACTGTTAGGAGTATGAGCGAAACCTATAATTTTTCAATTAATATGATTCAAACCTTTCTCATTCAATTGCCAAACTTTCTTGTGAAAGAGCTGTCTGGTATTTTAATTTAGGATCGGTAAAAGAACGCCTATGGGTATAAAATATCTTTCCATTCCCTGGCAGATATTTAAATGTAAACATTATAATTTTTCATATTTTCTTTAGGAGAAATGGTTGCTTGGTATATCACCCTGGTAGATCTGCATTTACGCTCAACTGAGAAATTTTCTTTAATTTTACAATTTCATGAGGATCCTCCGCCATGTTGTTTTTTTTTCCGTAGAATTTATTAAAATATATTTATTATGAGAGTTGATAATTTTGTACATGTTATTACCGCAGGAATAGCTACTTTTGATCGATTTCCTATTGAAAATCTTACATAACGGATTGTTTTTAATGAAAATATTTATTTATTAACTTTAGAAAATACTGTCAGATAATAATATTTGATAGTTTACAGAAGGTGGGGACTGAACCATAATTTTTCTTTTTCTCTCTCTATATTTCTCTTTAGATATTTCGTTTCTTTTTAGGAATTAGTTAAAAGAATTTATTTTTAAAACCACTTTTATGGAGGATATTTCCATACAATTCTTTATTTTTTATTAAGTATTTTTATGATGGATGATAATTTACTAATTCTTATGCTGACAATAGCGGGGTGGTTAGAACTAACATATAACTGGAACTTTCATTCTCTTTATGCTATGTTTTAAAGGTTTTATCATTAATGTTAAGAGTGGTGTCTAGATAATGAACTACTTTAAAATTAGAAAAACTCTCAATCTTAAATCCTAATAATTTAAAGGGCGTAATAATGTTTTGTTTTTGTTTTATTTTTTGTAAATTTGCATTTTGTGGACCATTACGATTGGGGATGGAACTGAGTCCATCATCTCTATATAGACCTGCTAGTTTTAGATCCACAAATATACTAAGTGTATCTAAAATATAAAAACATAGTAAATCAGCAGCCTGAGCTGAATTATATGCTCCCATAGGGACATAAGAATTCCGGGTATAGTTTGGTTTTCTTAATAATTTAAATTATCCTTTACTCTATCTTTATATGGTCTCATCTTTAAATGCTTTATTCTCTAATAATATATTTTCAAAAATATTCTCTCTTCATATAAATTGTCTAGATACGATTTATTGCCAATCTTGTTAAAACATCTCATTTGTAAGTGTAATATTGTATTTTCTAAAGGAAAACTAAATTTATTTTTTATGTAATTAAAGGTCTTAAAATCCATATACGTCCTACCTTTAGTTTCAATTCAAAAAAATTCTTCGCATAAACCCAACTTAGGATCATAAGGTTAATATTGGATCTGTCAAGCCTTTTCCTTTATTTTAGAGACATACCTTCCGTCCTCCCCTCACCACCGACTCGGATATTTTATCTGGCTAAGGTGTCGATTTGGGTAGGTTTGGTATCAATTTTTCGTCGGCTGTCTAAGTCCAAATCTAAATCTCTGATTTCGATACGAACTCTTTCCATTCACCCGGGTTGAATAAGACCAACGTACTTAGCGTAGGCTGGAATAAATTTATACCCACATGAGGCAATTTTGTAATTTTTTTTTTTTTGGTGGTTACTTTATAAGCTCTGTTATAATAAATACATTGAGCTCTCGTTATGGATCAGTTTTAATATTAGATATTATTAGGATTCACATGGAATATATGCCAATGAATGTATTACCTGTAATATATATATATATATATATATATATATATATATATATATATATATATGGGAGCGTTCTGACCATGAGACCCTGGTTCGAATCTCACTATACGCGATTTGTCAGGAATGAGAGTTCCTCATGTTACTTGAATGGATCGAGATCGATCCCAGCGTGCAACATATTTGGAAGGTGACAGAAAACTATACAATGAGTTGACCCAAGCCTTGTCCGTGAAATTGGGTAAACGTAACTCTTAAGGGCCGTCGATAGCTGTGCTAGCACAAAGCAAAGGGCTTGAGAGTTCTGGACTTGTTTAAATTGTTGATGACGCTAGATAACACTGTCTCTCCCAGAAACAGTAATTAAGGTCTGCTCAGCATAGTTGTTATGATAAAGCACAGGTGACCAAACACAAATGTGCCTGAGAGAGCGTCGGCAATAGGGATTGATTAGCCATCCTAGTAGACGGGTATCCTCCAATACGAGTAGCTATTTATTATTATTATTATTATTATTATTATTATTATTATTATTATTATATATACTCTCTCTCTCTCTCTCTCTCGACTCTCGCGTCGAATTCGACGTATGAGGGTCAAGCAGATTAGTTCCTAGCCCGACAACAGCACATGAGTGAAGGTTTCGTGCAGGACCAACCACACATTTTGAAGGGTCGAATACCGAGACCTGGTGCACTACGTGCCACAAGGTCCCCAAACGAATCTCCGCAAGTTTTGAATTGAGAGTTGTCCTTCTCCTAGACCAGTTGCCACCCAAGGCTATAGAACCCAGTCTTTCCTGCTATTTACCCATAGCTGGAGGGAGAAGAAGAGGATTCACACCTTTCCCAGGGTTATTAGCACGTAAGTGAATGTAATGGATTCGACTGGAATTCGAATTCGGATATATATATATATATATATATATATATATATATATATATATATATATATACTCGTATTCGAGGATACCCGATGATCCGGCATCCTTTAAAACGGCTCTGGTAAAATAAATTATTATAATGGAACCTTAATGTGGTCTGATTTTTCTTTAATATATATATATATATATATATATATATATATATATATATATATATATATATATGATTGTAAATATCGCATATTGAGTACTGGTGTTAATAAAATAGTACTTGATGTAATATAACACAGCTATTAAGTATATATTATTAATTATACAGATTATCCCTCACTGTTAGCACTACTCGGAGTTCGATACAAAACGCAATCTTCAAGTGTTGGGTAGAGATTGACCATTACGTAATTTAAATTTTAATAAAACTATCTCCATGAGAGTAATGCTGGCGCAGTCCATATATTATACGGGGATTACGTATTTTATTTAAATCTTACATGTTGCATTTAAAGTAGACAGTATTTCTATATATATATATATATATATATATATATATATATATATATATATATATATATATATATATATATATATATACAGTAAATGGGATAAATATTCCATAGTACATTTAAATAAACAGGTATTTATGTTATTTATTAAAAGAAATTATATTAAAATAAACAGACTTAAAATTATAAAAAAAAGTTTAATATCAATTTTATTTAAAGTTGTGATTATTATTTTGTATTAAATATTAGGGAAGATTACTGATTTTTAAAAAAAATATATATATATATATATATATATATATATATATATATATATATATATATATATATATATATATAGGATTAATATGAGTAAAATTTTGTCACTTAGTTGATTTAGGTTACCTTCAGTATCCCGCCTCTAGAGTCTCGTAGGCGTACCGGTCCGTCTACTCTGATTATACACAAACATATATATGTAAATCCTTTTGCTAAACGAATATATATATATATATATATATATATATATATATATATATATATATATATATATATATATATATATATATATATATATATATATTAGGTTGGTGCACAAATAATGACGTAATAATGTCATTTTTTAACGTCAAAAACCGACATTATTACGTCATTATTTTTGCACCAGTCATATATATATATATATATATATATATATGTATATTCTTTAGCTGAACGAATCCATCAAGCACTCAAATTCACGGTAACTTTTCATTTGCAATTCTTACTTTCATACTTTTAACTTTTTATATTTTCTAGGTATTGTTATTCTTTTCTGTTAGTTTACAAAATCCCCAGACTACACTTCCTTTTTTTCAAAATATGTATGTATAAATACTTTACCTCTTCATAATATGTGTATATTTCCATTTGTCTTTTTATATATGTATTGAAATAGGCCGCTCTGACATAAACATATTCATCTGTGTACGCTAAAATATTTCTTCGTGTTAGAATCATCAAAACATTCCTTGTTAATGTCGTTAAAGAAAATAGAGGATCTCTGATCATTTCAAATATATAAAAATGAAAAAAAAAAAACGCTCGCAATCGCACACAAACAAGCACTTACATAAACATCGAATATATTTTGTTTGTGTCCTTATACGCGCATGCGCATCATACCATTTTTTCAATCAAATTATTCCGCCATTCACCCTTGTTTCTTGTTTGTAAGTTCAACATGTGCATTGATCATTAGCAGACGACAAATTTTGTGAACCCTTTTACCTACTACCATCTTCCTACACATTCTATCTCTTGCTCATTTATTTTAAATCATAACTGCTTCTTTCGTTTTATCTATATCTACCTACTCGTATGTCATTCTTTTCATTTTTATAAGCATGTCACTTCATTATGATTGCCTTCGTACAGACATCTGTTTTTTTTTCTTTTAAATCAATAGTTAAAATTATCTTGTGAAAAGTCTTTTTTCAACTCCCTATATATTTTTCGTGCTAATGACGCTTAACTACCGGTTAGGATTCACCACTAATCGACTCGGCCGTGATATACGTTTCAATCGTCATCAAGGATATACAGAAAGACGTGTTCTACTCATATCTATAACAGTTTTCTCCAAATTTAGTCAAACTCAACCGAAAATTACGCAGGCGTGTTCATGGGATACGTTTCCTCCATATGTCTGTTTGAGTTTCAGATATTGTACTTCTTTTCAAAACAGATATAAAAAAAAATAAAATCGCGGTATATTGTTAGAGGAATTTGCACTGCATAGAATTAAGTCTCAAGAACATATTCAAATATACAAACTAACTTCCATTTTCATATTTGAACATATTTCAAAGCATATGTAGTTTTAAGAGCAAGAAAATTATGGAAACGCACAACATTTGACATAAAGCTGGACGCGCAAGGATGCACACTCGCAAGCATAAGCGATCGCAAAACACACAAAAAAGAGACAAAAATCAACGAAACATAAAATAATATGTGTATCGAAACTAGCGCATGAACTAATTACATCAAAACTTAGGATAAAGATTAAAAAAATAAGAAAAATTCTTGACATCTTCTGAACATTAGACTGAACAATTACAGAAAAGTTTGTCTAAGAAACTCTTGAATCGAATTGCGGAATATAACATCAATCATGAAAGTGACAAATTTTATTTATATTAAAACTACACGCACACACACACCGATATATATATATATATATATATATATATATATATATATATATATATATATACGTTTCATTGAATAAAAATGTTGTCTATTTTATGCAAATTTTTTTCGTATCATCTGATAAGTTTAATAACATTATCGTTATTAATATATATATATTATATAATGCATATATATATATATATATATATATATATATATATATAAATATATATGCATATATGCATATGTATGGATATATATACACCCGTAAGTGTATACCAGTACACATATATACTTATCCATATTTGAAAAAATACAATTATAAATACAAACATGCAAAATAATTATGACACAAAAAATACAAAGTAAAATTCTATGACTGCAACATAAATATATGCCATCAAAATAGATACAAAATAATTCTACTTTTAAGATTATTTAAATCGAGTTTTCTATGATCAATTGCTGGTTCTTTTATATTTAACTATTTTATATATATATTTTCTCCCAGGAACAAATTACATCTATTTCTGAAGCTGCTATGAGTTTGTGATTTACCTATAATTTTTCATTCTATCTGTGGGGTGAAATGTGTATTCTTTAATTCCCAGAAATGTTTGGAAATAGCTGTCTGGTGATTTAGATAAGGGTTAGATAAAGAGTACTTCTGAGAGTAGAATATCTGCTTCCAAATACCAGCACAAATTCCAATAAATACATTTTTTACATTTTAATTGTGTTTCATTTTCTTTGGGGAAAATGGTTGCTAGGTATATAACATATTCGGATTGGCATATACCTCTAACTGGGCAGTTGTTTTTGTTTCTGCAGTTACAAGATGGTTTTCTATCTGGTTGGATATTGGTATAAAATCTGTTTAATATTTTATTATGTAAGTTAATGTTATTAGAGATGTTATTTGTGCAAGAGTAGCTAATTTTTAAGGGTTTTTTTTCTACTAAAGATTTTACATAGTGGGTTATTTTGCTTAAAATTTTTGTCAATCAATTTCAGAAAAATTTGACGAATGTTTATATTAGATAGATGTCAGAAAGTAGGGGTAAAAATGTAACTTTTCTTGTTTGCGTCCATTTATTTTAGTATCATTTAATGATTACAAGTACATTAAATATTAAAACCTCTTTTTTCGAGAACATCATTATAAGATTTTTTTTCATTTTCCAATAAAATTGTTTTTTTAGAAGATACTCTATTGATTCTAGTATTTACTGTGGTTAGAATTTGTCTAATTATTGGAATCGGTGATTAAAGTTAACGTTAGTATACATTGGAGTATTTTTGTGTAATGGTTTAAAAGTGTTTCTTAAAAGGTTGAAAGTTACATCTAAAAAAATAACTGTTTTAAGGTTGAATGAAATTTACTTCTAAACTCAAGAAACTTGAAAGACCTGATAATTTTCTATTGTATATTAGAAGAGAATGGATAAAAATAAGTCCATCATCTCCATATAGAACCATCTGTCTTGCGTCAATAATTATACCAATGTTGTTTAAAATGAAGATGCATCTAAGTCAGCAATTTCAGCGGGGGCGAAGGGGCCCATAGGAACGTCGAAATTAGCATTGTGACTTTTAATCCACATTGAGTTATTATTGGCAATCACCCGAAATTTCTACATAATTTTTATCAAAATTAATACATTTTAAAAATAGAACTTTAGAGATAGAAGAATACAAATCTATTTTTTTCTTCCCCTACTTCCTCTCACCTCTTCAAGGGCTTTTTCTGTGTCAAATATTTTATTCATTCCCTCTGGTACTTTTTAATAAGTTGTCTGGATGATTTAAAACATTTTGTAACTCCGGTCTGAAAAGGCAGTTGTCTGAAATAAATTATTACCGAACTCTTCAATGATATATTGTGTTTTTCCTGTAATATATATATATATATATATATATATATATATATATATATATATATATATATATATATATATATAAATTTATATATATATATATATATATATATATATATATATATATATATATATATATTGAATCATGTTTCACTGAATAATTTAGACAAGTTTCGTCTATTGATTTTCAATTGAATCTTTTCATATTTACGGAGAACCATTTTTTTAAAGGAAGAGAGAAAATCTCAATGTTCATGCATATTATTTTATTCCGAGTACTTTCGACGAAACAGAATGTCATCATCAGTGTGTTGTTTATTTCGAGACAAATATTGTAGTGTTTATCATTTGCAAAGACGAAATTGCTGTGTTCATCTGGAAGGTAATATTTGTTTTACTTTTGTAATGAAAAACGCAGAGTACGTGATCGTTTGACACCGTTTCAGGGGAGGTAACTATGTATGGTTTGTCGTGAGTTTTAAGAAATAAGTATTAAAACTATTAGCACATTATATCAAAAGATAGATTATTAAGAATAATAAATACATTTAAATGTTCACTTATCTTGCCATTCAGCTCATACTTCAGGAGATGTGATGATAAAATAGGATTCATTTTTGTACGTAAAGGGAGTTGTTTTTTGACGTCAAATATGGTTGGAAATTCGCGTCTCAATTCATTTCTTGAAGTCTAAATGAATGACTAAACAACAAAAAGAATAGACTGCTATTCCTTTTTCCCTGAAAACTACCCCGTTGACTACAAACGAAATTACACTGCCGTATATAAATATATTTGCAGTGATAAAAATCAGCGATAAACAAAAGCCCTTCATTTTGTATTTTGACAGTTATGGAGGACCTTCCGGAATGTGGTCTGTGAGTTAAATGCATCCCTGTCACCGCTAATGAAACCAATTGCCCAACATCTGACAGAGGTCAATCACAAATATTTCAATGCAAGCTTTCAATACGCTTCGAAGTTTGTCACTAGGTGCAATAGTTGGCACTTTGAATATGCCTTTTTTATGTGCCTTGTCCCTTCAGGACTTAGGTAATTATGGCTATCCCTAATTTCATGTCCTTCGTCGCTCTTAATAAATTTGTCCTTTTTTTTCTGTCCAAACCTTGTTCAGTCATCCATTTATTCAAACTCGCTAAGGAGGTTATGTGTTCTTTTCTTTTTTCACTCTTGCCTTGAATTTGTCATGTGAGTACCAGATTTTCCAAGCCTTCATTCCTCATCATGTGGCCTAGAAATTTCAACTGTGTCTTCCGGATGTAAAGTAACAGTTTCCTTTTTGTTTCTATTTTCGTTAAAGCCTCGTCGTTGCTCCCATGTTCTCTCCATGGTCTCCTCAACATTCTTCTAAAGAACTGCATTTCTGTTCCTTCAAGACCCTCCTTCATCTGTGAAAAGATTGTCATATAGGTGCTGGCAAAAAGTGCCTCTCTCCGTCTGTCATCGTTTAGATTTACATTTGTCAGATCAAATCAAATATTTAGTATTACTCTCATGACCAGACGGGGATACCGAATCCTCACTTGGCAGAATGCAAAATCATTTATTCTCCCTCTCTTTTCATTTTCGTCTTCTTCTATGTGATATGCTCCTTCATTACGTCGACAATCATGGCTCTTCACTATTGTCTATCTATATCTATAATTCTCAGATGTGTGTGTGTATGTATGTGTGAGTGTGTGATTGAATGTTGTTTATTTGTTTCCACAGTGTTCATCCGATTTTGATGATTTTTTTTGTTTGATAGATAATTCTTCAGTGCCGGTTTTGAGTCCAAATTATTGGTGACGATGTCTCTCCACTACTTCCTGCCCATTATAGTCCTCAGCAACGTTTTACTATTTACTATCTGTTCTTGAATATATATCTTTCATAAAATCTTTAATAAAAATAAATAGTTTAAATTATTACAATAATACTTAATATTATACAGTTCCGTTTTCAGGGTCACGCCCCATTCAAATTGTTACCCACCCCCTATTTGGGGATGTGCCTCAGTTTCACCCAATTGTTGTTACTAATACTGATTATCGGATGAGCTGATTTTAAACTTAAACTGCTCCAAATGAACGGCAAAAATTTCCAGTAATGTAAGACCCGGGTAAAGACGGGTTATACTGTTAGACCTTTATCGTTCTTCATAAATGTCTCTCCTACATCCTGTCCTGCCATCCATTCGCACAGTCTCATTAGATAAGTTAGGTGTTGTTTTCCTCTGTCCGTCTTATCTTCAGTATGTCACGTAAGTGTTAAATTTTCCAAACATTCTTTCTTCATTATATGATCTAGAAACTTTAAGTATCTCTTTCTGATGTTAACCATAATTTTCCTTTTTGTTTCCATTTTTCTGTAAAGCTTCATCGTTGCTCAGTCGATGGTATTTTAAGCATCTTTTGTTGAACCGCATTTCTAGTGCGTTAAGTCTCTTCTTCATCTGTGCGGATTTTGCCCAGCATTCACTGTTATACAGGAGGACATATGTTACATGAATTATCTTTTTCTTCAGGGAGTAGGCGATCAGGGCTCTCCACAATTTCCTGTTTTTTGTTGCACTTATTAAATTTTCTCTTTTTTTTTTTTTTTTTTTTATCTCTCCTGAACTTTGTTCCGCCATTCATTTATTCAAGATCTTTCCTCTTCTATGCGCCGTGTTCCTTCAGGGCGAAGGCGATCATGGCTCTCCATAGTTTCCTGTACTTTGTATCTCTTAATAAATTTGGTCTTTTTGTTATCTTTCCTTGTTCTGCCATCTATTTACTCATGCTCTCTAGGTAAATTGCACATTGGTTTCCTCTGTCCCTCTTGCCTTTAATCTGTTCTGAGACTATCAGATTCAAGTGCTCTTCCCTTTTTACCGGCTCTATAATGTCAATTCTCTCTTCTGGATGATAACCGTAAGTTCACTTTATATCTGTTACAGCCATAAGGCGTTAAACTGTTCCCAGACGATCATCGGAGTTAACCAAGGTTGAGCCACATCTGTACATGACTGCTTGGAAATACCAGGTGTAGTAAGCTTGGATGTAAGCGTCGTATAATTGATATTATTTCAGAATTGCTAATTGTTGAGCCAAGTTCCAATTCCCGTTGGGTTCGTTATATTCACTTACGTGCAAATACACTTGAGAAAGGGCAGAATTAAAAAAAATCCGCTTCCTCTCCCCCTGCAGCTACGAGTTAATTAGTAAGACTTGTATCAGTAAAATCATTATTTGCTAAAAAGAAATCTTGTAATGTAAAAATATTTTCTGGCTTTAAATAACCTGCAAAGTGTTGATAAGCGGTTAAAAACAAACAATTAACCAATGAAATACTGATTAGCTCTATAGGCATGTATTTTAGATTTATTTACATTCTCTGGGATATATATTTATAGAAAATAACTTGGCCTCAAAGTGAGCGATCAATTTATATGTTGATTGTAATACAGAATTGATCCCCCACTTTATTTGTTTGTCAAATTCTGATTAGGCATGAATCCACCACTTCTCCCTCACAACTATGAGTAAGACTTGTATCATTAAAATAATTATAAGCTAAAAAAATCTAATAGTCGAAAAAATATTTTCTGGATTTAATTAACCTGTTGTGTGTTAGGACGTAGAAAACGAATCAATTGTATTGATCTACACATCTAAAGGATATAACTAGAGTTACTGAGTAAATAACTTGAGGTCGTGAAGAACTTTTGTATCAATCAGAAACTATGATCACGTTGTTTTAGAATAGTTCATTGTAACGATGTAATATACGTCCGTATAAATTTAATATCGGGTGCCTGCGTCAATTGATAAGTAGCCAAACGAAAATAAATAATAACACTCTACCATACATATGAGGATAGCAATTAGAAAGATTAGCAAACGTGGACCGTCGTGTCTGCAAAAGAACGGGACTGTTTTTCCCATAACACCGCTTTCATTTTAACTATGAATCACTGTTCAGTCATGTTTGTACTTAAAAGGCAATTCTTAGAAATCTAATAAAACCTAAATATATGAAAGTGAATTTATACATTTTCTTTGGTCTTGAGAATTTGAAACAAAAATAATCAACACTATTATATAAATAGTGTTGATTATTTTTATTAGTTATTATTTTTATTATTATTATTTTATAGTATTGTTTATTGGAATGCTTGACAAAACGTCGGCTAATTGCCAATTGATTCAAACTTTGCACACACTTTAATAATGTCTATAAATTTATGAATAAAGAATTGTTTCCATATTCATTTATTTCTAAATTGGTAAATGGTAAATATTACATTGTGTTAGTTAATACAATTGTATTAGTTTTTTTAGAATATGTAAATATAAATTTATTCTTTTAAATAAACAATCAAATAAATAAAGAGAGTTTAATATCTTTCTTGTAAATTCTTAAGAACAAATATATATATATGAATTCACTTTCATCATACGTTTAGATTTTATTAAAATTATAATAATCGCTTTTTAAAATAATAAACATTGCTGAAGAGTGAAAGTAATTAAATAAAAGCGGTGTCATAGGAAAAATATCCTTTTTCAAAATCCATTTTTTGGCGGGTACGAAAGTCAATGTTTACCGAGAAAATGAATAACAGGCAATATTTGTTTTTATAGTTATTACCCCTTTACGTGCTAATACCCTTAAGAATGGTCAGAATCTATATCTTTCCCTAGCTATGGGTAAATAGCAGGACAGATTGGAATCTATAACCTTGGTTGGCAACCAGTCTAGCAGAACGTAATCGCTGAATTCAAAGCAGTCTGTAGACTGCCTCCACGTATGGGCTGAATATCAGGACTGTCTGGGTCGTATAACCTTGGTTGCCAACCAATCTATTGTAGAAAGAATTAGCAGCCTACTTTGTGAAAATATTTTTTTTAGTAATGACACGGAAGAGACATGATCGCCCAAGTGTATATCACGTATGGAACGTTACTGACTGACTGAACATTTTTTTAAATATATTTTGGATTTAATAACAATACTTTTTCTCAAGTGAATATCGCATTCTCAATTTTTTTGAGAATAACATCAATTCCTTTTCCGGAAACAAACTTACTATTTAACCCATAGGTAGGAGTAGACATAGATTCATAATTTTCTCAAGAGCATTTACGCATAGTGAATGAAACAACCCCGATTGTTATTCAAACTTGTCTCTGATTTTTCATTGAAGCCATTATTTGATTACACCACCTGCATATCCAGTGATATGTAAACCAGTAAATAAAAAATGATATTCTTAATCATAGCAATATTCAGAACTTGATAGGATAATAAGAAAAGTCTTGCAGATTTAAAAGAAAATGGTCTTATTCAATATCCGTATTTTTGCGTCCATCACGAGATATTGGTTGAGCCGGCTTCATCAAACGAACCCGCTGCATTGGAACGAAATTGTAGAGGCGGTCGTATTCACTCGGACGAGCAAATTCTCACTTGTGTAACTCTCTTCCAGCTTCTTGCTTCTCTGTCTACTTTGATTTTCAAAAATTTAAATACAATCTCAATCGTTATGTTTTGTCTTCTTAATTCGTGTTTTTGAAATGTCTTCTCTCCATGATAGTATTTTTTTTTCTTTGGTTTTATTGGTGAAATGATTAAAAAATATATATACTTTTAGAATAATGCGATCCGGTTTATCATACAATGTTCAATGATCCAGTCTGTCCTGCTATTTTTCCCATAGCTAGGGGAAAAGATGGATTCATAACTTTCCCAACGGTTTTAGCACGCAATTGAATGTAATGAACTTAAATTGAATCCGAACTCGACTTTCCGATTCCTCAATCCGGGCGATAATCCAACGTGGCCCCAGAATATTATTCCATACCGATGATAACCAACGAATATTTTGTGCGATTATGCAAACGAATTAATCTTTTTTTCTCTTTTTTTTTCTTTTTTTTTTTACACTCACAAATTTTTCCTGGTATATAGAATATTATTGGGACATTTTCTTTTCTGTTTTTGTCTTGCAAATGCGTGGTTTTTGAGGAGAAAAATAAAAAGAAAACCTTGTCATAAATTATACGATGAAAGAAAAAAAAAACCAATGGCGTTGTGTCAAAAGGACCAAATAAAATAAAATACTTGACACAAAATAACAGCTGTCTGTAGAACCTGGCGAGTAATGGGCGTACCTTATTCGGGGGAAATCTGTCCCCGAGTGAAGCAAAGATGCAACTTCCTAATCACATTGATTTTCTCTGAGAGCTTCACGCTTGAGAGGAAAAAAAGTTGTTGATATATATATATATATATATATATATATATATATATATATATATATATATATATATATATATATATATATATATATTATTGTTTTATTTAATATACCTTCATCCTGCAAAGGTATGTTTTACAAAAAGATAAGTGAAAATAAGTAATACATTACGGGTAGTTTTCTACGTTGATGAGATCAGAGGTCAATCACGAATTTAGTGTAAAAAAAAAAGAAAGTAACTGGACGAGATAAAGATAATAATATTATTGTCCGCCATTTTTAACGGCTTCGTATTGCGTGGTCGGTTATTTCAGCTTTGCTCATTTATTTTTTTCTTATTCTTCAACGTTTGGATATTGGTTTTATTTCTGATTCTTTATTTTTTACATCATAGAGTTATTATTATTATTATTATTATTATTATTATTATTATTATTATTATTATTATTCTTAGTGAAGAGCGCGATTTATGAGGGGAAAAGAACAGAACAGAAAAGACCGTGTTTAACATTTCGACAGAATGGCTGTCCTCTAAGTTAAGTTAAAATATTTCATACAAGTATAAAATTATATCAAATTTACAAGTCTTTCGACAAAAGTGACTTGCCTTGAGAAAAACGATTGTCCTGGTAATCAATGCGACAAAGGAAATAGAATCCAGCCATCGTGAATGTAAGACATCCTAAAATTGAAATACATGACACGGATTGTTCTGACCTTGAATTTTTCCGAAAGTTGATTAGTTAGGAAAAACATTTAATCAAATAGTTTCTTATATACCGTATGGATCTCTCCTGACATGTTGTTCATTTCCCCGGGATCGGTGTCATTATCTTCCTTCATATTATTATTATTATTATTATTATTATTATTATTATTGAATGAGTATGGTGATGTAGCCGAGTGGATCGCTTTCTGACCATGAGGTTGGGTTCGAATCTTTCAGGTCATCCCATAATTTATGTCCGAATTTTGAATAAAGAAAACAAGTGACCAAATGTTACATTTAATTACAGATTCAATCAACAATGTATTTTCCCTGATTATCTATGACTTCCTTCCATCTATTAACAAGCTTACTAATTCCTTTACTGTAAAATTCTTTTGGCTTTCATTCGAAGAACTCACAAATGTCAGTTTTAACCTCTTCCTGTGTTACAAAAGCTGTTTCTTCCAAATGATTCTGTAAGCTACGAAACAAATGGTAGTCTGAAGAAGCAAGATCGGGAGAATGAGGTGGATGAGGAATTTTCTCCCAACCAAGTTCTTCGATCTTTTGTGACGTGATTCTTGCTGTGTGGGGTCGCGCATTATCCTGATGAAACATCACCTCTTTTCGATTCACTAGAGCAGGTCTTTTTTTCCTCAAAGCTTGGTTCAAACGCTCTAATTGCTGACAGTATATTTGAGCATTAATTGTTGCATTAGGTGGTAATAATTAAAGGTGGATTATTCCTTGGCGATCCAACCAGATTGAAAGAAGAACATTTTGCCCATGAAGTTCCTTTCTCGGCTGTGGCTGGGGTCCTTCCCCTTTACCAAGCCACTGCCTACGACGCTTAACATTTCGATAAAAGATCCATTTTTCGTCGCCAGTCTATCCAAAAAAGGTGAAACAAGTTGGCGAGAATGGAAAGAAGAGCAGATGTCAACTCGGGATTTGAGGTTGTTTTCAGACAATTCATGAGGCACCCATTTTCCAAGTTTAGGAACTTTTCCAAGTTGTTGAAGATGACGATGAACAGTTGTATGGTTTGAACTGAGAATCACTGCCAATTACTCAACTGATAAAGCAGGATTTTCTTCAAGGGCTGTTCCAAGAAGCTTTTCATCAAACTGAACTGGAAGTCCGGTTCGATCTTCATTTTCAAGGATGAAATCTCCACCTTTGAATTTTGCAAACAAACCATCTTCTGCAAGCTCTTTTATTCAGACATTCCTCTCCATAAACTGAGTGAATGTTTCCAGCCGCTCCGGCTGCTGATTTTCCTTTCTTGAACTCGTAAAGCATTATGTGCCTCAAATGATTCTTGGGTACTTCCATGTTAGCAGGGTTTTAATCAAACAAAATTTAATTTTATTGTTCTCTGAAATAAAATTTGATCAGTTTAAATGCATCTAAACATAAAAATAATGTTCAGCTCCATTAGACATTATAAAATACTCTATAAATTTCGTGCATTTTAAAAAAAAGGTAAAATTCGGACAGAATTTATGGGATAATCTGATAACTTTAGTTGATCTTTTAGTCAATAACGTCTTTTTGATTTTATCGACAAGGGAAGTGATCCCAGTTTCAGGTACATTTGGAGTGCCTGAAAACCATACCACGGGTTGAATAAAAAGGGAGGGAAATTGTATACAGAGAACTGCTTTCAACACAGCGATAGTTCTGCGAGCACGAAATCAAAAGTCATCATGACCGAGGGGTAGAGCGTATTGGTGATGTGCAAACTGCTGATTCTGACATATAATATGTCAGAATCAGCAGTTCTCTCCAAGAAACTGTAACTACGGTTCGTTCACACAAGTGTAGTTTCTGGCTTGAGCAGTCGTATTTCACCGGGTTTGGCTAGGCATCTTGGCAAATATGCGTGCTCGGGAAGAAGTAGCAACCGGCTATTTATCGAGCGAGAGATGAGTACACCAACAAAATGACGCTTGAATACCAGTATACGATGCGCAATGAATCCATCTTGACTGATAAATGTATAGCAGGCCCAGGCACCACACCTAAACAATTTTTATATTATTATCCTTAGAGTGAGAAAAATGGAAACAAATGGAAAGAGAGAGTTGAAATTTCTAGGACATGTAATGAGGAAAGAGGGCTTAGAAAAATTGACACTCACATGACAGATTGAAGGCAGGCGAAACAGGAAATAAAAGGTAATCCTATTTACCGAGCTGCTGTAAATGGATGGCTGAACAGCTTTTAGGGGAGATAATAAAAAATTATTATAGGCTCCAAAGGAGTGGAAATTGTGGAAAGCCATTATCGCCAACGTCCTTAAAGGACACTGTACATAATAAAAGATTAACGAGTTAATTTAAACAAACGGATGGCAGAACAGGTTTTAGGATAGATAGCAGAATAAATTATTAAAAAATGCAAACATTGACAATTATGGTGTTCTATTTGCTCTCTCCTCAAAAGATCTCATGAAAATTACAAGAAAAAGAAATAAAACTAAATTAGTTAAGATAAAAAAAAAAAATCACCCACCCCTCATCAATCTTTCTTTTTCCAATATTCATGGTATCCGTTCCAACTTCTGCAGCGTAAAATCCTTCCACCTGGAAAGGTGGCCAGATATTCTTGCCCTTTACCAAATCAACTTGAATTTTTTCATTGCTACAAATGGACTCTCAGTCCCAGGCTATCTTCCCCTTTGTCCCCTGTCCTTGGTGTTTATATCCAGGATTGTCTCTCGAGGCTACTGATTAATCTTGCGTCTTTTGCTACTAAACTCTTTCCGCTAACTCGTTTCCCTTTGCCGCTCTCTCTCTCTTCCCAAGACTGCAGTATATTAGACGCAGTAGCTGACAATATAGAAAAAGCAATTTCCAATCATCTGCGAACATCTACATCTTCGGTGATTGTAATGCTCACCATGACACGTGCTTGAGATATTCTAAAGGAACTGATGTTGTCGGTATACCGCCATTACATTTTCCCATTGTCCAATCCCTTGCTCAAATCGGGGTCTTCCAAACTGAGCAGCATGTTTCACTACTTGACCTATTTCTTACCTCCTCTTCTCGCTCTTGCCGAGCTTCACGATATTGCCCTGTTGGTAACTCGGACCATTACTTCCTGCTAGCTACCGTTATCTCCTTCCAAGCATCCATTAAACAGGAAACCCCAATACATAAGATTTCTTTCCGTTACCAACACGCTGATTGGAACTCATTGCGAGATTTTCTTCGTAACGCCCCACAGAGTGACATCTACAAACTCCCAACTGAAAATTGCCTTACTGAGATTTCTTCTTGAGTGGAAGCCGGCATGGACATTTTCATCCCTTCTAGGAAATACCAGCTGAAAGCAAAGTTCTCTCCATGGTGCACACCAGCATCCTCAGCTGCCATAGTTTAGAGGAATCCTTATTTCTCACTTTACCAGCGTGACAGCCCTCATCATAACAGGGACTTAATTGCTACTGCTCGTAATAAATATAAGCAAGCCCTCGAAGTAACTAAGCCACTATTTACTGAGAGATTGAGGCACCGCGTGGCCTGTAAAATCATTGGCTCTCGTGACTACTGGCGTCTCTGTAATAGGGTAATAAATAGGTGCCAGGTATCTATCACTAATCTTTAATCGATTTGAGGTGTTATCTCCCTCATCTGATAAAGCTGAATTCTTCTTAAACTCAACTCAAGAGCCATCTAGGGTATCCCTGATTATCTCCCCTCTTAAAAGTGAATATCTATTGAGTGATATGCATATAACTCTTTCCATGGTCTTTGTTATTATCTCTAGATTCCCACAAAACTTGTGGACCCGATGGAAACCCTATAATAGTCATAAAGTAGTGTTCTCTCGAATAGCCACCTGTTTTCTCTATAAACACTATAATAAATGCCTCGCTGTCTTCTGTTTTCTTACCTGTTGGAAGTCATCGGCTGTTCCAGTATTTAAGAAATATGGTGAACCATCCAACCCATCCAACTATTTGTGACGTCCCCCCGGTGCCGCTGCGCCAAATGTGACGCCTGCCTAGCCGCGTCCGTCGTGCTATACTGTCCTGTGACGACAAACTGGTTTGGTATTGGTCGCGGCACCAAATGTGACGTTCTAAATTTTTGGTGATTCAGGTGGGAATCTGGTTAGATTCGGTATCAGCCTTGTCGTTCCCAGCTCGCCTCCAACGCCTGGTTACCGAAGTAACTGTTTTGATTTCCAGTCTAACCTACCGAAGTTGTGAATTGATCTTAGGCAGACGAAATCAATCAGTCGCCGAGCCGTAATGCAAGCCGAGTTTGATCAAGTGTAACACCGCACAAGTATATGTAAAAGAAAAAAAAATAACTCGAAAAGTTCAAATGTGTTAAAAAAAGGATAACAATATTTTATATCTGGTTGCTGGATACAGGACTGCGTCTACTTCCCAACCCGCTATATGGATTCGTGACACTTTGTGTTTGTTAGGCGAGTCTTAACATATTAAGTTGTTTGTTCTTTAAGAAACTGGTTCTTGGTGTATCTTCAGGTGATATTCGTAAAACTTGTTTTGGTAGTATGAGTCTAAGTCGTTCTTCAAAAATAAATTGTTCTCGGTTAGAAATTGAGTCGTGATTTGCGTGGAATCTTTCAAGTCAGCTATTTGCGAGGCGGGTGCAACTCCAACTGCGAACTTCACTCGAACTCAAACTGAACTGGTTTTCACTCGTTGCGACTCTGCTTATATGGACGCCGACCAAATGATGGCTTCTTATCACCTAAATTTAATTCTCGCCTTTCTTTTTTCTTTTCTTTCTAGCGTCGTAAATAGTCTCACAGTTGTTTCTCATCACAGGGACTTTTTTCAAACAAAAAATACGGCTTTCGTTTCTCCAGGTCAACTGATGATATACTAATGCTAATTGCGGGAAAGAGTCTATCAGGCTCTAGATAAAAAAAAAATGCTGAAGCCTGGGCTGTAGCGTTGAACAACTCGAAAACCTCTGACAAGTTCTAGACTTCCGGTCTTCTCCCCAAGCTGAAAAGTTACGGGTTATACTCGCACATTTTTGAGCTCATCCTGTAGATCCTATCAAGTGGTGAAATGAAAGTTGTCGTTTCGTACGAATGCTGGTGTGCCTAGGGCTCCATCTTGGTCCCACGCTGTTTTTAATGTTCACTAACGACATTCCCGATGGCATCAAATACCAACTTGGTATCTACACTGTCGATACTACCATTCACACCTGCCTCAATAGTGGAACTGATTAGTCCGACAAGGTCAAAATGGCCGCTGATGTAAAATCGATCTCAAGACCGTAGTTAATTGGAGCTAAAGATGGCTTGCCTTCTTTAACGTTTCGAAAACTAAACATAACTCCATTAATCATCTGAGACGCCCCTCTTTGTCTTCCATCAATAAGGCTGATGCTATACTCCAGGAAAATGATTCATTGCGTCTTTACGTGCTAACGTTTCCAGCTGACATGAGGTGCCAAGACTGCATTGGATTCATTGCTAGATCAGCTGCTAAGAATGTCGATTAACTGTGCCAAGCGAGACTGTTTTTCTCTCCGGAATCTACCTTGTATATCTATAAGTTTACCATTTGTTGATGCTTTGAATATTGCTGCTATATATGGTCCGGTGCCCCTGCTACATAATTGGAGTTCCTTGTTAAGATCCAAAGAATAATCAGCCGTATCTGGCAGCTCGGTTTCAGTCACTTGCCAAGCGCCAGAAGGTTGCCTCCCTGTACCTTTGTTTTATAAATACTTTCATGGTAATTGTTCGCATGAGCTCTTTGCTATGGTACATATACTGTATAAATTTAGGCGCAATACTAGACTGGCGTGGAAATCTCATCAAATTTGCGCTAGCTCGATGTAGCCGTAACTTCTATTTTGACAGTATATTTTCTTGCACTACACACATGTGGAATTCGCCTCTGCCTCCATAATTCCCAGCCAACTTTAATCTTCAAAACTGTAAATTCAATGTCAATCGCTATCTACTGTCCTTCTGAACAATCTTCTCCATATTTCTAATATTTCCGTTCCTAATTTCTACACACCCTGTAATCCCTTGCATGCTAGTAGCTGTACGGCCTTCTTTGACGTGATACCGATTTAAATATATATACATATAATCATCAAACGTATAGACTGACAAAAATCTGCAACAGTATGCTCTTACTGAGGTTCAAATATACGACAGAAGTCATTGTCTACGAAACAAAATCGCTGTTATGCCACGGATTTTTTTTTTATGTTCGTATTTCTTTTTCGGTCTTTTCATCTGGCAGTAGGGAATCATGATCGATTTTTTAATTATCTCCCTTTCTTATTTGCTCGCTAGGTAGCATTATCGTCTTTCTTAAACGTTCAGAATCACCACTCAAATGCTAAATTACTTGATCACTCAGCGATTTACTCACGGTTCTCTTTCGTTATTCCCTTTGCATGTTGTCAACAAAACGAAATCGTTTTCGCGTGGACATCGTGAAAGTAAATACATACTGTCCAAAATGTCAAAAACGAATGGAGAGATGGCGGGGAGTTAACCAAGATAGTAATGATATTAATAATGTCAAAGGAAGCTTTAATTATCACAAGCATAAAGTCTGTGGAATGTTGAAAATACTAATATGATTTGGGTAGAATATTTCTTCAGATATAAGGTGTGCTAATGCTGCATCCGGGTCCCTGAAGCTACTGCTAGCAATGCGACAACAACGACGGATAACCCCAATTGCAGAGATCAGAATCTAAATATTTCTTGTAGTAGGTTAGTTTGGCTACGTAGATCTTATGACTTATAAAATATTGTTATTTAAGCACAAAATACCGTTTTGTCAACAAGTATCCAAATCAGGAATCTTTTATTTTTGGAAGATGAATAGGGTAATGTACTAACAATCATTAGTGTGTAGTAGAGGATTAGGATGTGGAGTTTGTGTGT
This sequence comes from Acanthosepion lycidas, assembly GCA_963932145.1. Lineage (NCBI taxonomy): Eukaryota > Metazoa > Mollusca > Cephalopoda > Sepiida > Sepiidae > Acanthosepion > Acanthosepion lycidas. The sequence continues at coordinate 42,479,298 of OZ010591.1, forward strand.
TCAGCACTAAGTATTAGGTTGGTGCAAAAATAATGACGTAATAATGTCGTTTTTTGACGTATTTTTAGCGTCAAAAAACGACATTATTACGTCATTATTTTTGCACCAACCTAATATATTCATGAAATATTGCTGCAACAAGATGAAACCACTACAGCCCAAGTAAAGATGGGATTTCTCAGGCAAACCCATAGTCATCAGATAATTTCACTGAAAACCGCAAGACTATGGCTACCATGTTCTAATCTAAGGCCTCTTTCTTTGGCGATACCTTAATGTGGGTATGTGCGCATCAATAAACTTCAGATATTTCAGTAACCCAAGGATTACATCTGTGCAGAAATTCGAATGCAGCAATTATTATGCAGCAATTATTATGCAGCAATTATTATGCAGTTTTGGAGAATTCTATCGTAAGAGCGCGTTTTGTAAAGTCAATAATAGGGGATAATTACGTTAAATTTTCTTCTTCTTCAATGTACCATATACATTCAGGACGTGGGAGATCATGGCTCTCAACAACATCCTAACACTTGTAGTGATTAGTAATATTTGTCTTTCGCTCATTCATTCAAAGAGCTCGTCAGATAGTTAGCCTGTTGATAGATAGTTAGCCTTGTCACTTCTGACCTCGATATTTCATGTGAGTATCAATTTCTCCAAACCAGCCTTCCTCATTATGTGGACAGGTTAATTTAAGCTAAAACTTTCTGATTATATATATATATATATATATATATATATATATATATATATATATATATAATGTTGTTCATGATGACGGTCGTCTTTGAGTATAGAATCCAGAGGTTAGCAGTGAATATTTCGAAGACAGTCGGGAAGCGTTGTTCAGGTTGGCAGTGGATATCCCGATAAAGTAGCAGAGCGTAGTTCAGTAGTTCTTCTTTCTGTTCCTCTTCGCCTGACAAGCTGGCACTGGACAATCGGATAGAGTAAACAAAATGACCGCCTTTATACACGACGGATTGAATATTTTACGTCTTCTGATTGGTTAACCCTTCTCTTGGTGAACTATAAAGTTAGTGAAGTCATTTGGGCTAGCTCACTACTACATACATATACACAAAAAAACTGCAACATATAAGGCTAAAAGCTTAAAATATATAAAAAACGTACGGGTTCCTCTTTGTAAATTCCCGTAATCTATTGTTCCTCTTTGCAGCTTCTAGATATTTATTATGTAAAAATTACATAATTCTGGCACAAGGCCGTAAAAGGCTGGTCCACACTAACTATCTTCTACCTACCTAATCCGATTCACGACCCATTCACTCATTACAATTTGCCCATTCACCACAAGAACTCGTCCATCACTAATCAATCCTTCATACACCATAATACCGCATCCTTTCTAGGGGGACATACAAAACGCGCCCCATGCCACAAAAATTTAATGATAGTAAAATATATATAAAATCTGTGATGAAAAAGTGAGAAGGGAGGGAGATGAACCCAGTAACAAAATGAAATATTAGCACAAATCAAATTAAACATGATGTTAGTAGGGCCCGTCCAACCCTCAAAACAGAGAGGCCGCTTTATTCTGCCCATGGGACAAAATCAAGAAGCTCTCTCACTACGGGTGTGGGAAAAGGATAACAAATAATACAGGCATGGGAAAATACTAAGATGACCCAGTCGAGATGAAAAAGGGCGGGCCAAAAGAAACTGGTGGGAGGGGATTTCGACTTGAATCATAACCGAAGAGGCAGCCGGGAACAGGCCAGGAGCAACACTTACTCACATGAACAAAGGTAAACAAAAGCTTGTCTAACCTAACTAGGGGTGGAGGGCTCCACAGGAAACCACCCCGATGTGACATAGGTTTGACCTAAAAGAGAAAATCAAGGCTAGCCCCGTTCAAACGAACCAACCTCGCCCCAGTCACCCACCTTTCGCTGAAGATTGTCGAATGCATGCGCTTTCTATCAGTTCTAATCTTCATCTTGAGCTGATGCTCAAATAATCGAATCAGATCCTGGTGAGAAAGACGATTGCCTCGCTAGACTTCCTCCTGTCGCGTCGTCCAAATCACCATTCGCACCGTGGCCAGCAGCGTAAGAAACACCATCCGTTTCACCCCAGAATACGGGGGCGACACATTGTCACACGCGTATACGCGATTAATGAGCACGTGTTTTTCGGGAGCGAAACCTCGCCGACATGGTCTCATAAGGGGCGGACACGGGGACAATGGCCGAAGGCGTGCGAAGCTGTTTCTTCCAGACCAATCACACACCGTTCACAGTCTTTCAAATCCGCCAAGCCCCATATGAAGACCTTGTCATTGGGAAGTAGCCGATTCCGAACCAATCGCCAGGTAAGCGAAAACTCAGAGTTACTGAGATAATCCGCTGCTGGCGCCCACTACCAGAAAGAGCGAAGCTCCTCCTCCGACAAGCCGAGCTGCTCTCTTAGGGAATCCTTCGCGACCCCCTCCACTAGAAGACGATAGAAGAACTTCCTAGGCTGTGAAAGGTCACTGGGCAAAGGAACGGTTAACAAGGCCGACCGACACTCGCGAAGGAAATCCGATTGATCCCGGTGTTTACGAAGGCGCTCAACCCTCGAGATGGGGAGATAGATAGTAAGGCGAGGGAACACGTCCCTAACAATCCCTGCGATAATCGAATCTCCTCCTGTCAACGCACGGCGTAAGAAAGCCAACCTCGACTCGAGTTTATGGCTCGCCAAGTGTGGCATTGCCAGTCCCCCATGACACGGACGTTTTGCACAGACTCATCTGTCGACCCGATTCCCGCGTCCCCTCCATAAAGTGGAGGATAGCGAACGTTCGAGCAGCTTCCTGTGGTCGTCACAGAGAGGAAGTACGGACAATCGATAAAGGACAATCGGGAAAATGTTTGTAGCACACACCTCCGCCCTGCCCTTCACGGACAACGTCTGTCGACGCCAAATCTGACCGGCCGCGTCGACCTTTACTCGTACCAATTTTTCTCCAGCTGGAGGACTGATCCAAACCACACTCCAATAATGCGGGCAGGTCCGTCCAACCGAAGGGCCCCGGAAGATCGACCCCCTTCAAGCACCTAACCGCAAGCCGGACGACTTGTCGCGCTTAATCTTGGTCCCTGTCACCTTTTCGTACCGATCAAGCGACCTCAGTACCGCCCTAATATCGCTGCGAGAGACGAAAGCAGGAACTCCAAACCACTTACGCAAGTAGTTATTGATCACTTGCTAAATACGAGATATGAGTGCAATTTCATACATTTGCAGAGGCCACAAAAGGCGGAGTAGTAGACCATGGATATATGTATGTAACTCTATATGTATATATTAGTATATATATATAAAGTTATTTTCTAAGCGTAGCTTAGATATAGCACAAGGCCATACTTTAGTATGGGAACCCAGTGAGAATCGAACTCACTACTCCTTCTTAATAGTTTTAGCGAGACAAGCTTAATAAACATTACACCACTTGGAGGTGCCCAATCTAAATGTATATATAATATATAATTATATATGTATGTATGAATATATATAATATATATTTATATATAATATATATGTCTGTATGTGTGTGCGTATGTATATATATAATATATATAAGTACCAACATGATCGCTGGAAAATGGGTATAGCAGAATAATAACGGCTTGAAAATTGCTGAAATTATTTTTATTGTATAAATGTTTATATCATTATTAAGAGGAAAGATCAAAGAATTGTTTGATTATTTTTTCACTTTTTTTAATAATTTCTAGCACGACCGAAATTTTCGTTAAGTATCTTATATTTTTTTATCAGCAAAATTGACAGAAAATCGATCGTCAGCCATTTTAACTTCTGTTTACAAAAGTGAAAGTCTACGTTTAAAATTCTTTTAAACAATCAATGATGATTTTTTTTTTTAAATTAATTTAAGAACATTAGAAATTATAAAGTTGATTTAATATATTTTGAAACAAACATTACTTATTTTCTGCGCTGAAAAAAATGTACTTTAAAATGAGAGTAAGCCGATCTTACCAGCTGTGTTGATTGACAAGTGACATGTGCGTGATTTTATCACACACTGATATCTTGCGGGAGGAAAAGTTATAGTACGGAAGGTCACAATTGACAGTTTAGCTTTATGTGAACAACTTATTTACCTCGTTTTTTTTTAAGTGGGCACAGCATGATAAAAACGGCTTTAAACTTGACGAAAGGAGAATTTTGTCGTCAAAATATTTATGTTACCTCCAAGCCAAACCACGTGACGCATCCGGTCTTCCGTATATTAGAATTAAGCTATTTTGGGACACAAAAAAACATGTTATATTAGATTTTTTATCTATTTGCAGATTGCTGATTTTAACCAGCTTTGTTTTATAATCTGTTATGATATTTATGTACTTAATAACACCATTGACTAAACTGTACATCATTTTCATTAATTTTAGAATATTTAACAACTTTAATGAAAAAAAAAAAAATTTAAGAAGTAGCAAATAATTGTTGTAAAAATGTATATTTCATCGAAAAAGTTTTGTTTTTTTTGCTTTCAGACAATATTATCCACATTCATGAAAATAAGTAAAAGCAACTAAAACCTTTTGAAATTAAATAATATCTTTGTTTTATTGAGTTTTGTATGTTACAATTCAGAGTTGATTTCCAGGTAGAAGAGTGTCAATTAAAAAAAAATGATTTGCTTTCCTCAAAGCCTTGTCCGTTAATTAATGACTAAAAATGTACACATTTGAATTTCAAGAGTTTTCATAAAATTAGTTAGTAGGGCGGTAATAAATATAAAAAAATACCATGACTTTAAAAAAAATAAGCATATTCATAATAATTTCCATCATTTATGAATATTTTCTAAAAGTTTTATTAAAATTCGACAATTATTTTTAATTTTCCTAAATTTTCAAAATTAATGGCTGCCTTTAAAAAAAATGGACAAAAAATCCGCTATGTTATTTAAAATATCCGCTATGTTATTCAATGGCTGTTGAAGAGAAACAATGTTTTTCAATCAGAAGTTAAAATGCTCTAATAAAAACAGAAAAATTTTGAAAAATAATTAAAAATTACCTTGTTCTTTCCTCTTAAGAAAAACATAAACATTTAGACGATAAAATTTTGTTTTCGTCATGTTTAAAGCCGTTATTTTCCTGGTATGCTCATTTTCCAGCGATCTCATGTTGGTACCTAATATAATATATATATATATATATATATATATATATATATATATATATATATATATTTACATATAATATATGTGTGTGTATGTGTTTATTTGTGTGTGCATGTCATTATTTGTGTGTGTGTACGTGTGTGTGTATGGCGGAGCAGGCCTGATTGAGTAATGGAGAGCGACTTCGAATTCCAATCCAATTCATTACATTCAATTTTGTGCTAATACCCACGTCTTCATCTCACCTCCAATAGAAGGAAAGACCAGCTTCTATAGCCTTGGACAACCACAGAAAGAAATGGTCAGCTACTGCGGGAAAAAAACATGTCTACTTGTCATATATCGAATGATACATGATTGACGTGTATCACACGTGGCTCATAAATGACTGCCTCTGTGTGTGTGTGTGTGTTTGTGGGTGTGGGTGATGACTGGACAGTCATATTCGAGTATGCCAGTCATATATATATATATATTCATGAATCATTCATACAAAAAACAAATATAGAGGTTAATGATTTAAATGGCGAGAATACATCGTCGTAAACACATAAATAAGATACACCAACCCCGAACCTGTATATGAATGATATGATCCCTGTTTATAAATTCCAGTTGCATAAGGTCTTTTTAATTTTGTTACAAGCTTTCGTCTGTTGCTACAGACATCATCAGGCATGGAAGTAGATTTTGTTCTTGTTTTTACTTCTCAGTAATAAGAGGACGATGGAAATACAGATGTAATCCAAATAAATGCTATGAGAAATGTGTTATTGTTTTGGAACGTGCGGTCGCAACGCTGAGTTTGAATTTAAATTTTAAGGTTGTGCGTTTTTGTACAAATATAGCAATAAGAGAATTCTCTTTTACTGGTAGATTTTCCGTCAATATGGCATGAACTATATTGTTCAATAATTATAGTAATGTCACACTTATTATCCGAAAGTTGGACGTTGGATCAGTTATTTTAATTTCAATTAAAAGGTGCAATTATAACTTATAATTCATGAATCATTCATACAAAAAAACAAATATAGAGGTTAATGATTTAAATGGCGAGAATACATCGTCGCAAACACATAAATAAGATACACCAACCCCGAATCTGTATATGAATGATATGATCCCTGTTTACATATATAATTATTTATTTAAAAATATGATTCCAACACGCTACATAAGAGGTCTCATGTTTCAAAACAAGAGCCGAAAACTTCAATATAATTATTTGAATTAAATTGAGTTAAATTAAGCTCTGTTACATCTTCAAGCGAAATATTTTTTTGAATAACTTATTTCTGAAATGTATTTGTTTTAATAGTATATTCATAATTGAAATCAAAATGTCCATGGTAACAGCCAGGGCAAAGTGTTTAAAAAAGGTAGGGGTGTTTGGTGTTAATAATTTGTATCAGTATAGAGTTACTTTCATAGATGTCAAGTAAGGGTAAGGTGGGGGTGTCTAAATTTAAAACGGAAGATGTTTTCGCTTAGTCTGGTTTACGTGTCTATGGAGATTTATTTATTTATTTTTTTTATTTCTTTATGAAATGGATTTGTGTATATAAAAACTGCCGTAACATTTGTTTTTTGACGACTTCGTAAAGGGTTTTCTTTTTTTGTAGGGTATTTAAACTATTTATTTGAGCTATGGATAATAAAAGTTATTTTATTGTATGCTTATTTTTAGCTAATTATTCAGTGCATAAATTTGATGATGTCGGGAAAAACCGTGAACTCATGTCTATTGTCTAATACATTTTTATTATTTAGAAACATAATAATGTGCAGTTTCTCATGGAGGCACAAAGGACATGGGTCATCCCAAACTTGTAAAACTTGGGATGACCCATTTATGCTCTACTTTTGTATCAAGCACTATTTTTTAAAAATAATAACAAAAATACTAAATAAATTTGGATTATTTACCTAACCAGTTCTTGCCTATTTTCTATATATTTTCACACGCACACACACATACACAAACATATATATATATATATATATATATATATATATATATATATATATATATATGATTAAAATATAGCTTTAATGTAGCTGATTGTTAGAGGTTAAAGTGCTCAATATCTGCTATAGATTGTATGTAGGTATAAAAATTAACGTCTTCGAGCCTAGCGATTGCATTTAAGCTGGTGCACCATGTGCCACTCGGTCTCAAACGATCCTCCGCAGATTTTGAATTCAGATTAGTCTTTCTCCTAGACAAGTTGACATCTATGGTCACACACACACACACACGTGTGTGTGGGCGTGTGCGTGCGTGTGTGTGTGTGTGTGTGTGTAATCCTAATGGGAAATATTAAAATGGAAAAATATTTCTGAGTGCTTTATTCCAAGAAGTGTAAAATTTCTTGGAACGAAACTAATGACTTAAATATTCTCCATTTTACTTTTCATTACTTTGCCTTTCACCCAAAATTCATTATAGTATTTCCACCGATAAAATTTTGCGTCCTTTCCAAATATATGCAAATTTCTTGTATCCCGTGTGAATTACAAATATATATATATATATATATATATATATATATATATATATATATATATATATGAAAAAAAACGTTCATAAAATTATGTTTCGAAAATAATATCCGACAATACATTTTGCCCGTTTGGCTTCATCTCATCGAAGACGAAATATGTTTTGTGTGTATGCATTTGGATGTGTTCAAAATAATTAAATCTCATATTATTGTTGGAGCAATAATAAGAGATTTAATTATTTTGAACTCCACCTAATTTTAAATTAATTCTTCGTTGGCCCAATATATATCCTATCGGTGTTAGGACTCTCAATAGATGAGATAGTGCATTGTTATACCCAGGATTTTATGAGGCATTTATTTTTCAACGGGCAGTTTCAGGGTTTCTACAATCACATAAATTTTCATCATGTTTGTCTGATTTTAGTTTAGGATTTTTATTAATACTGTTTGTGCGCGCGTGAGTTTCCAGGATTTTATTATTATGTTTTTAATGATTCTTTCTAGATTTTCAGTGCAACTGTAACTTAACTTTAAGGTGTTTTTATTAAAGATCTCGCTAAGTCTGCTTTTAGTAGGGATGTGTTTTTCGATTAAAGCTAGGAACTTATGTCCTAGCTTAGTACTAAAAATTTGGTTGAACTGAGGGGTATACCATATGATCTTTCTTTTCCTGTTTTTCTTTCTGTTAGTGTTATTGTTTCCTATAACTTATGTTTGCGTTTTTGTATCCGCTATTTTTTTAGGGCTGTCTTATAAAAATTACTATGTTTTCGGAATATTTCCTTATTAGCGGAGTTCATGCTGATTCTTTTCTCTATTGATGTTGGTATATGCTTAATTATAGATGGAGGTTGGTTTGACTTAGGATGTACATACACGGGATTAGTGTTAGGTTTTCTGTATGTTGTTCATTAAGACTAGAGTTACGTCGAAGAAGTTTACCCTTTTTAATTTAGTGTTGGCAATAGCTTTTAAATTTAGTTTTCTGAATTCACTGTATATTATCTTTCTAATTTTATCTATTTTAAAATTTGTGGAGCTCCTCACTACCATGAGCCCGTCATCACCGATATCCTTAATGTCTAATTCACGGTACGCAGTTAGATTGTACAGTATAAATAGACCGACAAGGTCAGAGAAAAAGCGGAGTCTAAGGATACCATGTTGATGTCAAAATTGTCATTAGTGTTTTTAATCTATTGGTCCCCATTTTGGATGAGGACCGATTTTCTGTGCTAAGAATTATGTTCATTTCTTCCTTAGTTAAGTCAGAATATACTGTGGCAAACTCCAGAGCAGTCGTGAAGAGGTCATTTGATATTGACTGGTAATAATCTACAATATCGAACTCTATTAGGGTGCAGTCAGGTTTATTGTCGATGTTGGTAAACCAAATGATGACGTCTTTGGTGTTAATACAGAGTGTTAATCCAAGGAATTTTTTGATTTGCCTGGTGATCCTTTCTAGGATTCTTTTGCTAATCTTTCCTATGTCGGCTCTGGTTGAGTTTATCATTCTGGTAGTGGTGTTTTCTTCGAAATCTTGTTTGTGGTTCTTAAGAGTGGTGTAGCATTCCTTTTCAGCCAGTTTGCCTCTCCTGTTAATTATTTTTAATTTTTCAGTAATAATTTTACTGGTTCTGTTGATAGTGTCTACTATATTCATATTGTTATTATACGCTTAGTCTTATTCATATTGTTATTATACGCTTAGTCTTATTCATATTGTTATTATACGCTTTTTTTATAAGTCTTAGTTAATTTTTTTTAAGTAATTTGTTGTAGTCGTCTGCCCTCTCTTTGTAGAAGTTCCCCGTTTTGTCGGGCTTAACTAATATTTTATCGCTGTCGTTGATGTTTTTGACTATTGGTCTAGATGTTTTTGGAATTTGCTTTTCGTTTTTTGAAAGGAGATGTTATTGATTATATTGAGGAAGTAATTTTCAAATTCCTGTAGGTTTTTGTTAAATGGTGCATGAAAATTATTAAACCATAGACATGATTTAACAGTTTTTTTGCCAACATCAAGAAAATTTCGCATTAAAAAATTAGCAAAAAAAAAATCAAATTTCATAGTTTAACAAAGGGCTAAAAAGCTTAACCCAGTCATTAAAAAAAACAAACCTTTATTAAGTCGTCAAAAAACAAATTGTAGTTCAGTGCGACGCACTTATATTTGAAACATAAATGAATAAAAAATTAAAATAAGCAAAATTATCCAGACACTTAACAACATACTATGGTGCCAAAATCTATCTTTCTCTGTGAATGAACAGACGATGCGCGTACAAGAATGCCATCATTCGCTTTGAAATAGACACCCCACCCTACCTCAGCTTGACCTCTCCCTGAAGGTGACTGATATGTGGATAAAAATGGTCGTCCAAGCCGTTTCTATAGTAACGAATGAACACGCTTATAACGATACGTAAATTTCAAAATTGTTTATTCCTAAATTTTAGCTTCAGGATGAAACAGGGCTTGTTACTTTAATTCAATTTAATTTTAATAATTATATTGATGGTTTCGGCTCTCGTTTTTGAAACATGAGAACTCTTATGTAGCGAAGGAATCATATTTTTAAAAAAATAATTATAAACTAAGCTTTACTTCTATATGGAGCACTGTTTTTTTTTAACAAAAATACTAAAAAACCCTGGATTATTTACCTAACGCGTTCTTTACAATCTTTCTATATACCTGCACACACACACACACACACACACACACATATATATATATATATATATATATATATATATATATTGGGAGAAAGAGAATCCGTCAATAATAGGAGTGCATATATCAAATCGGAGACAAATGCATTAGAACAAAACTGACCATTACAAATTACCTAGCTATGTTGGGTAAATCGATGATAAATTGTTTGGCATGTTGAAGGCAAGAATCAGAAAAACTCCTGCACCATGAATATGGGCCAACGTCAAATCGAAAATGGGTTGAAAAAGAAAATCACTCGATATACTACTTTTTTCAATATTTCTTTCGAGAACTTTCTAACTTGTTCTGTCTCCTCGGAACAGAAATGCAGTAAATATTAAAAGTAAATATAATTATTATTGAACTAAAAGAACAAGGCCAAGTTATTAGAATGTCTCTGCCGAATAGATATGTATTTATTTTTTTGTTGTTGCTTTTGTTTTAAAAAACAGAATGTCCCCAATGCATTTAAAACTGTTAATATCAACTAAGCCAGTGGAAAGCAACACGCTGCCTACCTAGCCAGCCTCAACTAATGTGTAGCAGAGCAGTTTTTTGGGGGGGGGGTGATGGCAAAATGACAAAAAGTGCAAAAGAGCTAGAAAGATAAAGAATCTGCGGACAGCCTTAATCGCCAGCGTACATAACAAAGAAGAAATATTAGCGGTCCTAAGTATAGCATTAATATAAGAATCAATATTGTTATAAAAAGGTGATGATAATTTTAACAAACATAGATATTTATACAATTTTTCTTTGGCGTTTTCCTTTAAATCTTCTCCGTTGCCCATCATGTTCTGTCCATAGCTTCCTTCTGTAGAACCAAATTTCTCTTACTTCAAGTCTCTTCATTTCTAAGGAGATTACTCTGCATTCACTGCCATATGGGAGGACGAATATTACATAACATATATTAGCTCTCTTTTTTGTTTCTAATGAAAATTGTATGATTTATTCAATTCAATCCTTAATTAATATCAAGTTTTTTTTTTTATAAAACTCTCATAAAATATTATAGTCCATTTAATATCATGTTTTCTCATTATATGTCCTACAACTTGTCTGATCTTCAGTATATGTAAACTTTTTCCCGATTCCCTTTACAACTTCGTCGTTATTTACAAGTTCTCTACAAATTCGCAACATCATTCTGAGGGGAATCATGTTGAAAATCACGGAGTGAGTCTCAATCAGTATGCTGGTAACGGAAAGAGGACTTGTGGATAAGGGGTTCCTGTTTAATAGAGGATTGGAACAAAATATCAATAGCTACCATAGTGTAGTCAGAATTACCAAGAGGAAAGTGTTGCGAGGCTCAGCAAGAGCGAAGACAGGAAGTAAGAAATAAATCAAGTATGGAAACATGCTGCTCGGTTTTGCTATGGAAACGAGTAGGGACGCCAACAATTTGAGTGAAGAATTAAACATTATATATAATAATTATAAATTAAAATAAATTCAACCACAACTTTGATCCAAAGAATGCCACAATTATTAAAAGAGAAAGTAACTTAGAAGGAAAATTGTCGACTCTTATCAAAATATAAACCTGTGTCCCGGATTTCTTTAAATATCCCAATTCCTGAAAGAATTACTCTTTTCCCAAGACAATATAACTGACAATAAAATGTAAAAAATTTAAAAGAAAACGTTTAACGTCATAACCTCACATTATCTAAAATATATAACACATAAACTAATCCCCAACTAATATAATTTAATTACTAATTTACATTAACAAAAAAGTTTTTAACATGACTTATATTGAATTGTATCACTTAGCGCGTTCCATAGCTTACCTGACTTTTCGAAAAACATGATGAATATTTATCAGCATTCATAAATTTAATTAAAAACATTTATATTTTCTTGTATATGAATACCTGTTATAAAATAAAACCCTTGCATTTGCCTTGATATAGATTCTGAGATAAGTTTTCCTTAAGTCATTATTTATATTGACCTTATACAGATATACTTTATCTGAATTTTTGGCACACACTCACGCATATATATATATATATATATATATATATATATATATATATATATATATATATATATATATATATATATATATACATACACACACACACATATATATATATACATACATACATATATATATATACCTTTCAACAATTCTTTTAGACATGTTTCTTTGAATATGACTGAGAATGATAATTTAATTCATTTTTCATTTAGTTTTTACCAGCATTTTTATATTTTTTTCTGTCTGGTGAGAATAAAGGAATGCAAGAATTGTCCATATCGTCAAGTTCTTTCATTCGTCCAGTAGATTTGTATGGGCTTCTTTTCATCTACAAACTGATATATATATATATATATATATATATATATATATATATATATATATATATATATATATATATATATATATTCACATGCAAGTTATTTACATTTATATATCAAATATCTGGTGCAGTTCAATTTATATTACAATGAATCATTTTATATCATTAAATTTTCTAGTCTAATTTTGTATCAATGATCATTGTAATGTATGTATATATATATATATATATATATATATATATATATATATATATATATATATATATATATAAGGCCGAACCTACGAAAACGCAACAATTTTCAAAAGTTCAAGTACCACGGAAACTACTGTAAATCACATCCTGCAAAAAAAATCTTAAATTTTTAATAAAATAAATCTGCATAATTATTTTATGCAGTTGAAACAATATTTTTAAAAGCCAGTGTAGTTGTAACAATGTTTATATTAAGTTAATGCTATTTCTTTTCAATTTTAGTCGTGATTGGGTTGGTAGGTAGTAGGGTTTTATTAAGATTGTTCATATTATTTATTTTGGTTTAATATTTTCATAGATCTGGGATATATTTCTCACAGTTACGCTTTTACAATAATTTCACTCAGACTTGAGTGGCTCTTGGGCTTGTATTAGTTGCCAAATACCATGAAAACGTTTTGGAAGTCCGATGATTAGATGTATAGTTACCAGGTCCATACTAATCTCTCTCTCTATCTAGCTTTCTATCTATCTATCTATCTATCTATCTATCTATCTATCTATCTATCTATCTATCTATCTATCTATCTATCTATCTATCTATCGAGCTAGGTAGCTAGCTATCTCAATCTGTTCATGCCTTTCTATCTATATATCTACCTCAAGCTTTTCATATTTATCTACATCTCTTTATCTATATTTCTCCCTCTACCCCTGCCTATCTCTTTGTCAATCCCTCTCTCTCTCTCCCTATATATATATATATATATATATATATATATATATATATATATATATATATATATATATATATCAAAAAACATACTTAGCTGTAAATAAGAGTTCTTTCATACACAACTTATATATATATATATATATATATATATATATATGTGTGTGTGTGTGTGTGTGTGTGTGTGTGTGTGTGTAAAGCGTATGTATTCATAAAGGCCTTAGGTGTTTAAGCAAACATGGATATAAATCTGGTTTTATGGCCTATTCATCAGGAAATTCTATGAAAATCGCTGAATAACGGGACTACATGTTTGAAAGTTTAATCGGCTAATTCTGCTTGGATAATCTTTGAAGATATCCCCGCCAGGAACCAGGAGCCAATAGAATTACTGCGTTTTGAAATTCCTTGAAAGTTATATCCTTTCTCCATCGTATGTGTTCCCGCTCCCTATCGATTTGCCTCGAAGAAAAGAAAATGAGAATTGTCGGGGGAGGGGTTACTCAAGATGGAAAAGAAGAATAGAAGTTTAAGATGAATGAAGATTTTATATATGTACCTTTAGCACACTGCCCCAGCTCACCCACTATTAATTGTATATTTGTACAGAATTTTGGGAGTGGGGGGTTGTATCTACCCGCTTGCCTGCAGAAGTACATTTGCAGGTTCTTTGAAGATGATTGTTAAATATGACTATAGCGCAATGAATTCATCTTACATTGCAACGACGAACTTATTATTCTATTCAGATAATTTCGAACAAGATATGATTCTCTTATTCAGATAATCTGTTTGTCTCTCTGCCTTTCTCTCTCTCTCCTCTCTCTCTCTTTCTCTCTCGATATATATATATATATATATATATATATTAAACTAATAAGATTAAAAAGTAAGATATATAATCTGGTGTTCGGAACAATTATTTTTATTTTTACAAAAAACAGTGATCGATACAAACAGCAAAGCAAGACATTATAATTATTTTCTTTTTTTTAAAAGAATATAATTATTATTATTATATATATATATATATATATATATATATATATATATATATATATATATATATATATATATATATATATATTACAATGGATCATTCCTACAAAATTAGATTAGAAAATTTAATGATATAAAATGATTCATTGTAATATAAATTGAACTGAACCCCATATTTGATATATATGTTGATATATATATATATATATATATATATATATATATATATATATATATATATATATATATATATCCAGGTACGATAAGAACGATTAGAGTACAATTCCAATATTTGTAACATTATTTATTTTAGAATACGACACGGAAACATCCCAAAATCGCTACACAATGTAAATAAATTGCATGTGAACATGCATATATATATATATATACATACATATATATATATATATATATATATATATATATATATATATATATATTTATATAAGAAAAAGAAGTTGAAAATATAACTGAAGTCTTTAAGAATACTTATTTACAGTAACTTTACTGTCTTGACAGTTCTTTGATTTTCAAAATTATACCGAGTGGAAGAGAAGTGTGGCTATGTCATGATCTGTTTCGGATCAGACTGAATTTGAAAAGAAATCAGTGACTGCACGTACTCTGAACTGGAATGCATCGGAAAAATTCAGAATGTATAATTGATAAAAAATGATTACATCAATTACTTTGGTGTATGGATATGGTATGATAAATTTAGTACAAGAGAAAAGAATTTGCCTTAAGAAGATTTGTCCAACACCGGGAGATGCCCCAATACCAAAAAATTGACGTAAAAACTCGGATCATTTTTGAAATGTTTTATTACATCGAGGCTTCCATATGAATGTCATGCATGTGTGTGTGTACGCGTGCACATCTATCTATCTATCTATCTATCTATCTATCTATCTATCTATCTATCTATCTATCAGTCTACCATATGGACGTAAGACAGACAGACCATTAGAGTACAATTCCAACATTATTTATTTTAGAATATTACACGGAAACATGCAAAAATCGCTACAGAATGTAAATAACTGGTATATGAACAATACACACACACATACATATATATATATATATATATATATATATACATATATATATAAGGTTGGTGGAAAATAATGACGTAATAATGTCGTTTTTTGACGTATTTTTAAGGTCAAAAAACGACATTATTACGTCATTATTTTTGCACCAACCTAATATATATATATATATATATATATATATATATATATATATATATATATATATATATATATATGTGTGTGTGTGTGTGTGCACATATACAGGGTGTATCAAAAATACATTTACAAACTTTGGGCGATTTCCTCACACTTAAGCAAGGAAAAAGAGCCCATATACATATGTTCGTAAATCCTTCGTTTCTGAATTATTAAGTTTAATGTCTATGGTAGATGCTGTTAAATGTGCAATCCCAAAAAAGCGACAATTCCTAAATACTTATTACCATAGTTTATGATTCCAGGGATCCTCTCTCAGCAAAGATTGGATGACTCGGTTACCTTCGGTTCGTAAACGCAATCTCATACAGCCTGCAGGGCTGCATCAGATTCCGTTTCCGAACATTATCATGGGCGAGGCCGTATGTCAAAATCATGCCTACTCTCAATATGTATTTCTTGTCATTGTTCAATGGAAAACTTCTCATTCAACTCAATTCTATACACATTAAATGTTGCAAACAGTAACCTAGTCTCCATGGCAACACGGCGTCATCTCTTGTAGATTTTCATAAAACTTAATAACTCAAAAACGAAGGATTTACGGACATAGGTTTATATGTACTTTTGTTCTTGTTTAGTGTGAAGAACGAGCCCGCAATTTTTTTTAAATATTTAAAAAAAAATCACTTGTTTATCTTTGTACTATCTCTATTGGTTGTACTAAGAATTCTTTCAAAACCAAGTGATATCATCATGTGTTGTCCTTTACTAATAATACTTATAGAAATAGTACATCACTTCCCAAATATTTTTGGAGTTTAAAAGATGAAAATAAACCTTCTAACGTGAAATGGATTTTTTTAAAAATGGCAAGTAATTGTAGATCCTTACGCGAACACTGTTTCTATATTTACATGAAAAAATGGAAATGATCAGGTTCTTTGGTAAGAAATCTTTATTAAACCAAATATCTGAATTAACGGTAAATTGTAAACACCGTCTACCTTTCACTTTACAATTCAAATAGACTTGGTATTTGATAATGCTTTTTCTTATATTGCTTAACTTTCTATTTGTAAGATTAATTTGGATTTAATATAATTATGTATTAAGCTCCTGCTTGTATTAGTAAAATTCGTATTTGGTTGCTATTTTTCACATTTTGCATTGACTGGTTTTTGTTAACATCTTATATAAAGAATCTTTAGTCAACTGTTGCATATTAATTTACAAAGTAATTCTATTCGTTTAAATCGCTTACTTGTGAGAGAAGCTATTTATTAAATATAAAAAGAATTTCATGTAGGAAACTCACAAAAGGTATAATTTGTTAACCATTTTTATAATTTACCACTCCATCTCATTTTTTCTTAGGAAATGACATTGTCTAGTGTGTAAAAATTTTATCCATTAACATCAGCTCCTGTTTAACGTCTGTCATTGATTGCCAGTCTATGGGTCATGACCCGTTAATAGAAAATAAATTCTTAAGTTTAGCTTCTTCGTTTAGTTTAAATTTAACGTAGGTTATATTCGATTGGTTGAGCTGAGTAAAGCCCACAGACATTATAACCCCAACTTGTTCCTTTTTTCGTAAAAGAGGTTGCATTTTGATTTTACATCTAAATAAATTGTTCAATCGCCAGTAATTTACAATCTCCTGATGAGATGTATTTAATGGGCATCGAAACACGACTGTTGCGATGTTGACAAGTTTTCGATGTAATATCCTAAAATATATAAAAGTTATTTTTAGTTGATACCATATTAGAGTGGACGCTCCGCTTATTTTCAGCGGTATATTTATATTCATCTACCGGCCTGAATATCGTAATATCTTATGAAAGAAAAATATGCGACCTCCGGCGGAATACGAACCTGCGTCCCCCTTTTCGGGACAAACCGTCGTTAGATTTAGCGATTTTTACACTGATTCAACCATGAAAAGCGTCGCCGATCAAGCAAAGCCGGAGAGTGGCCTTAAGCGAAATCCTTTTCATCCTAGATTCTCGAAATGTCATATCTGCTCAGTTTTGTATGTAAAGGTAAATTCATTTCCAAAGAAGCAAATTGTTTCTAATGAATAAGTGTATACTATATTTACTTCATATATACTAATTCTATACATATTATGGTCTGTGTATATATATATATATATATATATATATATATATATATATATATATATATATATATATATATATATATATAATATATATATATATATATATATATATATATATATATATATGAATAGTGGAATATAAATAAAGATAGAAAAAAAAAATTCACTTTGATATTTGGCTACTCTAGGTTTTTCATTCACTAGTGCGTGTATACAGTGTATCCTCCTGATTTCATCGCTTGATCCTCAAAATTTCATATTACCTTAGGTTTTCCATTTACGATTCTGAAGTCAATATTCCAGTAAAATCAAATATATATATATATATATATATATATATATATATATATATGAAGATAGATAGATAGATATATAGTGTGTCTGCATATATATATATATATATATATGCATGTATATATAGCTTTATGTATATACATATTGCTTTTACAAAACATGTTAACAAGTGAAAGCACTTATATATATATATATATATATATATATATATATATATATATATATATATATATATATAATAATAATAAAAAGGCTTAAACACTAATATTAATATTTAAGCCTTTTCATTATATCCTTACTCTGTTCTGGACATTGAGTTCTACCCTCTTGGAATTATTTTTTATACATATATATATGTATGCGTATGCATCTGTATATATATATATATATATATATATATATATATATATATATATATTTATATATATAGTTTAGATATATGATTGTATATGTATGTGTATATTAACGACTAATATTATCTATATATATGTATGTGTGTGCGTATGTATACTCACATACACATATAGGCACATATATTTGTGCATGTATGTATACATATATGCATGTACATATTTACATCTGAGTATGTGCCCGTCTTCTTGCGAAATTGGTTCACGATTGACGTTTAAGTTACATGGAAAGTGAAAGGGTTTCGTGAAAAGAAAAACGACATTGAATGGGCGGTATTCCACAGCTGTAATATGGACAGAGAAAGAGAGAGAGAGAGAGAGAGAGAGAGCTAGAGAAAGCGAGTGAGATGGGATAGGGGGGGAGAAATAATGAGAGAGCGAAATAGAGAAAAGCAGCAGAGAAAGAGAGTGTGAGAGAGAGAATCGGGACAGGAGGGAAGTAAGTAAAAAAAATCAAAAGAACGTAAGTAAAACTCTTTAGACAGCAGGAGATAATACATCCGGACTTTAGTAGGAAAGAGGCACGTCTTGAAAACAGACAAAGAAGATCTGGAAGAACGAAAAAGAACTTCTCCGTCAAGCCTAAAGAATCTCTGGAGGAATCTTTGAGACAAGAACCGTTGACAGAAGAAAAAAATCAATGAAATCGAAGACATAAATCAACATAAAAAAAGAAGAAGAAAAACACAGTAAATCTTAGAACGTCAGTAAAGGTCTTTAAAGACGATCGTGGCTGGATATCTTGTATTTAAAAAAAAAAAAAAGATGGTGCTATAATAGATGCTTTTCTGTAGCGACTTAAAACGAAAGAATAACAAGTAGAGATTGGAAAACGATTTATAAAAGAAAACACGTAGGCTATAAGACGGGGTAAAAGTAAGTCAATTTTGGGGTAGGGGTCGAGCTAGACGTATAAGTAAAGAGACACATGTGATTGAAGTCTTTTGGGTTGTATAGATGAAAGGATGTAGTTTTGATAAGATGGAGTTTTATTAGTATTATTTGCGAAAATAAAAGTTTAACATAAACGTTAAATGGCGGAGAGAAAGAAACAAAAGAATATGGATGAGCCGAAAATGTAAAGATAATAAATATAACGAAAAGGAAATGTGCTAAGAAATATCGAATAAGATGAGGTCGGCAAAGAAGTACGAGAAGACGAAAAGATACGTAAATAAAACGCAAAGATGAAAGCCAAATCAAAAAAAGGAAAAAAAAAAAAACAAACAACAACGATAATAAGTCGAACATTTGAAATAAATAAAACGTAACTAAAAAGGGGTGTTTCCGGTTGTGAGGAACACGGATAAAAGGGGTAATGCCAGATTAAAAGGTCCGACGCCTTTTATAAAATGGTCAAATAGAGATTAGAATAAGTAGCTGGAGTAAACCAGCTTGTTAGATAAAGTTAAACTATTCGATACGAAAATAATGCTGGAAGCAAATTATTTTTAGGAGAATCTAATAAGAAAGAAAATGAATAAACTTGTTGCGTGATGTACACGGACTGAAATATATCAGAAGACAAAATTAAGGAAGATGAATGTTATGCGTGTTTATAGCGTGCGTATCCCACAAAATATTGGTTATACAATAGTTTAAGAACAAATTGCATGGCAAGAAACTACTAAATACTGTTGTTAAAGATTTATCATTAAAGAAATTTTTACATCAACAATAAAATATACATATAACGACAATTACAATGTTTGCTGTTGTGATAATTAAGACAATGTCATAAGGAATGTTTATGCAGGAATGTTGTTAAGAAATGTTGGTATATTTTGATTGTTAAGAAATTTAAAATGATTTGGTTTCTGCAAGGAAAAATAAATTTTATGTGTCCGTTCATTTATCAGTGTACGTCTGTAATTTACAATTGCCTTTATCTGTGTACGCTAAGTTGATGAAATACACAATTAATTTTTAGTAGTGAAATAGTTTCACTTTTCAATCAACTATAGATGTTGGTTAACACGCGGACAATGGTTGATGAAAGTTTGTTGAGATGTGGTGTGTGGGTCAGTGAATTGTCACGCGTGGAGTTTGGTAGCATCTCGTTGAACTCCGGTAGCTGACAATATTTATTTCTGTAAAAGTACAGAAAATGTGGCACAAGTCCTAAAAATGGGGGATGGGGAAAGGTAGGTCGTCATTTGTCATAATTTTTAAACTTATCTAGTCACAACCACTGACCCAATCATACAAAACAATATTCCTACCACCAAAACAATACATTCATACTTACCCTTCTTACTACATCCACCAAAATAACTCATTGTCTCAATGAAAATCCTAAATAGTCTCCATAGGTACAAATCTTTGTCTGTGAGGGGAGGGGAATAAAAAACAACTAGCTAAAACACCCCGATGATTATATACAATATGGTTATAAACTATTTACAAGAAACTAAACAAAATCATGTTACTAATAAAAAAAAAAACCCGCAAACCTTACATGTGGCAGAAATATCAGTTAACTGGACGAAATTGATGCGGGACTATAAGAATATAGAAACCATTCATCCATCCCAAGCACTCACATAGACATGCACTCATTCTGACACAACAACAAATACGAAAAACACACGTAATACGAAAGGCGCCCCGCATCCACCAGAGAAATTACATCACTGACCACCTAAGGAGAGAGGGGATGGTTAGTTAAATTAAAGAGAAAAAAGGGACAGAAATAAAAGGGGCCAATGAGCAAACACACCCTAGCTAAGTTTACTGGAAAAGAAAAGAAAAACTAAAGAATCAAATACAAAAAAACCTACTCTAGCCTAAATCCAGGGATTGGTTGCCCAAGTTCAACCCAGGAAAACAATATCCTGATACCTAACCGGCATCAAAATACCACTCCAGGTCAACCCCTTTCACTCGGCACAAGCGCGCAAGATTCACCCACCTTTTGCTAAATTCTTATGAGGTGAGTCGTCGCCTTTCCGTCTTAATCTTGACTAAGCTGATGCTTTAACAACAAGATCAGTTGGGAAGAAGTGAACTTCTCGCCATCACAGAATTCCTTCTTACGCGTCACCCAAATCACGACTCTCATAACACCTAGCAAACAAAAGATCACATATTAATCAGTCTTCGTCATCTGAGGCACCACATTGCTACAAACAGAACTGGCCTCAAGGATAAAGAACTTTCCCTGCAGCATGCAGACCATGAGGCCCTCAACAAACCTGAACAACGGTGCTACCACACTGCAGTGAAAGAAGGGGCAGCCAATGGTCTCGATTCCCCAATACAACGGCGGCAGTTTGGAGATTTATTCAAGCCCGCTGAACAAAGTCTTTTGGCGACACAAAGTAGCCCAAGAATCACCAGCCAGGTGAGTGATGCTTTATCGTTATTGAGGCATTTCAACCCAGGTGCCCAAGGCCATATCGAGCGAGCCTCCTGCTTCGTAAGACCGATAGATCATCACGAACGGACCCCCTGACTAATACTTGATACAATGCCCTACGAGACAAGGTCTATACGTTAGAGAGGCCATCCGAAGCCTATAAGAGGCGTTTCAGAACACGCGACATTCGGCTCGGTGTGTACGGCCGGCCGGCCTCCTCCTTGTACGAGTGCACACTTCTCAGAGATAGGAAGTTTCTACGGACGTCTTCCTTCCAGAATGCGCCCTCCTCATCCGATTCGCGACACATTCGGTCTAGGAAGGCGTTGTGAAGCATATATTGACGAATCTCAATGCTAGGCATACCCGGACCGCCCTCAGAGGGATGAAGGCAACAGATCTCCCGAGATACCATAGCGGCCTTGTCTCTCGAAAAGAAAGAGAACAAGAGCCTTACTAATGACATTAGTGTGGTATACGGTAGTGGAAGTACAGAGAGTCGGTAAAGGAGAATCTGGTAGATGTGTGAAACATATACTTCCGCCCTCCCCTTCAAGGCAAGCTTCCCCCGAGACCACAGATTAACCGCGATCTCGGCCTTCCCTTGTACCACCGACCAATTCATTTCCAACTGAAGATCAGGACCGGAAAGGGGAGGGCGGAAGTATGTGTTTCACACATCTACCAGATTCTCCTTTACCGACTCTCTGTACTTCCACTTCCGTATACCACACTAATGTCATTAGTAAGGCTCTTGTTCTCTTTCTCTGCCTCAAGTAAACTTCGTAGGGAGGACCATCTAGTCCCAAAGATTTATCCAGGTCAACCTGTTTCAGCGCTTCCCAGATTTCCGACTCTGTGATGGGACCCCTCGCACCCAGCCGCTAAAGCTTCCTTGAGGCAAGGAAAGTCGGCTAAATAGGCGTCGAACTGAGCAGAGCTCAGACCGGGCTCTATGGTGAAAGGTTCCTGAAAGTAATCCCGAAAGGCTTCGCATATGCCCGCGTTTGTAGTTACGGTCTGCTTATCCGGCAATGTGACGCACGCGATATGTCGCCGAGATGCGCTCCGATTTTCCTGTGCATGCAATTCAGCGGCCATATTCATCGCGTCAGAGGACATTCTTTTTAACTTAGCCCTAACTACCAGAGCTTGATCCTTCTTGATAAGCAAGGAAGACAACTCTGCCTTAGCTAAGGCTATTGCCCCACTATCACTGGATTTCAATGCCCGAACAACATTTTGTTCTAAAGCCGTTTGCGCCGCTAATCTATCTAGATTGAGTCGACGACTAAAATCGGCAGCAAACGTTCTAATTTTGGATTTTAATTTATCCCACCAAGCGTTCCTTATAACAACCCCCGTCAATTCACTCTGTATCATTAGTAGCAGCTAGTCCCGGAAATCCTGCTCACCAAATAATGAACAGTTTCATTTCTAGTAACCAGTCACTCTAACCTTAGGCTTATCTAAGTTTACACGGACCCGGAAAAGCCTATGATCGTATACAGTGGAAGCTTGGACATCCTAAGCGCCCTACATCGACTCTCCTAACTAAGACTCGGTCAAGGTAGCTAGAAAGCGTCCCAGGAGCCGAGTTGCCACTATTTTTTCAAGTCCATGATACCCCACCAGGGTGTTCATTCCGGTACTTATCAAGATCAAACCCGCCGATAAAGTCCCGAAATGGTTTAACATCCCGGTTGTTAGTAACCGGATTTTGCCCTATACGATCTATATCGGGATCAAGCACGGCATTCCAATCCCCTGCTAAAACTACCCGACGAGATGTTGTCAAGAATGGCTCGATCTGCCGAAACAAAGCAGGCCACTCAGAATGGTAATTGGGCGCATAAACACCAATGAGACGCGGAGCTTTATCCTTTATGGTAACATCCAGCACGCAAAGCCTGCCCTCCTGATCTGTGAAGACAAGAGTACATGCAGCCTTCAAAGACTTGCTCACTAGCCAAGAGACACTCTTCGAACGACCATCAAAATATGCTGAATAAAGGGAGAACCCCTTAGACAGTATGTCCTCACGTTCATGAGAAGAAAATCGGGTCTCCTGGACACAACAAACATTCAACCCGACGTCGCGAGAGAGCCTCGCCCTGCGAGACCCCGACCTCAAGCCTCGGACATTTAGACTTGCTAACCAGAGAGCCATAGTGAAGACCAATTATGGTTGAAGTACTGTTTTGAACATGGCCGGGGTAAATATACCGACAGCTTCTCCCATAGACCCATGGCCCATCTCAGTCTTGATGGTATCGTCTTGGGAGATTCCGCCGATATCTCAGGGAAATGTCAGTTTTAGGGCTCTATATAGTGAGGGGTGAACTAAAACTGCGACACTCCCTGCACAAAATTGTTTTAAATATTTTAGCTGCTGATTTTCGAAGATTACGATTGGTAAAGCCATAAAGACATGATGGCCTCATCAAGAATTGCCCAAATCTGCTTTGCTCCAGAGGTTGTTCTGACGACTGTCAGCATACTTTGGGCAAGCGGAAAATTTTAGGGCACTTCAACGTCATTTCTGCGTACCTGCTGATTGAGAGTAGGTACTTTAAGTCTTTTATGCGATTGCCATAGTCCCTGGCTCTCACGGCATGCGCAGGGGAAATGCGGCAAACATCCTCCCCCGTGTTAAAAATATGTTTATGCGACTTCTTCTTGTCTTTCAGCTCCTGTGTGGGGCTTCTGTGACGTTTGGAATAGGGAGGTGGCATTTCAGCTTTAACGGGAGAAGGGCTGGGAGTATGAAGAAGGGTGTAGGGGGGATCTTTGTTTAACGGGGGAAGGACGGGGAGTGTGAAGAGCGGTGTAGATATATCGATGTCTGTAAGGGCTGGGATCTCTGCTCAGAGGAAGTGGTTTAGACGGTGTTGTCACAGGGGAAGAATGCTTCTTGAGTGAAGCTGTGGACCGGGCAGAAGACGTGGAAGGAATAGGATCTTGGGGGATGAGAATGCTTTTGCTTATCCAGTTTCTTCTTCAACTCCTTAATTTTTTCTGATTTCTCAAATCCAGAGTCGTATTTTTTTTTTTTTTTTTTTTGTTGAAATGACTGTTGCCAGAGGGAGTGGGGCTCTGTGTGCCTTTCGTCCTTGATAGGACTGAAGACCCGCTGTCTGGCGCTTCCCTCTGGCCTTACCAGCCACCAGCCAACAGCCATTCCCCTTCCTCCTTCTCCGCAACTGCACTAGCAGCGGGCGAAGGCTCTATGGGAAATTTTGCCTTAGATGTTGCGCCAACCGGAGGTTTAACCGTACTGGCACGCCCATTACAGGCAAGCCGGTAGGTATAGAGGGCGTCAGAGGAGGATTTTAATCAACTGGAACTTGATTTCCAGAGTCCTTCTTCTGTGGGCAGGCTATCGCAGGAAGCGCCCATTATCTCGCCATACTGGGATAGGTACTAGCGAGGTGTTCTCCGATACCTAGAGGAGGGAGCTCATACATTGTCACACTGCTCCTTCTTCGGCCTTCGTACTCCGTGCGCAAAATCAAATCTTTCGTTATCAAATCCCGACTTGATGCCGCAACACAGTCTTCCGGCGTGGGTAACAATACGTCCCACATGAAATAGCCGGCACCCTTAATTATTCTGAGGGGCTTGACCCACAAGGACTCCAGTGATTTTATCCCTGTGTCTTTCGTCAAGCGACAAATTTTGCGCGTACGCTTTTCAACGACGAAGACTGATAATACTTTTCTCAATTTTTCTTTGTTCTTGGGGATTCTTCTAAGAGTCCGCCTTCTACGACAAGGTGTGCGTAACACTTAGCTCGCTCCAAGAACTCTTCTATATTGATTACACACTTAGGGGGTACTTTCAACAAGAGGGCGATTAGGCGGCCTCTGGATTTTCCTTATTCTTGTCTTAGCCATTATCGGCCTCCATGATTTTCTCATTATAGCCATTTTTGGCCTCCGTACTGTTTGCGTTTTTGTCATTTTTGGCTTCTGTATATTCAACGGACTTTTTTGCAGTATTCACCATAATCTATTCAGAGATTTATTTGATAAAACTGTGTACTCCTCCTTATCATCTTTGTCCGGTGGGTTCTTTTTTATTGAGAATAAATGTGTTTTTTTTTTACTGATATCTTGAAATCAGCCGTAACTGGTTTTTAATAAGGAGGGACGCGACGTTATTTTTTTTCTCTCCATAATAAAGATTTATACACAGGGAAGGGAAGGGGAGGAGTGGTAATAAACAATGGTCGCCTATAGGCGGGGGAAAAAGCCTAATTCTCTTAGTAGCAAAAATGTAAAATGAAACAATAGCAGTAAAAAAAAAAAACGAAAAAAAACACAAAGCTCGCACGAAAGCGACACAGCAAATAAAAACAAAGAATAGGTAAATAAATATACACAAATGTTTTTAAAAAATCAAATGACCAAAGACAACAAATAAAACAAGGTTCACTTAAAGACAAGACAAATTTAAAATGTACAATCGAAAAAGAAGAAAGTTCGCCTAGAGGCGAAACAATAAATTTAAAAAAGAAAACATAAAAACGTAATAAACAATAAAACGCAAACGCTAGATAAAGAAAAAGCAAATATTAAACTTACAACAATAGACTACGCTAGTCACAAAACAAAATGGATGACACTACGAAAGCGAGTCAACTTAATAAACAAAAGAAAATAAATAGACAAATTAGACAATACAAGGAGTAGAACAAATATGGCACAGAAATTATTTTAAAAAACACAGAAAACTTAAAGGATATTAAAAGGAAAGAAAAAAAATAAAGAAATAAAACTTACAGAAGAAATTAAAGTTAGTCCTAATAAAGCGAAACAATGGCTGGGGTTACAAGAAAAAAAAAAAAAAAGGAAGATATATATATATATATATATATATATATATATATATATATATATATAAAAGAGAAATTAAAGAAAAAGAAAATCAAAATCAAAAAAGAAGGCTAAAAAAGAAAGAGCAAAAATAAAGGGGTAAAAATGAAAAAATGGGGTGGGAAAAGAAAAAAAAGAGAGAAGAAAAAAAAATTAAAAACAGTCGTAAAAACACAAAAAAAAGCGCTAATAAAATCAAATCAAACTCAACCAAAAATGTCGTTTAATAATAAACGTAAAATAAAAATAAAAAACAAAAAAAAAAAAACCGGGCGGCAAAAACGGACAGAAAGAGTCCACCATAAACGTAATTACTGACTCCGTTGGCTGACAATCTGAATTGAGTCAACTGCGGTTAATTTATAGATTTTTTTGTGTAGCGAAATCGACTCAAAAGAGCTTGGTGGGGAATAAGATTCGTTTCGAATTTTGCTACAAATTGGTGCTTATTAACCAGTAAAATTATTTGCAAAAAAAAGATGATGATTGGTTAAAGAATCCATTTTTCTGAAGGAGGTTAAAGGCTAATGCTGAAGATTCCACAAACTAATAGACTGTGTTGCTAATAGTAATAATATATTGAATGAAATCAGTATTCCTTGTAAGATATCAGCTTCTTTTTTAAAAATATGTTACTTGTAATATATATATATATATATATATATATATATATATATATATATATATATATATATAATTATTTATTTTTAAAGAAAAAAAATTTATAACATATTTATGTTATAAATTTTTTTCTTTAAAAATAAATAATTATATCTGCTCTACTTTGTATTGAGCACTCTTTTAAGAATAGTAATTGTTGGTTATTGGAATTCATTCCATATACACCAATCATATACTTGTATATATATATATATATATATATATATATATATATATATGTGTGTGTGTGTGTGTGTGTGTGTGTGTGTGTGTGTGTTTGTGTGTGTGTACGAGTGTATGTGTGTGTTTTTATCCCAAAATGTATTGCTGTTAATATTTTTTTTTTCAAAATATGTATTGTTGTATTTTCTCTCAAAAAAATCTATTCTTATTATGATATCATAGTGTTTTGACCCCAGTTTAGGTGTTCACTATTTGCACATACCAACGTGCTACCAGGATGGGTCGGGGTGGACGTGGAAACAGCAGCAATTAAGAGGTGGTTCCATGGCCACCTCAGAACCTCCCAATCAGAGGCCTTGCTACCAGATGAACAATGAAGAGAATACATTGTTGAAGAAAATATTAATATATAATAGGTATTAAAATAAACTATAAAAAACGAACAAATTCATGTAACAACCGAATACAGGGGACAGGAATATGTAGATGGCCATCAGCATGCACGTCGCGATGACGCTCAGCATTGAAAAGAAGAAGAATTGAAAATCTAAATTCTTTTCTTTTTTCAAATTTTAATTCAATGTTGTACTTCACCGAAATCCATTTTTCCTTTGCTATTAACGAAGAGTTGCAGAAGTGGGTACGATTCCAGTCTTTCTTAGCGTAAAAATGAATACAATTAACTCGACTTGATTTCGAATTCGGCTATCTCATTTCTTATTCTAAGTTACCATTTATTCCACAACCCATAATACGTATATATATATGTGTGTGTGTGCGTGCGTGTGTGTGTGTGAAAAGTGTGTGTATATAAACATAAATATATATATATATATATATATATATATATATATATATATATATATATATATATATTATATGCGCGGTACTTATTAGAAAGCGCTCAATATCAGAGATAGCGCTAACATATTTGGTTGGATTGATGTGAGTTTGTGACCCTGGGTTTCACGCTTATATATATATATATATATATATATATATATATATATATATATATATAAGAGAGAGAGAGAGAAAGAGAGAGAGAAAGAGAGAGAGAGATAGACAAGAGGAACAACTATTGTTAGCCGGCGCGTTTCGTCCTCTGAAGGATTGTATCTTGGCAATGGAGTATTTATTTTGCTGCACGTATTTATATCTATCTATCTATCTATCTATCTATCTATCTATCTATCTATCTATCTATCTCAATTTGTTCATTACCTATCTATCTGATTCTATTCATTATTATGAATTTGATCTTTCGACAATATTCAAACGTATTTCTGCGAATAGTTCACATAAATTGGGAAAAAAGAGATTTACAAGCATAGATAACGTACAGAAAACAAACACAAGATGTAAAGTTATATTTATTTTAAACAATAATGATACAGAGTTGATAGGAGGAAGGAAAGGACAAACAAACAATAGAAGAAAGGACATTTATTTTTAATTATAAATAGTTCAAGTTAGACGAATCCTACATTGTTTGGGTTGGGTTGTTTCTCTTTATGTGTAGATATATTTAGTTCTGTCAGTGTTGTTTATTTGTTTGATTTTTTTTCTGTGAAATCTCTTTGCTTTTCAATTTTGCTGTTATCGTTGCAATATGAGCTCTGGTAAAAAAACATGTAATGATAACAGCAAAAATTGCAATATGAGCACTGGTAAAAATGGTTGCTGAAGACATTAGGTTTATAATACCCAGAAATTCATATGGCACAGTGGATAAAGGCGTGGGTTAGATCAAGTGACAGAACCCAAAAAGTGTGAGTTCAATACCCGGTTAAGGCAGTGGAGAACTTTCAGAAAGAAATTAGCAGGTGATAACTGATAACTGACTAGAACAGTCTACCCGAGTGTGCGAAATAAAGGGTTCAGTTCGAAATTCCAACCATCTGAAGAAGGCTGGAGCGTAGCGTGATAAATATGGCGACAAAGATGAGGACAATAGTCCGAATAATGTAAATAATTTTGTACTATATTTTGCTTTCCGTATTCTGTCAATACAGTCATCCATTCTTGGTATAGGGTGATGGTCCGTTTGGGTGATAGAATTCCCATTACGATAATCCGTACAAAATCTAAAAGAGACATCAGACTTATCCGCCAAAACACACGGTGAGGTCCAATCACTTTGGCTAGTCTCAATAATGTCGTGTTCCATCATGTAATAAAAGTCTTAGCGCATAATCTTAGCCCTTTGTCGAGTAATTCTATAAGGATGATATCCATGGGTGTGACACTTCTCACACCCACATCATGATACACTAATGTTGTCCGGTTCAGTACATCGGGAAATAAGCATTTAAATCTCGCGATAAGGGCGGTCAATTCATCCTTTAATTAGAAGGTAAATGAGAAAATCTTATTTCGATATTATTTAATATTTCGGAATTATTTAATTTGACACGTTGGTAATTTTTCAAGGCTATATCTTTTTTATCTTTGATATATTCGAATTCATGGATCACTAACAGAGGATTATTCACTGTTCGAAGAAAATATGGTTTAATCATATTTGTATGGCATAGACTTGGTAAATTTCCTATGATCAGGAATCTTCAAAACATGCTTAAAGTCACTGATCTTTCTAATTATTTTATAAGGACTGTGGTATCTAGCTTTGAGTAGATGGTTAGACACTAGTAGAAACACAAGCACTTCATCACCTACCTTAAACTTTCGCTCAACAGCTTCTCTATCATACCGATTTTTCATTTTCTTTTGGGTTGACTGAAGATTTTGACGATTTTGACAATTTTGACGATTTGCTTCGGGTAGGCGTGTTCAGAATTGAGATACATAATCTAACAAATTTACATTCTTCATGATCATTAACAGGATGTTCAACCACCATTTCAAAATAACTAAACCCGGGTAATTCTGGGAGATTCGCAGACGGCAAATAATAGGAAAGGAACACTCTCGTCGTATTCTTTACAATGATTTAAACAACAGGTTCGAATCATTTTTTTTAATGTGGGGTGAAACCGATCAAAAGCACCTTAGGATTGGGGATGTTAAGCGCTAGATTTAATAGAAGTCTAATTGATTCATCTTTTGTTGAAATAATTTTGAAGTAAAATTCGATCCTTCTTTCGAATGTACAACCTTTGGCAGTACTACTCTAGTGAAGTATATAAACAAAAGCTTTTACGAGCCGAAATTTTCGGCAGAGGAAATGGATTCCGGAAAACGAACTGAAGCATAGATTATTTTCAACATATATTGGTTCCGCAACTTGGTTTTTGGTAAAGGAAAAATGAAATCATGATCAAAGGGCTTTTCAAATGCAGGAATAGGATATAACGGAGCAATAGGGAAATTTTGATTGGGTTTCGCCAATATATGTCACGTTCAACATTATTCGGACATATATCCCCGAATGCCTGGCCAATAAAAATGTTTTCATATTTTATCACACGTTTTATTTATTTCAAAATGGCCTCCAGAGGAATTGAGTGAACAGTTCTCACTATTTTTGGCGATTACTGCCCAACTTTCGTTATATGGAATATGACAAGGCTTCCATTTAATCATTGGTAGTTTATCTTTTATAAAATATCACGTCATAATTTTCTTCAAATTTCCCACCGATACAACATTATCAAAAGAGGTATAATTTCACGATTTTTCTTCCGTTTCATCGCAAGTTATTTCCGGGGCAAATGAATATGAATGACAGGTTCCACATTATCAACGTCACATTTACTTGTATGTTGAGTAGGATGAGAAGAATTCACGTTTTCTGTAGAATTCAAGAAAGTTTTGAGATAAATAAACTATCCCATTCCTCATCGGTTAGCATTCTATTTACTAACTGTTGTCTCTTTGAAGTGTTGTCACACACGAAATAAACACTTTTCGTGGATGGATGATCGCTTTCCCTCCAAACAACTCATTAAAAATTAACATTGGCACACCCTTCATAGGTAATTTGGGAACAACTCCTGCAACAATAGGTTTTGAAACAAATTCGGACACAAGATAAACACTATGCAAGGGAATTTAAAAAGTTAATTACTAATACCTTGAATATTCACAAATTTCCCTGTGACTAAATTCGAATCAAGTCGTAAAGAATTTTTAAAATCAGGAATTGTGTAGCTCCCGTATCCCGTAAAATTTTAACTGGTATCTTAATATAAGCATTACCTACATTCGATACAGACCCATAACTAATATAAGTTTTGTATTCTTTTCTAACATTTTCAACAAAAATCCTATCCGACATTAGGACTACATGTTTAACCTGGCTTAGCTGTCTATCTACCTCAGTCTGTTCATATCTATCTATCTATCTATCTATCTATCTATCTATCTATCTATCTATCTATCTCTGTTCATATCTATCTATCTATCTATATATATCTATATATATATATATATATATATATATATGTTTGCGTGTGTGTGTATATCTTTCTATGTCTGTTCATATCTATGTATATAGGTAGTATTTATGTATCTATCTATTCATATCTATCGTTCTCTGTTCTTATATGTATGTCTGTTCATATCTATCTATCTATCTATCTATCTATCTATGTCTGTTCATCTCTATGTATGTATGCATGCATGTATGTATGTATGCATGCATCTATGTATGTATGTATGTATGCATGTATCTATCTATCTATCTATATCTATCATTCTCTGTTCATATCTGTATGTTTGTTCATCTCAATCTATCTATCTATCTATCTATCTATCTATCTATCTATCTGAGTCTGAACCTATACTGGCAGCAAATCACCAGAATATGGGTGGAAAATGAGTTCAGTGAACATACAAAAATTAAAAGGGTTATAAGACAAGGATGTCTCTTCTCCCCAGACCTTTCCAACCTATTCACCGAGGCCAGAAGTAGGATTCATTATTGACAGCCACAATCTTAACCATATAAGATATGCAGATGACACAGTGCTGATTGCGGAAACAGAAAGGAAACTGCAAGAACTCCTACAGAAGGTAGTGAATGAAAACGAAAAGAAAGGATTAAATATCATTTGCAAGCAGACTGAATGAATGGTTTTTAGCAAAAGGAACAGCCCAACATGCAATTTAGAAATTAGAGATAACTATACAATTTAGATATCTGGGTAGAGCAATTTAGTTATCTGGGAAACGTATTAACAGTGGATGTAAACTGCGATATGGAAATCCGAAGGCACATTGGGAGAGCAAATACGACTTTCAATGGTTGAGCAAATATTAAGAAAGAGAAAAATACCATTCGAAACAAAGAAAAGATTACTTAACTCTTATAGAATACCTATCCTCCTATACGACAGTGACTGACTGAAAATCTCCTCACAGAGGAAGAAAAGACTTGAAGTAACAGAAATACGATTCTACAGAAAGTTGCTGAGAATACAATGGAATTAACACTATTTGTTCTCTGTCTCCTGTCAGATTCTCTTTGTAAGTAATTGTTCATTTTCAATATCTTCTCTTCCTGTTCATTTTATTTATTTATTTATTTATTTATTCTCCTTTACTGTTACTAATTCTCTGAGTTCAGAATAATGTTCTTTGATGCCGCCTCTCATTCATTTAATTCCTATTTTGCGTTCTTTGTTTGAATATGAATTCCTCGAAATAATCTTGCTAGCATCGGACAGTTAAGTCAGCCTCGTATATCGGCCATGTTGTAGTTTAATCTTTCTTCCTTTCCGCCAAAATGTATGTTGGCACTTAAACTAAGTTAAAACTTAATGTATACACTTGAGAAACGTCCAAGTTCTAGAGACAATGATGAAATTTCCGGGGCACATAATGAGGAAAGAAAGTTGGGAAAATATGGTACTCACAGGATAGCTTGAAGGTAAGAGAGACAGAGGAAATCAACGCATAACCTACTTGACGAATTGAGTGAATTGATGGCGGAGCAAGGTTTGGAAGAGACAGCAAAAAGACAAATTTGTTAATAGCTGCAAGGGGCAGGAAGTTTTGGTGAGTCATGATATCCAACGTCCTGAAGGGACATGGCACATAGCAGAAAAAAATAAAAACAATTTTCAGATAGATATCTGTTATTAGAAGTCAAAGAAAACGATTGAAGCGCCCTGTGCAAATCCATCATTTCTGAAGTAACGATTGTTTCTGAAGTATCATTTCCCTGTCCCCGACAATTACTTACTTAATCACTTGAAATATGTTTCTGCATTCAAGACACGTCATCCTCAGAGATGCCTCCTCAAGTTAACTTCATGCTGTATTCGAGAAAATCATTTGCTCAACTAACCTTTGTAAATTGTTGAGAACAGCGTGGCTTTACACCCTAAATCTCAGCGAATACATGTTCTTTTTCATGGATGATGGATTTGACATTATCCATTGCAAATAATTACCCACGGTAGAAACGGTTTAATTGGTGCAATATTCCCACCAGCTGTGTCAAAACTCTGTTGATAGTTTGTGGTTACGATTGCTAGAGGATCTTTGACGGAGAAAATAAGATTGTTCGAAATTCGAGATTTGGGCTTTTCGCTGACTGATTCAAGGCTGGATATTTGTAATTCAGTTTTGGGGTTTTAGGCGGAGATGTAAAAATAGGAACGATGAATGAAGTCGTTAAATTATTATCCATCAATGGTTACCTGTTTTCAAAGACGTCGTCTCGAAGGCTTTATGTTTCGTGGTACAATCGATCGATTTATCCAGGGATTAACATTATGCCCAGAAATAGCGTTTACAACCGTACAGGGCATATACATTATTTTAATCGTAGACACAGATAAAAGGCTGGGTTGTAAAAGCAAAAAGCTAAACAAAACTATACGTTTTAGCTTCAGTCATAAATAATTTCCGTTTTTGGGAACCATTTTTAAAAGTGAATCTCTCATGTCAAATAACGGTTAACGGTTATTTTTATACCATAACAAATAATAAAAAAATTTAGTTATATACGACAATATCTAACGAAGGGTGAATTTTTTTTATTTATTAATCTGTCAAATTTTATTACTTAAACGTTATTTTAACGGATACTCGTATTTTTACTTATTAAACAGTAGTATATTTATGCATTTTCGTCTACCGGCCTGAATATTCGAGAAATCTTATTCGACAAAATATGCCACCTTCGACAGGTTTCGAACCTGCATTCTCCTAGGAGAAATTGTCTATGTCTGACGTGATTTGGACCTCTCGGTCACGTAGTGCGTTAATGGGCAAACGTTGATGCATAGTGCATTTAAACAATAAACAATTACAAATTGCCTTGTATTCCTTAAGATACTAAACTGTGCATATATGACTATTTCGAGAGTCAGAGAAAAATCTGTTTAAAGGCACAAATTTACTTGGCCATCGACACACTCCATGACTGAGAGCTCAAAGCACTCCATATCTAATGACAGTTAACGCTAGGTTCGAAAATGAATAAATATACTGTTCAATAAATATACGTAGCGTAAACTAAAGTGCGAGTATTTATTAAATATACCGTTTAAGTAATAAAATATGAGATTATTCAAAAAGCCGTGCACTGGCAACAATACACGAAAAATTTCAGTTCCATAGAAGAAATGTAATTCATTCAGACAGGGTAAAACAAAAAAACACTAAATGCACATTTGCACGTCCAGAAACTACAACGTGTCCATAGAAGTTTGATCGAAAAGCGCCTTGCACTCGCTAAGTGGAAAAATGTATAATGAACTTCATTCTTATTAATAGAATACAAAGGAAACGAGAACGTATGACAAAGTATGGCAAAGTGGGAAAAAGATTCCATGGGCAAAAACTGATGGAAACATGAAGTAAAACAACAACAAAAAAAATCGATGAAATCGCCTAGACTATATATCCACAACATATATTTAAAATAAAATAAATAATAAATTTAAATTTAAAATACTCACCGCCACTTCTCCTTCTTGCGCATATCTAATCACATAAACTTAAAAATTATTTTAGTCCGATGAAGGACGAAACGCTTTGGCGGAAAAAAATGTTATCACTAGTTTTCTTTAAAATTGTTCTTAATATATAGAAATTTATATATCGTTTTCGCATACGGTCAACAAGGAAAAAATACCATAAACATATAATCGAACAATTCATTTAAAAAACGGAAAAATTTCATACTGAAGAAAAGTCATCCCACGATGCACACATAAATTATTAAGAAAATTTCATCACATATTTTCAAGCTACTCATGGGATTTTTAAAATCATATATTTAGGAACTATATATATATATATATATATATATATATATATATATATATATATATATATATATATATATATAATTATTTATTTAAAAATAGGATTCCTATGCTACATAAGAGTTCTCATGTTTCAAAGCAAGAGCTGAAAACTTCAATATAATTATTTAAATTAAATTGAGTTAAAGTAAGCTCTGTTCCATCTTCAAGCGAAATTTTTTTGGGGAATAACTTATTTCTGAAATTTACGTGTTTTAATAACATATTCATAATTGAAATCAAAATTTCCATGGTAACAGCCAGGGCGATTGTGTAAATAGGTAGGGGTGTTGGGTGTTAAAAATTTGTATCATTATAGAGTTACTTTTATAGATGTCAAGTGGGGGTGTCTAAATTTAAAACGGTAGATGTTTTCGCGTAGTCTGCTTTACGTGTCTATGGAGATTTATTTATTTTTTTATTTTATTTCTTTATGAAAGGGATTTGTGTATATAAAAACTGCCGTAAAATTTGTTTTTTGACGACTTTATAAAGGGTTATCTTTTTTGTAGGGTATTTAAAATATTAGGGCCATGGATTATAAAAATTATTTTGTTGTATGTTTGTTTTTAAGCTAATTATTCAATGCAAAAATTTGATGATGTCGGTAAAACAGTTAACTCCTGTCTATTGTTTAATAGATTTTTATTATTTAAAAACTTAATAATGTGCAGTTTCTCATGGAGGCATAAAGGGCATGGGTCATCCCAAGTTTTACAAGTTCTACTCCTGTTTATAATTTTCCATTTTACTTTAGGTATCCTATTTATTTTTATAAGATCTTCAAAAACAGAAATTTTAGAAGTATTTCAATTTATATAAAAGTATTTAAATTTTTAAGACATTTAAATAACCCTAGCATTTTAAACAAGAGAATTGAATTAATGTTACAGGAAGGCCTAAAATAAATATAAATTAAATATTTACAACCATATTAATGCAAATCCCGTTTATGTTAAATGCCAAGTATAATTTTTAAAATTAAAAAAAAAAAACTAAAGATAAACTGTAACCACAGTATAATATATATATCTGCGCTAAGATTGCGATAACAAGATAATTTAAATTACATAACGAACATTCTACATTCAGCAACTCCAAGTTATGCTATCGGTGTGGGATAATATTTATTAATATATACTTAATAGATTTATTGTATTTGTTCTTATTAATATTTTTATTTTTACAAAACTGTGCTCAATTCAAATTTACAGAGAATAAATCTAAATTTACTAATTTAAATATATGGTTCCATCGCTACAAAAAACAGAACAAAAATCTTCATATTCAATTACAGAATTAAATTAAAGTCCCAAATCCTGTTTCATTTTTCAAGCGAAATTTGGAATAGCTTATTTTGAAATTTACTGAGTTTTATAAGCATATACATTCATTATATTATTTTCTAAGAATACGTTGCGATTCAATCATTATATATATATATATATATATATATATATATATATATATATATATATATATATATATATATATA
>OZ010591.1:42521766-42536766 GCA_963932145.1 Acanthosepion lycidas
ACTATTAATTCAACCCCTCTCGAATGCATTGAGTTATCGTGAGAATAGAGGTAAGGTAAGAAGGAAACAAAGCAATATCCGGTTGATTCGCAATCAATCTTTCCACAATTATAATTGTCTTTCGTTGCGAGACGACAAGAATCACTGTGTCATCCATTATATATATATATATATATATATATATATATATATATATATATATATATATATATATATATATATATATATATATATATATATTGGTTTCTGTAAAGATCATCTGTCACGTACTTGCAAAAGAGTCGGAATTCGAATCAACGTCTAAGAATATAGAAGCAAATCTGCTCATGGACATCAGCGATTTTTTTTTTTTACTATCTTCTCTCTGTTAATGAGATTATGTGTGGTTTTACGAAAGTTTAGATTAATGCATTCGGAAATCTGTGTAGACGTCAAGCGAGTATTGCGTGCATGTGTATCAGTGTGCACCTGTTAAAAGGAGACGGAAAGGATAACAGCAAAGTTAGCGACAAAGAGGAGGTGGGTAAGGATACAGAGGAGACAATCGAAATAATACATTCGACTGATCAACGTTCTTCCGACAGGGAACACCTGCAAGTAAGTGATATATGATTTCTGCATTGAGTCGCGAATCATCATCAAATATTGATGGAAACATAAAAAGAAGGAATAGAATGCCAGCTCCATTTCAGTTAATTCTTTGCTTATATTACCTATCGTTTTCAACCTAATACCCTCATTACACATTTTTACACAAATGTACTAATAGGGATGGTTATATGCCTAGATATGTACAGGGTGCAATGAATAAATTGTCGTCTAAATGACGAAAAACTAAAAGTAACACTGCTATCTTATTTTAAGAGATATATTTACCAAAATTACACAAAAATATCTTGAAAAGCTAGAGTAAATTTATTCAGCGAAATCGCCATTGGCTTCAACCAGGGCATCCACACGCCTTTGGAATCTCCTGCAACTCTTCTGAACGGTCTATTTGTTTAAGTTCGTGAATGCTGGCATAATCCATGCCATCAGTTCATATTTGGTGTTACAAGGAATTTTGTTGGACTCTCGCTCAACTGCGCCCCACACATAATAATCAAGAGGTTTGTAGTCTGGGAGTTAGGTGGCTAGATGTAAGAGGTGATTTAGCCGCAGAAATTGTCTGACAGCCATGACTGGGTGCTTCTGCTTGTGTAGCAAAGTGCAGAATTGTGTTAACAGAAATAGTGTCTTCCAGCAGCCATCCTCTTGACTTCGGGTGGCAGTATCTTCTCAAGGCCTTGATGTAGGCTTCCGCGTTATGTCTGTAGCCCTCACCCAATTAATCGGTTGTCCTTTTTTATCAAAACGATCAGAGTGAGTTTTCCGAGTTGCCGTATCTTCGTAATCACCATTAGACTCATCCAACTTTTTCCGAATCCTCTTCACTTTCCTCAGATTGACTTGCAAACAGATTGAAATGTTCGTATTGAATCTTACGGATCGTCAGGGTCAACAATTACAAGCCAAAATACCTAAGGTTTTTCCAAACGAGTATATATATATATATATATATATATATATATATATATATATATATATATATATATATATACCTCCTTTACTGAATGATAACTAAGGTTTAGCATTGGATGGTACCTTTTGTTTTAAACTTATACATGCTAACAGGGACAATTGTGGAGAAAATCAGTTAAGGGAAAGATATATTTCATTTGTGTGATGCTAGACCAGCCCTGCAGGGACTGACAAGCCAACTTTTACAGATTAAATTTGTTAATGCAGAATTTTGATGGCGTCTCTGCTTCAGAGCTTGACGAAACTGATCACGGTGCTTCAGACTACTGCCTTCAAAACCATTTAACATGACTTACGCCACTACTTTCGTTTTGATGTTTGGGCTTCCCAGGTTTTCAGATCAAATTTGAGACCTTACAAGTTCTCTTTCAATTTGTCTTTTTAGCGTAATAGTGGACGTCGAACTGAACGCTTGGAGTTTGGTAGTTGTCCATACAGCACCTTCTACGGAAGCTGATGCTTATCCATTCTCACAACATGACCAGCCCAGTTGTATCGTTGCTAGAATGCTTTCAATGACTGTGATATATATATAAATATATATATATACATACTACAGATCAAAGGTTTTAAACCACCCCCAGAATTAGCATGGAATGACCTTGACAGAAAAGTAAATAAAATGAAAGAGAGACCTCAGAGTCATTGAAAAAAATCAAACTTATATACTGAGAAAATTTTGCATCGAATGTCAGTGTTCTATGTCACAGAAATTAAGGATAAAGTAAAATATTTTGACAAGAGCAAAATTTAATCATAAAACACTTATTCTTTTGCCATAAGAGCATTTCTAATAAAACTTTTTCTTTAACCATATATAATAATTGTCCTGGTATTTTACCCATAGCTGGAGAGAGAAGAAGAGGATTCATACCTTTCCCAAGGGTATTAGCACGTAAGTGAATGTAATGGATTCGCTTGGAATTCGAGCTCGGCTCTCCGATTCCTCAATCCAAGCCGATATCCATATATATATATATATATATATATATATATATATATATATATATAATGAAAGAACAGTAAGGTTGGTGCAAAAATAATGTCGTTTTCTCAAATAGTAACATATGTGAGAAAATGTCATTATTTTGCACCAACCTAATATATAATCCTATGTTCTTATAGATATTTTTATTTTTACAAAATAGTGCTCAATGTAAATTACAGAGCATTATTATTAGCTTCCATTTTTGAAACATGGTTAGAACTGTATGGCGAAAAAAACAATCAATTATAATATATATATATATATATATATATATATATATATATATATATATATATAGCATTGCGCCCTGAGCAAAGCATGAAGCCACTAGGATGCAGGGGGGTTGCAGAAGATTTGGAGAAAGAGCAGATAGGAGTGATAGAAGAAAGGATGATGGGAAGAATAGTGTGTAGATCAAGGTAACTGGAGATGTCGATTGACATTACATTTGAATAGTTGGAGATCATAGCTATCAGGGAAACAGTAATTGGGAAGGGTGTTCCACAGGCGAGAGGTGCGAGGTATGAATCTATTGGAGTAGAAGAGACGACTACATTTAAAAGTTTCTTCAGTGTAAGGGCGTGAGCGGGATGCCAGCCTCGTAGGGCGCTTGAATTCATGGAGACTGGGAACCAGTGAAAGCAACTCATCATGAAAGTATTTGTAGAAGAGACAGAGAGAGGTGACGGCGCGTCTGTGAGATAGTGACTGGCGACAAGACGCCAGATCAGGGCCAATCACATTACATATCCGTCTCTGGATCTTGTCAAGAACTCCTAGGTAAGCAGAAGGTGCCCCAGACCATATATGGCATCAATACTCCATGCAAGAGCGAATGGTTGTTTTGCATATTTGAAGTATCGATTCAGGGGAGAAAAATTTCCTGGCGCGGCACAGAGAGCCAACTTTCCTCGCGGTGGGCGATGCAATTGACTCAATGTATTTGTTCCATCTCAGGTCAGCAGTCAACGTGAGACCGAGCAGACGCAGGGAGTTGCTCTCAAGAAGTTGACTATCAGACATTCTAATGGGGGGCAGGGAAGGATCTCTATGGTGGTTAATGGAGAGTAGTTTAGTTTTTGAGGCGTTAAATTTGACCATCCAATTGTTGCCCCAGTTAACAACCGATTGGAGGTCCATTTCAAGACGCACGGCCAGGTTAGTTTTGTCAGCGACACTAGATTTGTTTTTGAGGCAAGAGTAAATTGTAGTGTCGTCCGCGTAGATGCCAACTTGGGAACCTATGGCGTCAGGAAGGTCGTTGATGAAAATAAGGAAAAGTGTGGGGCCAAGAATGGAGCCTTGGGGAACACCTGCGTTCGTGGAATAAGAACTGGAGGAGAATCCGTTGAGAACGACCTTCAATTCTCGGTTTGACAGGAATGATTGTATTAGATCAAACAGTCGACCAGTAATACCATAACCCTGGAGCTTACGAAGAAGGCCGGCATGCCAGACCCTATCAAAAGTTTTGGAGATGTCTAGGGCCACGGCACGAGCCTCACCGTTATTTTGAAGTGCTTGGTAGACGGTTTCAGTGATGGCCGTAAGCACGTCAGCTGTAGAACGGGCGTAGCGGAAACAATATTGCTTGTCTGAGAGAAGGTCGTGTACGGTAAGGTGGTTAACCACTTCTGCGTTGATTAGGGCTTCGAAGACTTTGCCGAAGAGTGGTAGGAGACTAATAGGACGGTAATTAGAGGGGTCATAGGGGCCTCCAGAGTTCTTAAAGACAGGAACAATGGATTAGGAATTCCAGCAGTCAGGAAAACAGGATGCCTTGAGGCAGTAATTATGCAGTTTAGAGAAGGCGGGTGCTAGCTCAGGCGCGCATTTCTTCAAGACAATGGCTAGTATACCATCTCCACCACTAGCCTTGTGGGGGTCTAAATTGGAGATAATACCCAGTACCGATGACGGTGTTATGCGTAAGCTGCTTAATAGAGCCTCAGTTCTTTGAGAGAAGTCTGGTATGGATACACCGGTGGAGTCGAGCGTTGAATTAAATGAGAACTTCCGAGCAAAGCAAATATTGTCGGTTGAGGATGTCAAGACCTCGAACTGGTTGAATAAAGGATGTATGGAGGGTTTTCTATTGTTCAGGACACTCTTGCAGAGCCGCCAATAATCTTTGGAGCCACATTTGCGAGATGCAATACGCTCCCTCATCCGAGCAGCAAATATTGACTTAGGGTCGTTGAAGATACGCTTACACTCGCTACGGGCGGAGGCAAAGAGACGTCTATTGCAGTCCGACATGTCGCTACGAAATATGTGAAAGAAGTGGTTCCTATGGGCAATGGCGGCTGAGCAAGCAGCGGAGAACCAAGGGGAGGAGTGCGACTTGACCTTAAATTTCCTTGAGGGGATGAAAGCGTCGATTCCAACTTTAACCCAAGATGAGACCTCAGAAGCACATTCATGGACAGGAAGTGTAAAGACAACATCCCAGGGGACATCGCCGAAGAAGTCACGGAACGAGTCGCAATCCAATCGTTGGTAGTACAACGAGGTTCTAGTAATGGCAGGTTCTTTGCAGGGTGTGCAGTTGAAGGAAATTTTAACAGATACCACGGCATGATCGGAGTTACCAAGAGGGCAGAGCTGTGTGGCGCTACAGGATTCGGGGATGGAGGTAAAACACAGAT
Source organism: Acanthosepion lycidas (assembly GCA_963932145.1). Classification (NCBI taxonomy): domain Eukaryota; kingdom Metazoa; phylum Mollusca; class Cephalopoda; order Sepiida; family Sepiidae; genus Acanthosepion; species Acanthosepion lycidas. The sequence continues at coordinate 42,526,984 of OZ010591.1, forward strand.
CGAGAAGGGAGGCCTTATCTGCCAGGTTGAGGGCAAAACACGCGGGTAAGATGACTATCTGCGTGAGGGATTAAGAAATTGAGAAGTTAAGTGTTTGAATGCCAGTCCGGTCAGTAGTAGCATTCTCGAGCCACTTGGTATAATATACGAGTGCTCAATATCCGTGATAGAACTAACATAATCAGTTGCATTGATAGTAGTTTATAACCCCCGTCTTGAAACCGAAAAAGAATGACAATTGCGTTGCGTATATAAGGTTGCTCGAACGCCTGGATATGTAATTGCACCTAACCTCAGATATGGGTGTGTTTGTACGAACTAAAATGTATACATCTGTATGTGTGTGTGTCTATATATATGAGAGTGTCATTCGAAACAAACACAGAAGAAAACCTCCCTTCAACGCACACGTGTATTCATGCACAAATAAGCGTAAATAGATCCACTTTTGAAAAAATAAAGCAATTTGTCTGATGATCGCAAAATCCTGAAACCCAGGGTTACAAACTACTATACTTGCAACTGAATATATATATATATATATATATATATATATATATATATATATATATATATATATATATATGAACGCTTCTCAGATTTAACCTGTAGAAAAGACAATATTTATAAATATAAGTGTCAATAGGAAAACTGTAGTTATTGCTGACGCGTTTGTGGACTTTATCAAAGCAAAAAACGAAATGAATTTAATTAAAGAAAGTAACTAATAATACCAAAAAACAGAATGTTATAGCAACTGGAGGAATGTAGAGAACGCTATTTTCATATTATTAACTGAAAATAACATCAGTTATTGTCACGTGCGGAGAATATTGTCATTATATCTGTGTTGGCGGATTCAACCATTTTCTTTTCATTTTACGATATTGTTGTGTACGTTTGTTTGTTTGTATATCTATTATTTAATCACTATTTGAAAATGCTACACTCATAAAAAAAAGAAAATAACTCACTCAGAAGGAAATTTCTAGACAGTGCCGTCATAGAATTTTACCTAAATATTAATCTACGCCCAGGCCTTTTTCCTATTTCACCTTTCTTAACAGAATTACTGCTCTCCCAACAAAGAGTTAGAAGTTCAGTACCTAGCTACTGCAGCGGGGAACAAAAACTTGTAGAATTTATTTAAAGAGAGATAACTGAGACATCCGGAAATAAAACGATAACTTGTAGGTCTCTAAATGACCCATGTCCTTTGTGCCTACATGAAAAGTTACATATTATTAAGTTTCTAAAAGATAAAAATTTATTAAGTTAAACAAAAGAAATAACTTTTTTTTCTAGACATTACATTATTGTTACTTTAAAACGTAATTAATGAAAAAATCATAATTATATATCTATTATTTAATCCCTAATAAGAAATTTAAAAGATGTGTAATAAAATAAAATAAATAAAAATTCCAATGTATTCTAGTGCCTGCCCTTAAAAAACAGACAGGATGACACGTTCTCATATTAGGAGGCTAGTATCGACAGGCAGAAATTACAATCCCACACCTATACTTCAACCTATATTTTTACTTTTCCATCTTAGATTACACTTGTACTTGATTCTTTAAAAACAGGTAACCCCTTTTTAAAATTTTGCAATCACTTTGCCCCTCCAACTTAAACTATATAATACTATTTAGCTTAAAATATAATTCATTTTTTCGAAAGTTATGCAACATCGCTTGAGAATAGAAGAATATTTTTTTTTAATTTAAATTAATTTTAGTACCGAAAACATGGTATTGTTTATGTTGCGATGAATACATATTTTTAAATAGTAATATTACAATATATATATATATATATTACTTCACGAGTCATTTCTTATACAAAGACGTACGCAATTTCGAACACTGCCACAGTACATTTTCTTTATTAAGATTTCTCTAGTGAGCCAAGAAGTAGACAAAATCGTCACCGTTTAAAATTTAAAAAAATAAAGGGATACCTATTTAAAACAATTTAGTGAGTAAAAATAACGTTTGAAGTAATAAAAATGTCGGATTAAAAATAAATTCATTAATTCTTTATACAGATAAACACCCCCGCCCCCCCGAACACACACACACACAGATATATATATATATATATATATATATATATATATATATATATATATATATATATATATATTAGGTTGTTGCAAAAATAATATCGGTTTTTGACATATTTTTTAACGTCAAAAGCCGACATTATTTTTGCATCAACCTAATATATTAGCTGGTTAAAAAATAATGTCGTTTTCTCACATAGTAACATATGTGAGAAAACGATATTATTTTTGTACCAACCTAATATATATATGGATGTTTGTGAATAAGAGGTGTAAAATTTATCGGGTCGTACTGGAAATCGGGGAGAAGTGTTCGAACTGAAATCGAGTTAGTTACGTTAATTAACGCGTAAATAGCACTGGGAAAAGTATGAATACATATCTTCTCCCTACTCTCTGTCATGCATGAAATAGTAGGATAATAATTAAATATTAGAAGACAAACTTTGACGTCAAAACCTAAGAGTGTCTGTTTAGTTTCCATAGGAGAAATTAAGTTATGTACACCACTTCTTTGTATTCAGTTCTTCCCAAAAGTGTGGATAGTTTTGCCAAAACTTTCGCCACCATATCTATCTATCTATCTATCTATATGTATATATATTCCAGATAAATTTTCGAACAAAAAAGAAAAAAGGCAAACCTATCTATTCAGTCAAGTAAAGAGCCCGAGGCCTAGATTGCCAAGAGAGAGCAAAAAACGCTTGACGATGTTAATACCTAACCCGAGTTTCTTGCTCACACGATCTTCATACGACTTAACGCAAATGAAAGACAAGTGAGATTCCATTTGAACCACAACATCATATATATGTCTTCGTTTATTTCAGTAAAGAATAAAATACATAACCAGGAATAGTTCTTCTGTGAATTCTGGTTTGAAATCTCCATTGATCTTATTACATTGACAAAGCAATTAAGTTGAATATTTAAATTTTTTCATATAACATAATTCTACATTCACGTAGACTGCAGTTTTATTTAAGTTAGCTTCTATTTCATGGCCCTCCACATCTTCCTGTCCCTTGTATCTCTTGATAAGTTTTGACTGTTTTTATTTCACCCAAACCCTTTTTTACCATCCATTTCCTCGAGCTGATCAGGTATGTTACGAGCTCCTTTTCTATGTCCCACTTTCAATCAATCTGTCTTGTGAGTATAAGATTTTCCAAGCCCTCCTTCCTTATTACGTGCCCCAGATATTTCAACTGCCTCTAAATATGTTTACTTTTTGTTTTCATTTTCTCCAAAACCTCGTTGTTGCCCACATGTTCGGCCCATCACATCCTCAGCATCTTTCCGTAGAACCAGGTTTCTGTTGTTTCAAATCTCTTCTTCATTTCTGAGGTTTTCTTGCATTCGCTACATTTAAGGCAGTATCACGCAATAGTTCAGCACTTCTTTTCTTTGTTACTAACGAAACATATTCCGACTCTTAATACTCTAAAGCAGTGCTTTTCATCCGCCGTTTTAAGTGTGACACGAAATATTGTCACGGCACACATATATGTATGTGTGTTGAAGTAGTAATGGTACGGGGTTAGTATGTGAATAAATGAATAAGTATTAACTTTTTTATTCCACATTAGCTGTACTGATAAAACAGCGTTTACCTCCCCTTAAGATCTAGGAGGTATAAAAAGTCAAAGTAAAGTGAAATAAAGCTTTGGTCTAAGTTTATTCACTGGTTCTGTTTTTACAACAAAGGCTTTATCAGTTTTATTGCAATTTTCTCCTACTTACTGATGTGAATTAGGCTTCTCAAACCCAAATAACATAAAAATAAGAAGCGAGAAAAACAACGCTTAACTGATGAAGAAATTAGGATCTGTTTATCGCACATTCGAAGAAACATCGAAGAAACATCGAAGAAACTGAATTTAAATTCCCCATTTAATAATCTGCAAAAATAGTTGGATAGAAACATTTAAATGTAAGTTCATATTTGTGTATTTTCTTTTTAAATCTGTTTTTATTCCAAAACATTTAAATGTATACCCTTTAAATATTTTGCTTGCCGTGATATTTTCATTTGCTCCTCGGTGTGCCGTTACTTACAAAGGCTGGGAAACATTACCTCAGGGTAATGCATAGAACAATAACTTCTTCTATCAGCTATGGATAAAATAATCGAATCAACATGGCAAGAAACGTTTTCAGAATCTTCGCAACATAATTCCTAAACTTTGTTTTCAATACAGACTGGAATCACAAATTTCTCAAATATTTTTTTTAATAAAAATTACGAAATTTGTATCATTAAAATAAAATGATGTTTTTCATGACAATTCAAAGTTTCATGGCACTCAATCAGACATCAGGCAATCTTCTTCCAGACTTGTGAAGTAAACTTATAAAGAAGATAAATTTGCTTTGTATTCATTACATTCCTTCGAACATTTTTTTCTCTTTTCTTTTTCTTAAGTCATTATTTCGATTTTCTCTCACACTTTCGTTTTGTTCTTTATACAAGAGTGCACGGCAGAACGATTAAACTTGTAATATGCAAGGCTTCATCCAAAGTAGTATTTCAACACCTAACAATTTCATCCAGCTTTTCCTCGTCTCCTATTCTTTTTAAAACCGTCGCCATTACCTCCACCACAATCAAACTCACACGGTCACCTTGATTCTGTGCGGTTTCTCCTATTTCCGGTTAATCTAGCTTGCGCATGCGTTTTTGTCGACATCGCTTCTCGGAGCGGAAGTTCGTTAGTGAGTGTCGCAATGACCACCGTTGAAAATATTTTTACGGGAGGAAATGGAGTAAGAAGCTGTTCAGTCGTTACGTTCGCCTGCACCATCTGCTGATCTAAAATCGGTCCTGCAGATGAAAATCGAGCTATGGTGTAGATCGGCCACTGAAATAAGGAATGAGAATAGAAAGGTCGAATGGCACCCGCTGAAAAGAATTTGCAGCAGTAATATAAAAAGAGAGAAAAAAAAGAATGTATGCCTGTATCTGAGAGATTACGTTACCTTTGATTTGCTGTAGGTGTGATCAACGAGCCGTGGCAGCGTTAGATGCAGGACACGAGAAATGAAGAAGCCCTATTTCTTAATGGGATTCAAACGCACGAATTGGTTCAGCCTCTAATGATTCCTTAGGAAAACGAAGTAAAAAAATGTATTAAAAAATAGTATAAAAGAATAACCTCTCTGAAGGTAAAAGATTTGTATTCGAGCCAAGAATTGGGACTTTATTCTAAGAACATATGACGGGCTTTAATCATAGAGCAAGGAGGAACATGCTCTCTGTTGTAAAGCACTGTACCTAATGTAATATTTGAAGGACATAAATCTAACCTGCTACAATCAAAATTTGGAACTTGCCATTTATTATGTTTCTCAAGCCGATCGTACAGATCAATTACGAATTGTAGCAATATCACTGCTTACTGTTTAATTTGCCAACGCATTTTTATTAATACAGTGCCTAAGAGCTATTCAAGGTAGAGTTTTGCTTCAGTATGATGTATTAGAGAAAACAGATTCTGAACATTAAGAGGATATATAACGATGAAACCTAGACGAATAGGTTGATTTTGTAGTGTTTGCGAAAGCATCTATGTGGGAGTTCTCTCCACAAAGTAGCTCTTCTCGAGAGGAAACTGTATGAGTGGAAATGCCTTCTTACACAGGGGATTACTAGGAAATGTGACTGATTCAACTCCATGAACGTAGCATGACGCTTTTAGCAGTAAAGCTTTGAACTGGATGGACTGTTCATCAAAATATTTGTAACGGATAATAGCGATTAATTAACGAGAGGCTTGCGTCTTTTCCTGCATCAACCTTAGTAAATAATATTTTTCTTGAATTTAAGATATCTATGTATTCCATCCTAACCCTAACCCTAACCCCACACTCTGTGACTCCTGCTAAGGGCATTTGAGGAGTAGGCTGGGCCTTCACAGCCTTCTCCGTCACTACCACCAGAGGCGTGGCAAGGGAATAAAAAGAGAAGATGGCGATTCTGATTCTGCTCGGATACAAATGGGTGCCGACTATTCCCTCCTATGTCAGGGGTTTATATTCGAGTTGGGTAAATTTTAAAAATATCAAACATTTATATTTTTTATAAATAAAAAGGGCCACCTCATTGTTGAAATTAACACAACACAATACTTCAATAAATACTTCTGTAAATACGTGTATAAATACTTCTGTAAATATTAGGTTGGAGCAAAAATAATGTCGGTTTTTGACGTTAAAAATACGTCAAAAACCGACATTATTTTTGCACCAGCCTAATACTTGTATAAATATTTTTATAAATATATTTCTAATTTTGGTTTGAGGATATAGAAATCAAACATAATTAAAAATATGGACAGAAATTTTCCATAATTTATGCCTAGAGTTTCATCATATAGTATTTCTAATTTATTACACCTACTCGGTCTAACTTTTTTCTCTGACAAATATTATATTGAATCGATTGTATGACATTCTATGATGAAAGTTGTTTCTCACAGTCATACTAAAAACTATTTTCACCCGCAAGAAATCTAACATTCCTGAGTGCATTAAATATTGCTGACACATCTGGTTTGATGCTTCTTCTTCTTGACAAAGTCCAAAGAAGAATCTGCAATGATATAGGTACTGACATGGCATCTTGGGTTCAGTCACTTTCCCACCACTATAACGATCCTTCACTGTTGCCTTTTCTCTGAATATTTCCATGACAATAATTCTGAAGAACTTTCCTTTTCAGTTACCACGATTTCACGAATTCAAGCGTAGTACTAGATTGGCAACTAGGTCTCACAATTTTACTGTTAAAATGGCTAGATGTTAGCGTAATACTAATAGTTTCTTATCTGACACTTTTCAAATTTGGAAATCGTTTCCGTCTGCTTACTTTCCTGTTATCTGTAATCTACAAAATATAAATGCAATGCCGATGATCATATTTTGTCTCTCTGTTCTTTCATCCTCCTCTATCTTCCATTTCATTTTTTTTCATTTTTTTTTTCAATCCCAATTACAACTTGCGGTAAAATGTCTTTTACCGATTTAGTTGAGGGTGAAAATGGCTAAAGAAAAAGAATTATTCAGGAGAATAATTATTCAAGTAATACATCATTTTTCAATGAGATAAACCGTTTCCTTATAAGGAAACAGTCAACATTAATTGAGCGAACAGATTACCTTACTGTCCTTTGAAGTGTTTTAAAACTTTTTCCTGAAAAATGATTTTTCCTAAAAGAGGTTTCACATGTGCACAAACTGTTACCGCTCTTTTCAATATTAATGTTTGTTTATTTTGTTATCATTTCATTTAAAGAAGGTTGGAAAGTCAATATATTGCCCGCTTGGCAATACCAGGTGTTGTAACCTTGGATGTGGGGGTGGTGTAATGAATAATGGCTCGAAGTTTTTAATCGAACAGTTTATTATATTTGCTTACGTGCAAGTACCCTTGGAAAAGGTATAATTCCACCTCTTCTCCCACCAGCTATGGGTTAATTAGTAAGACACATATCACTAAATCATTATCATGTCAAAAAATGTTCTTAAAATCTAAAACTATTTTCTGGCTTTAAATATCCTGTAAAGGGCTGATAATCCGTAAAAATCAATCAATCTGTCAAGGTCAACATATTGATTATAGTTTGCTTTTGTTTTAAGGTTTATCAACCGTATTTAATTCCAATAAGATTTTTAGGATTGGTTCGTATGAATAGAATTTCTATTCTTTGTAAGAAATCAGTTTGTAGAAGATCAGGTTTCATTGACGTATTTTTTAAAAACGGTTTTGTCGAGAGTTAAATGTATTGCGGATATCTTACTTATTATAGAACGCAGATTGTGTCTGTGTGTATGTGTCTGTACGTTTATATATTGGGTCGGATTTCCTACATTTTTCAACCGATTTCAACAATACTTCACAGGACTACGTAAAATTACCTTGCGCTGGTTCTGACAGCGCCAAAAATTGGAAAAACACATTTGTTTTTGCACGAAATCAATTCGAAAACACGATTAAGAGGCATTAATGAAAGGGGGACAACTCATATCGAGTTATACTTATTAATATCGATTTATCAAGTTATACTTATTATAAAACACAGGTTCGTTGTTTGTGTGTGTGTGTTCGTTTATATATGGGATCGGATTTCCTACATTTTTCAACCGATTTCAACAAATCTTCACTTTTTTTGCCAGGTAGGGTTTCTTATTGCCTTGCACACTTTTTCTTTATTTTTACATTCAGAATGCTTTAAAAATTCCATTTACAAGACAATTGTTTATAATAAAATTCTATTCAATCGCTAGACTAATAAAGATTGAAAACAATATTTTTGTTTGAGTTTGGGTTTGACCAATTCGTAAAAAAAAAAATAATATAAACATAAAACTAATTAAGACATGCGTGTCCATCAAACTTAAACAATAATCTTTGTCAATTTTATTTTTCAGTCTTTATGATGGTCGATACTTGATCTATCTCTTACTGTTACATCCCCGGGCAATGCCGGGCTCTACTGCTAGTCTTCAATATAAAAATGCATTTTTATAATTTAATATAAGTTTTGACCATAGTTTTGAGGTAAACTGTTTGCTCATAACCTGGGACTCTAACCCGTGCTGCCAACCCGGTTCAAAATGAACCTCGGGAAGACAACAATTAAGAGGTCGTTTCAAGTTCCTGCAAACCTCCCGAACAGTGGGTTTGTTGTCCGATTTAGTTTATCTTCATACCCAGGATGATATTGATTATGTCATTACTTACTCTTCTTGTTGCATGTAATACGCATTTTAGTTGTTTAAACTATTGAAAGTCTTGGCTTTTGCTATTTGATAAGGTACGTTGTTTGTGATTCTGTGATGTGATCGTACAAGAACCGGTGATATGGTCATGTCTCCAAATAACCCAAATAATCTGTCTGTATTTCTGAAATGAGGTAATTATGTACACTACATTATTCGGACTTATCTTGTTGTCATATTTATCATAACGTTTCGGCCGATGTATGCTCCGTCATTCTTCAGGTGGTTGGAAAACCCTATATTTCACTCGCTAGGGTAGACTGTTCTAGCTCCATGTGACATGTCTAATGGATGTCATTTCTCAGTTATCTCCTGAGTTGTGAATTCAATAACTGGTTAAGGCAGTGGAGAACTTGGAGAGGGGAATTAACAGGAGATAACTGATAACTGACATCCATTATACATGGCAGGTGGAAAGCGAGCGAAATAAAGAGTTTAGTTCGACATTCCAGCCACCTGAAGAAGGACGGAGCGTACATCGGCTGAAACGTTTTGATAAATATGACAACAAAGATGAGGACAACAATCCGAATAATGTAAATAGTGAATCCAAATAATTGTTTGCATGCTAGATTTTTAATAAAAGTGTTGATATTTCGTTTAAAACCACAATCATTCACCCAATCTCATTCAACGTAGATTCTTCAGATGTTTTCTCACCAAATATTTCCTCCTCACCCAATGTGACTTTGGCAGGTGTTTTTGAATCGTATGTGCAGTTAGCTTATCTGCCATCCAATGTGGCGTATTTTCGTGATTAATTGAAATATTGCCTCTATTGGCTTTACTCATACTTCCCGCTTCAAGACAAAGTAAATGATCGATAATTCCAATATAATAGGATAAAAATTTCAATCAGTCTTATCAAAGACGAAATACATTATAAAACTATAGTTCTTACATTATTATAAATATTAACACATCGCTCACGTTAA
>OZ010591.1:42541766-42549266 GCA_963932145.1 Acanthosepion lycidas
TGTCACAAATAATAATAATAATAATAATAATAATAATAATAATAATAATAAAAGAAGAAGAAAGATGCATTTGAGATTGGCAGAAAACCTTTTTCTTCAAAGCCTTCCTGATTACAACGTTATTTTTCAGTGAGGAAATTCGGGGATATTCGTAAAATATATCTTTGGGCACTCCGCGGTGGAGTAATGGTGTTCAGGTTTGTCTTGCTGGATCAGTTACAATTGAATAGGGTGTTCGAACTTCAGTGGATGCCCAATCTAAGCTAAACTTGGAAATCATTCATACCATATATTCTAAGTATGGCAATTATAATTTTGATTTTATTTATATTATATATATATTATATATATATATATATATATATATATATATATATATATATATATATATATATATATATATATATATATATATATTAAGAAATGGACAGAGTCCGACAATTTATATATTTAAGACATTTTTTATGTTTAACGTTCTTTTTATAGATACAAGTATTTAAGCAAATGCTTAATAAACAGTATGAGCAGTTATGAATTTTTAGCCGGGCTAAATGGCGGTTCCGTATAGGATGCAGGTTCGAATCCTGTCAAAGGACGAATATTTTCTATGAAACTTTCTCGGACATTCAGGCCGGTAAGTGTTATTTAATACTGTTTATTATAAACAGAGCATTTACTTAAATACTTGTATCTATAAAAAGAACGTTAAACATAACAAATGTCTTTAATAAATAAATTGTCGGACTTTGTCCATTTCTTAATGTATGACGTCATTTGTTTACATTTGATACGCCATGAGCAGTTATGAATGTACGAGATTCATGGAAGATTTAAGTTTATAAGCAGTAAATTCGACCTTGCCAACCGGACGATCATTTGTGGCCGAATCGGTTAGGCACTCCGGGAAAAATGGCGGTTCCGTATAAGATGCAGGTTCGAATCCTGTCAAAGGACGAATATTTTCTATGAAAATTTCTCGGACATTCAGGCCGGTAAGTGTTATTTAATACTGTTTATTATAAACAGAGCATTTACTTAAATACTTCTATCTATAAAAAGAATGTTAAACATAAAAAATGTCTTTAATAAGTACATATATATTATATTATTTATATTATATTATAAACAATGGTTTCAAATTTCTGATTTCACTGGATTTTTAAATATATAACTAAAAGAAATTTAAATATTTATCCTTGAGTAAAATAAAATTACTAAAAAATTCGTCGTACATTTATATATTAATATGTTACTCTAATATAATTAATTGTTGGACGTTTTGAGGTGACATGGTAATAATAATATTATCCGCTTCCATACAAGGAAATATTTTGTATTCATTGACCGGACAGTACTGCTGTCGGTTGAAATTTTTTAAAATCTTTTTCTTAAAACATTTTTTCAGGAAAATTGGTTTCTCTTATCCAGTAGTTGTTATAGATCTTTCCAGTATTAATAGGAATTTTTTTTCCTGTTTGGCGTAGTATATATTATCTGCATCTACATTGTGTCATTATTTACTCTCCGAGTTACATCTGTTATCCATTTTAGTTGTTGTCGCTGTTGGTAGTCCTAACTTTTGTTATTTGGTACATTTATTTGCTTGTGGTTCTGTAGCGCCAATCCACAATATTCAAAGAATGATGGTCTTTGCTAAGACCCTCAGAGTTTACTTGCAGATAGCATATTTTTGGAACCACCAAATGAGACCAGACGAGACGTTAAAAGATCTGTATAACAAATAGGTCTGTACAGTTTGAGAACTTATTTTATTTAAATAAGTTCTAAATGCAATTTAACTCAAGAATATATAATTTAACTCTATTTAAAATGCAAATGTACTTTATCTCTATTTAATATAATTTTAATCTTAAAGGATTTAATAACCAATTATTTTCCAATCGTTTAAATCAAATCAAAACAGACGATGAGTGAAACTAGGATTTTATTAGAAACTGCTAAGAATTTAAAAGCATTTGTAAAAATTGATTTCGTTTGTTTGCTTAATGGCATATCAACTCCTTATGCGTCATTTAATGCTAAAATAACATTTTCTTGTGAGATTTGGTAATTAAAAAGAAATAATATCTAATGCTGGTATTTTTCGTACTTACCCATAGCTGAGACCATAAGAGGTGCTACCACCTCGGGCCAACAGTAATTGATTCAATGCTCCTCCCTCCCAACCTTAATCGATCAGAAGCCTTGTTACTGAATGCCTTTTATCGTCCTACCCAGGACGGTCGTTTTTAAAGAAGAATGGGTGTTCGTTAGAAGAGGTACAGCCCAAAATGGGAGGCACGAATTAAAGCTATCAGAATGAAACAAGGATAGAAATTTAATTATCTACGCAGTGTAATAACAGACGACGGGGACTGGGTTACGGAAATTCGAGTGAGCGTTAGAAGACCAAAACATGCTTTCTAAAAAGTTTTTAAAAATATTAAGAAAAAAAGAAAAAATCATTAAAAAAACAAAAAGAAAATGGACAGACAAAGAGTAAAACTAACGTATCCTAGATATGTTTTTACAGAAGGATACTGAAACTGGCATGAAACCAATACGTGAATAACAAGAAGGTTTTTAAAGAGAATGGAAACAAGGAGACACTTATAGTTAGAATGAGGAAGAGATAATTTAAATCTATGAGACACATAAGTAAAATAGAAGGCTTAGAGAATTTGACATTCACAACGCATATTGAAGACAGAAGAAAGACTTAATAGCCTACCTACTAAGCTTGTGAAAATAGATAACAGCACAAAGCGTGAGAGAGTAAGTAAACAGAAAACTAATGATTAGTTATAATGGTTAGGAAGTTGTAGAGAGGCATGATTACACACTTCCTTAACCCTGAGTTAGTCACAAAAGGTGTTTCGTTACCCCGATCTAACCCTCGTAAATCCTAGTTGTCAACTTGTTTCTTTTAATCCTTACCACCGCTCTCCTGACACAGTAAGGGTGTGTAACACGCGATGTGGCGCAGGGGTAGATCGGCTGTCAAGGAAAACAGATACCATATGATCGGAAACCCGTGGTGTCTAACGCGGTATATTAATGTATTTTTGAAAAGTTATATTTTTCACACACACATAAACACACACACACACACACACACACACACACATATATATATATATATATATATATATATATATTTGTCCTTTTTCCTTTTCCCGTGAAAGGACTTGTTAAATTGGTCAAAATGCCTAGCACCTTACCCTACCGCAGTTACACTTACGTATCTTAATAAAGACAGATTTAAACATATTCCTATCTCTCCCTTCCCTCTCTAATTTCGACCATATCGGTCATCCTTCTCTCTACCCCTCTCTCTATCACCTTACATCAACTTAAAACTACCACTCAAAAAACTGTATAAAAGTCATAATACATAAATTTTTAAGACAACTACTTATTTTCTTGGAAATATGATCTGGGGAACCAGAAAAAAAAACTCATTCCTGGGGAAATAAAATATAATCTAAGGACCTTTAATTTTTTTTTTTTTATTTTTTATTTAACCATATATATATATATATATATATATATATATATATATGTGTGTGTGTGTGTGTGTATATATATACTGGATCTGTGACCTCTTTAAATATCATATTTTTCACAAGGGGCATGTAGTAATTGGAGAAGCACGAGCCGGGCGAATTTCCCATCCTAACACCATTAGTCTGGGTGTAGTTGTTATTGTCAAAGAAGGGAACATCGGCTGTGCATTCATGTAATCATTTTGGAGGATAATAATTATATTCTACCTCCATCCATCAAACCAAATATCCTCAAAAAATTATTACATACATGCACAACCAATATTCCTTTCTTTCACCATAATGGCAATATCTGCAGCCAAACTAACGGTGTTTAAATGTGAAATCCCTTCTGCCCGTGTTTCTCCAATTACTAGATGTCCCACTTAGAAAATATGATATATATAGTGATTTTCCAAGCGTATCTTATATGTGGCAAAAGGCCGAAAGTATGGGGCACCCAGTGAGGAAAGCGCTCACTACTCAGTCTTAATTGTTCTAGCGAGACAAACCATTACACCGCCTCGAGGTGTCCCAAATATGATATATATACTACTCGAATCGCGTTCTCGCAGCTACTGACGTCTTTCTCTTCGAAAACAACGTTAAAAATCCACTTCCCTCTGCCGGGCGACGGTAGCTTGGTGGTAGAATCTCTGACTAATAAGAAATGGGTCGGGTTATGATCTTAGTTTGAAGCAATGGAATGTATATATATATATGTATGTATGTATGTATGTATGTATGTATAAATAAAACGAAAGAACAGTAAGATATTGTAAATTGTAATTAAATAAAACGTATTCTATAGATCTCGCTCCAAGTACTAAATGCACTTAAAAGAATCCAATAAAACACCTACAGTAAAATTAATTTAATATGATAAGCTAGAAGATGTAAGCCATTGAATGACCCATGTCCTTTGTACTTACATGAGAAACAAGATATTACTAAGTTTATATAAAAAAATAAAAGTTTACCAAATCAGTGAAGTCAATTAGCTATTTTGGCGTCATTGTCATAGCGTTTACTTAAAAAAGAAATTGTTACCTTATAATATACATACTTATAGTTGATGTGAAAATAACTCTACATACTGTAAAGGATTCTAATACATTTACTTTTTCTTAAAAGAAATATAGCATATTAAAAATTAAAAGTGAAAATATTTTTCAAATGGTAGTTAAATAAAACGTATTCTAACCTGAACAACCCCTCCCACCAAAAAAAAAAAAATCTTTAAATATACAAATAGAAAAAATGCCGTAAGAATTTTTGCCATTAACAATAATTTAAAAATAAAAATCCAGACGACATGCATTTAACGGAGGTCAGATTTCATTGAAGAATACATCCCTACCCCCTACCAAAACGTAGCTAATAACGGATACATCAAAATATAGACATAAAGAAGACGCAAACACCCCTGTCTAGTAGAAGTGAATTAATCTGTAACCTTGGAAACGTGAATTATGATTTCAGCTGTGTCTTTAAAACCTAGTAATTTTAAAAGTTACTCCAAAATTCGCTTGAGGATGAAATAGAACTAAAGTCTTCAATTTAATTACAAAATTAAATTCGGGCCTTCCAATTTTGAAACATGGTTAGAACTGTGTAGCGGAGAAACCATATTTTAAATCAATTAATTTACAATATATATATATATATATATATATATATATATATATATATATATATATATATATATATATATATGCTTCATTAAAGACGACTGACAAGTTACTGCGATTGATGATTTTATTTAATTTTTTATCGTGTTCGTTCAAGTGTTTTCTTTTTTTTTTTGGCAAAGCATTTTTTCAAGCAATGGGGAGGATTATAGAGAGTAAAAATAAGATTAACGAGGGTTGTTTGAAGAAGGGATAAAGAGACGAACGAGGATCAAGATCAAAGCATCAGTAGTTTCGATTGACATTACATTAGAAGATTTGAAGATTATAGCTATCAGGGAAGCAAGTAACGGGAAGGGAGTTTCACTGTCGGGAAGTGCGAGAGAATAAGCTGTTGGAGTAGAAGAGGCGGTTATACTTGACTGTTTCGACAGTGAAAGGGTGGGACTGATATGCCAACCTAGTAGCACGCTTGAATATATAAAAGAGTTATTCTGCCCAAATTATATATACATCATAATATAATTTAAAATTAAATCAAAACGAATATTAAAGGAATAACAGAGTGGTATTAATTTTAACTTTTATTATAGTGTAAACATTTAGTGATATATGAAAGTTAAACATGAAAAGTATTCAAATACTAACCTATAAATCTGAGAAACAGTGTAAAAAGCCTTCTGATAAAAAGTGATTTCCGCCATATATTTTTATGCAATGATTACTAGAGATTAGAGAAATGTCCGGCGAGCCTTGGGAAACTTTAAAGACGAACATTATGTCTTTCAAATGTCTTCTAATGTCTGTTAAGAACCAAACATATTTCATCGATTTTGTCTTCCTAGCGTGAAGTAAATCAAATTGCAAATGCTTGTCAAGTGAATTAGAGTGTGGTTGGTAGGAACAGCAACGAGCGACAAAATATTTAACTAATAGGTAAAATGAAAATCTATCTGTGCTTCTCTCCAGGGATATTAACAAAACAAGAGCAATAAGTTCATGGAGATAAAAAGCGAGGGGGGTGGGGAATGATACCGCCTGGGAAGAAGAAATTAATTTACAACAGGCTGTAAATAGCAAACAGAAGTCGTATCGAAAAAAATGATAACAGACACGTACACACACAGACACATTTACGTATATACGTATATGTTTCTTGTTCGTTGATTTAATGTGCTTCTCCTGCATCATCTCAAAAAACAAATATGCCGCTTCATTATATATATATATATATATATATATATATATATATATATATATATATATATATATATATATATATATATATATATATTGTGTATTTACGCAGCAATCCTTCATTTATGCATATTTCATTAAAAACGATCGGCAAGATCCTACGATTAAGATTTTTATTTAAATTTTCTTGTGTTCCAACAACTGTTTTCTTTTTGGGAAAAAGAGTGTGGAAACTTCAAATGTTCTATAATTCCGAGTGCTTTCGTCTATACTTTTAGCCATTATCAAGGATTATCAGTTTAATTGAGCGTGTGCGTTATATGTATGTTTTTAGTCTTATAAAGGTGTTTATATTCCGAGCACAGTTAGTACATTGTGGACTTGTTAATAGGTAATACTGTCAAGTGTTAGCTTTTTTTTATTATTAGGGCTTCCATTATTTTTAACCTTTTTTTACGGGTGGATGAGGTTATTATGTTTTCGTTTTCTACTAGTATGTTTCGGATGGAGTCTGGTAAGTTTGTGTGCATGTGTGTTTAAATGGTTTCTGATAGAGCTGTGATCAGATAGGCATGTAGTCGTGGGATCGATGTAATTATTCATGAATTCGAGGCATTTGTACTCATAGATAATGATCGTTCGTTGTAATTTTGACTTTGCTGGTGTGTTGGTATTTTTGAGGATAAGTTTAGCTGTTTTAATTTTTTTTTATAGTAGATAATTAATCTGATTAATTTTATTTGAGTCAGTTGGGGTAGTGTATTTCTTTATATATATATATATATAAATATATATATATATATATATATATATATATATATATATATATATATATATATATATATATATATATATATATATATATATAGATAGATAGATAGATAGATAGATAGATAGAAATCATTAGGAGGATTTGATAATTATATTTAAGTAATTCATCGAGTCTGAATGAAACCTCAACAGAATGCTCTAGAGTGAGCGCCTTGGCGATAGTAGTCGTAACTCCAGGCGGCACAGTCTTATGGTTACAAAGAACTCAGTAGAGTTCCACCATGAGCGAGCGGCGCTATATTGAGCCTGATTTTCCATCTCTTCGTCATCGAGGCCCTTTGGAACAGTTGGTATGA
>OZ010591.1:42551766-42644266 GCA_963932145.1 Acanthosepion lycidas
TATATATATATATACACTGTGGAGAAAGTATCAGGTCATCCCATAATATCTGTCCGAATTTTTGTTAAAATGAACGAAATTTAAAGAGTATTTTATAATGTCTAATGGAGCTGAACATTATTTTTCTGTTTAGTTGCATTTAAACTGATGAAATTTTATTTCAGAGAACAATAAAATTAAATTTTAATTGATTAAAACACTGCTAACATGGAAGTACCCAAGAATCATTTGAGGCACATAATGCTTTATGAGTTCAAGAAAGGAAACTCAGCAGCTGAAGCGGCTAGAAACATTCACTCAGTTTATGGAGAGGAATGTGTGAATGAAAGAACTTGCAGAAGATGGTTTGCAAAATTCAGAGGTGGAGATTTCACCCTTGAAAATGAAGATCGAACCGCACGTCCTGTTGAGTTTGATGAAAAGCTTCTTGAAGCAGTCCCTGAAGAAAGTCCTGCTTTATCAGTTGAGGAATTGACAGTGGTTCTCAGTTCAAACCATACAACAGTTCATCGTCATCTTCAGCAAGTTGGAAAAGTTCCTAAAGTTGGAAAATGGGTGCCTCATGAATTGTCTGAAAACAACCTCGAATCCAGAGTTGACATCTGCTCTTCTCTCTATTCTCGCCAACTTGTTTCACCTTTTTTGGATAGTGACTGGCGACGAAAAATGGATCTTTTATCGAAATGTTAAGCCTCGTAGACAGTGGCTTGGTAAAGGGGAAGGACCCCAGGCACAGCCGAGAATGAACTTCATAGACAAAATGTTCTTCTTTCAATCTGGTGGGATCGCTAAAGAAATAATCCACTTTGAATTCTTACCACCTAATTCAACATTTAATGCTAAAATATACTGTCAGCAATTAGAGCATTTGAACAAAGCTTTTTGGAAAAAAAGACTTGCTCTAGTGAATCGAAAAGAGGTGATGTTTCATCAGGACAATGCGCGACCCCACACAGCAAGAATCACGTCACAAAAGATCGAAGAACTTGGTTGGGAGAAAATTCCTCATCCACCTTATTCTCCCGATCTTGCTCCTTCAGACTACCATTTGTTTCGTAGCTTACAGAATCATTTGGAAGAAACAGCTTTTGTAACACAGGAAGAGGTTAAACTGACATTTGTGAGTTCTTCGAATCAAAGCCAAAAGAATTTTAAAGTAATTACTAAGCTTGTTAATAGATGGGAGGAAGTCATAGATAATCAGGGAAAATACATTGTTGATTGAATCTGTAATTAAATATAACATTTGGTCACTTGTTTTCTTTATTCAAAATTCGGACAGAACTTATGGGATGACCTGATAATCACCATTGCATTTGACAGTCAGTTTCATACCTCGAGCGATCTTCAAAAGCCATAGCTCCGACAGTGTTCACTCTTCCTGTATATATATACATATATATATATATATATATATATATATATATATATATATATATATATATATATATATATATATATACAGATATATATATATATATATATATATATATATATATATATATATATATATATATCGAAAATATTAAACCACACACGCACGGTGACTCATACACATGTATATTTATATTTTATATTTGGACAGTAAACCTTCATTTATACATGTTTCATTGAATGGGGGTGGGAGAAACAAGAAAAATCCTAATGTTCGTACAGTGGTCTTTCTGCAAGGTATAATGGAGGGAGGAAAATAATTATTTTCTCAAAACATTTCAGCTAGTACGTTAGGCATTTTCAAAGGGTTCATTTTTAAAGGTAGTAATGTCTGTGTTTTAAGGTGTATTATGTAAAAACATTAATAGTAGCAGTAGTAGTCTTAGGCGAGATGATTTGGCCATCACTTTTATTTGATATGTCTATTTTACACAGTACATCCTAGAAAACAATCACTGAAAACATTAACAACAATCCTTTTGATCAGATAGCACTTCCAAAAATGAAACGAAAAATGAAATGAAAATTGATGGGTAGTGTAAGTTTTTGTAATTTAACAGAGAGTGTAATAGGAGTAGTTAGAGAGACTTGGTAGAGTTTAAGGAGGGTTTAATCATACTTAGTAATAGGGGAGGAGGAGTGACCAGACATTGACCTATTTAAATGGTTAACTTAACGGAAGTGATATATATATATATATATATATATATATATATATATATATATATATATATATATATATATATATATATATATATATTTGGTTGGATTGATGTGAGTTTGTGATCCTGGGTTTTACACTCTGACGATCGCAAATGCGTGAAACCCAGCGTCACAAACTCACATCAATCCAACCAAATATGTTAGCTCTATCTCTGATATTGAGCGCTTTCTAATAAGTACCGCGCATATAGTATATAAATAATTATATATATATATATATATTTAATTATATTTATATACACACACTTTTCACACACACACACACACTCACACACACACACACTCACACACACACACACACACATATATATATATATATATATATATATATATATATATATATATATATATATATATTTCTTCACATTCAAAATTTATTGGACATGAATTGCATGATATGATGCAGGATATTACTGGATATTGCTGACCCTGGCATAAAGAAAATCATTGGCCAAGATTATAATTTGTATCTGTGTTTGGAACCAGTGAATCTTTATAGAATGATGATTGTCTCACATATTTGATAACTGGAAGTTTTCCCCATCAGTCATCCTTTATTTATATTACACGTCTCTTGTTTTAATTCCCAGGAGTAAACTTCATAAGACTGGGACGAAACCGGTTGGTTTGTAGCTATCAGAATTTACATTTTAAATTACGCTTATTCCTTGCTATTATATATATATATATATATATATATATATATATATATATATATATATATATATACAAAAAGGAAACTGATTTTAGTCGACGCATTTCGTCCTCTGATGAATATATATATATATATATATATATATATATATATATATATATATATATATATATATACGGATATTTTGATCCACATACGTATGTATTATTTTTGTACTAATATATGAGAAGAGAATTATACATACATACATGTGTGTGCGCGCGCTCGAGTCTGTTTGAGTGTATATATGCCTGTAACTGTGTGCTTAGTTATTTTTTGTCTTTTTTATCCAAAGACAAAACTATGCCCATTGAAATTAAATTAGTTAAAATGCCCCCCACTATCTCCATCGCAAATGATTATGGCCAAAGATTGAATTACTTCTCGTCTCTATTTAACTCATATTTCAAAATGATGACCCAGAGCAATTTTAGAGTTTTGCCATTTAATCAACGTCTTGCTTTCAACATGATACTTTTTTCCCCCAACTTTATAATCATCTTCTCTGTTTGGCCATTTCTTGGTTTCTTCTCCCTATATATACGATTATTTTTAAGAAATAAATGAATTATATTCTAGGCTGTATACTTTGTACAAATATGTGATTGTTTGCTCAAGACGTGAAAGTATGTGAATGAATTTGTGCAATATATACGCAGCTGATTAGTTGTAAGTGTTCTCCGTAATAGGCTCTATTTGATTGTTAGAATTCACTCTGCACAAGGCTCGAAATACACTGAATAGAGAAGTCTACTAAATGAGGCGTAATACATATTAACCCTTGTGTTTAAGATTTTATTTACTACTTACTGCCATATCGTATTTATTAGGTTCGTGCAAAAATAATGACGTAATAATGTCGTTTCTTGACGTTACAAAATACGTCAAAAAACGACATTATTACGTCATTATTTTTGCAACAACCTAATAGTTATATGTGAGGCGTACTAAAATCCTCACAGTCTAAGATCCTCATACGCTAGGCTATGAGCATTTTAATACGCGTAGCCCATCGCCGATTTATTTATACGCTTGACTCCCATAATTTCTAGTGTCTACATTAGTTGATTACTGCTCTTTTTCCCTTCCATACATCATCAACATTTCTTTATTTCATTGTCTCACCCGTAATTACAGTTCTTTTTATGTTCCTTCAGCGTTGCATATAAGGAGTAGGATAAGAAAACTGCCACGGCCTTACATCAAGATACAGAATATCTGCGGTCCATATAACATCAGGGCAGCATATCAAGTTTACGGAGAGATCTTTGTCGAGTCAAGCTTAAGATAAATAAGAACGTGATCAAAGCTGTATTGACGGTGTGAGGTAATAAAATAACAAAGGAGATGTGACAAGAAATCTCAACGGCAGCAACTGTATTAATGAAGATTCTGTGATTACAGTCAAGCACGACAAGCAGCAGCATCACTCATCAGCAGGCAGGTTATATTTGAGACTCCAATTTCTCCACGGAAAATATCCAGGTAAATTAAAACCTGGCTTCCTGAATTTGATAACATTAATTGTGTGTTCAATCTCTGTGCTGGTGAGTGTGCCCTTGGATGCAGTTGAAATGGAGTGAGCAATAAATAAGAATTAGATGAGATAGCCCTAAACACTGGAAGCAAAAGAGAAAAGAATTACCTTGATAGATTTTTTAAAAATTGTTTCAGTTCGAACTTCCCTGTATTGTTATTGGGATCGGCAAATAATAAAGGGTGTTTCATTAAGACGGATTATATATAAATGTGTTTCATTAAGACGGATCAAAGTCAGCAGTAAATAAATCAGTGTTACTGGTGAAAATTTTATTTCTCTATTGGATCATGTTATTTAAGTCATGGCAATTATGCGTGAAAAATAATATCGCCTAAATATCCGCCAAATCTGAAAGAAAAAGAAAAAAAAATCATTAGACGCTTAAACTTAATTCACATTTAAAATCGGTTCAAGTTATTGGAGGACCCTTTATAATTTAATTTTCTACTCTGTACCGGGTTGGATATGCATGAAACGAATGCCGAATGTTTCCTAATAAGCAGACGGCTGATATTGCCATTGCCACTGCCAGTGGGGCTGATAAACCGTAAATATGTTCGCCTATCAGTTTTATCCTCCGAACTGCTTATTTCCGATTTGGCATATTTTTATCTTATTTTATCTTATTTTTATCTTGTTATCATGTGCCTATCCAGTTTCATCATTTTAAAAGTTACCAGCACCACAGATGAATATTGCATGCAGCGGGCCTAGAAATTTCAAGCCAAGAATATCAGCGTCCCTTCATCAATACAACATATTGAGTGTCTTTCAGGACAACATGATCGCAGAATGTGTTAATAAAGCGACATCGTGGAAATGATAGAATATTATAAAAGAAAATATGATACACCCCAACAACTGTATATGGTAACACTTTTGTATATTTATTTTAATCATTTAACCACAAGCAGGGCAATAAAGACACGAGGTTACTAAGAGCAAATGAGTAAAAAAAAAAGTTATTAAGTATTAGGTTGGTGCAAAAATAATGACGGTTTTTGACGTATTTTTTTACGTCAAAAACCGTCATTATTTTTGCACCAGCCTAATAGCGAGAACAAGAAAAAAAAAAAAAGAAAAGAAGTAGATTCAAGAAGAGGGTTGATAACGATTGGCATTGCATTTAAATTTCTTAAGATTAAATTTGACTGGAAATTAAGAAACCCGAAGAAGCGAGAAGTGCAAGAAAAGAAATTATTATAGATGTTAATGTTACATCTCACCATTTCAACTGTAAAATAATAAGACCATTGCTGCCAATCTACTACTACGCTTAAATTCATAAAGTAAAGGTACCATTGACAATCTCCATCAGAATATTACCATTAAAGTATTTATAGAAAAAAGTACTGGGGAGTTACATTAGGACGATTGGAATGTCACTGAAGGCGGGATGCAAGGTCAAGACTAATCATATTGCAGATTCTTTAGATTTCATCAAGAATCTCTAAATAGATAGCAAGAGCACCACATCATGTGTGGTACTGCTAATCTATGTCATTTAGCATGTCAGCGTATATATTTTTTGTTTTATTTAAAAAGAAAATTAAACAATTTATAAAATCTTTTATTTTTCGAGTCATGTAATCGCTTTAAATTCAGCAAGTATTTTTTTTTTTTTTATAGAATGGAATGTCTTCTATCCGAATGAGACCAGCAGGTAATCTGTGGCTTTGATAACGGATTATTATTACAATCTAACAGATCTTAAATAACGAAGCCATATTGAACGCGTATAAAAGCACGTTTATATGTTTTGCTCTCATACAATAAATAAAATATCTAAATGACAGGATATTGCTTTCGTGATATGTTATTTAATAAATAAAAAACACATTAGCTGTCATTTAGATAATATAGAACGGAAAATTTAAGGAATCATGGATTAATTCTAAGAAAAATAGACTCACAGATATGCAAAGGAAATGCAAAGAATCTGTCGATAGTACTGGGTTCCTTTAGTAACATAATTAAGTTGGTGAGTGAACATACTATTTATTTTTCATTTTTCTATATGTTAAAATAAAGCTAACATCGTTTAACGTGATCGACTGATTTAAAACCAACAGCCGATTTCTTTTCATAGATATAGAAACATGGTTAAACATCGTCACCTTATTTTAATCAATAGGACAAATTCTTCGATACCTTCTAACTCCAGAATCTATTTTGCATATTTACAAGTCTGCTATTTATCTGCCTATCGGATATTACTGCCTCATCTCGTCTGTTACTTCCGCAATATATCCCAAGATTCATAACAAAATCCAAAGAAGAATCGTGAACTTTATCGGTCCTTGACGGGAATCTCAACTTCAGTCAATCCTCCACCGTCATAACCCAGCTTCACTTTTGCCTATTATATAAATATTTTCATGTTAATTGTTCTGATCAGCTTTCTTCGTTCGTACCTCGACTTCACAAATTTAAACGCAGTACTAGATTGGCAGATAGGTCCCATAATTTCACTGTTGAATATACTATAATAGATGTAAACATAAGTTCTATGCTAATTGTCTCTTCCCTCCCACTTGTCGCTTATGGAACTCTCTATTGGATTCTTGCTTTCCTGTCAAGTACGATCTTTAAAAATATCAATGCAATTTCAGTCGTCGTCATCTGTGTACTTGATAACCTTTTCTTTCATTATCCTCAGTGATTCTTTCGCTCTGTGTAACCCCTTGCCTCTTAGTAATTTTATTGTCTTGTATGGGTTGAAATTATTGTTTCAGAAAGAAGAAAAAAATAGTAACGAAGGGCATTCCAAAAGTTCGTGAATAAAAAGAACGTATCTGAAAATAATGCAAACCAGGAGGAATAGGAATATTTAGATATTGAAAATCAATCCTCCTTAGGTGAGGATTTATCTCAAATATAAATTAAAGCAAGAATTTACATGGAGAATTAACATTATCGACTAATAGCGTACAAAATGCTGCTTTGAAATGTTTAACATCTCAGAACACTCATTTTTTTTTTTTTACCGGGTTTGTATCATCTTTTAGATAAGAGACTTTATGTGGAGAAATAAAGAGTTTACCTAAATATGTTTGCTTTTAATCACATTTTTTCACGTGACTTTTGATAGGAAATAACGCTAATGTTAGTATGAATAGAGACGAAAAATAAGTAGTTAAAAATATTGGAAAAATTTGTAAACCAAAAGGAAACGAAATATTAACAAAAAGTAAAACTCGCTGCATATTGAAAGGATTAGTTTTAATCTGGAGCATTAATAATTACATAATTACGTAGGTGTTTAATTTGAAGCACCGTGTACTTTGACTGGCGGTGGCTTTCAAGAAGACAGAACAGTCATTTGCATCAAAACTGTTTCAACTTAATGGCGCATTGTAAATCAGTGCGATTTCTCATCGCCAACATGGCTGGCAGTTTTCACATTTTTCAGGCCCATTTGTGCTATTTCAAAACCCAGGGCCAACCTATACTTTATACTGCAACTATACTCGGCGGACCTTAGTTACTGATCAAGTAGCCGCTTCTCAAGTGAAACATGCAGTTTTAAATTCAAAGTTGTACTTTCCCTATACGGGTTACCAAAAACAGCTAGAGAGTCCAGTTTACTCTACTATTTAGCTCATAGCTCAGGGGACCGTGATTTATAGATTTTATTGATGTATTTGTGCGAAAGTTTATATAACAGGAATTATATTAGATTGGACAGGAATTCGAACTTGGTTCGATTAATACTCGTACTAAGTTTCTAGTCATTACACCAGCAACACAACCTACAGAGCAAAGCTTATTAAAAAAATAGTAAACACTTACTAACACCAGGTTTTGTACAGGTTTATTCCTCTAGCAGAAATCTTACTGAATAATGAGATACTACTTAGGAATTCAAGGTACTGTGACAGCTCATGGCTCCTGTTTCTAATCGGTCGATATTAGTTTAATATTTTCTTAATATTAAAGTAATATCGACCGTTTGAGAACACAAGCTGCGATGGTTGTTTATGATCCCAAGCAGACAGAAAAAAAAGCATTACTATTAAGTCCCCAAAAATTTCTGCTTTTGTTTATCAACGATCTTCTTTTTTCTTCCAAAACACACTGCCTTTCTTTCTCTTTTCTAAGTGTCTGTATATGGTAGACTATGATGTGTTTAACATCTTTGTAAACTCACAAGTATTATACCGTCAATTTCCTTCCATAATTACTTTAGAACTTCATCATCAAAGTCAGCTGAATGGAATATCTTGTATCCGAATGAAACCAGCAGGTAATATGTGACTTTGATAACGAATTATTATTACAATCTAACAGATCTTAAAAATCGAAGCCATATTGAACCTGTCTGCGTTCATTTCACAACGATGTTTATCCTATTTCTTATTAACAGATCATTTATGAATCCTTGACCATAAACTCTACATATTTTCAATATGTCTCCATAACGTTATTGCTTGAACTTTCATAACATCTGATGTAAATGCATCTTGATTCCCTCGATTAGTGGATGAGAAAATTTATTTCGACTGTGAATTTTATGATTGTCTTGTAAAATCTAAGTTGTTTCAGTGGAATCCAAATTTATGTATAACTGACTTGTATAATAAATGGTTAGGATGTTAGATACAATCGTTCAAATTGGTTCCCAAAAAAGTAATTTAATAATGACTCTAATATATAAGGTAGAGAGGAAGAAGGAGAATGAAATAAAAATACAAGTGAAAAGAAAGATAAAGCAAGAGAAAATGTTGAAGAGGAGATAATTTAGTTTGAATGAAAAAAAGAAAAGGAAAGAGTTATATAGAGAAGGAAATGAAGAGTGAGATATGATGAAGAAAATAACAGAAAGAAAGAGAAGAGGGAAAAAGAGAATGAATTAAAGAAGGAAATTTATGGAAAGAGAAATAGATAGAATATACGAAGGATAAAAGAAAGAAACTGGGGAGGGATAAATAAATGAGATTAGAGAGAAAATCGCTAAGTAGGACGGAATAAAAGAACACAATAAGGAATTGGAAAAAAAAATTAAATGCCAAAAAAAAATATAAAATCTAAGAAGATAACTGAAGGTAGTAGCAGGAGGAAGAAAAGAAAAAAAGTAGGAAACAAGAAAGAGACGTGTAAGCAAATATTAGGTTGGTGCAAAAATAATGACGTAATAATGTCGTTTTTTGACGTTAAAAATGACGTCAAAAACGACATTATTACGTCATTATTTTTGCACCAACCTAATACATTCAGCTTTCACTGTGATATTTTCCAACTTCAACCAGGTAGTACACACACCTTTGTGCAAATTAACTGAAACAACCACTTTAGTTACCCATCTTTCACCATATCGTCAGTTTTAAAGCCCACTGGAGTGACAGAGTGTAAGCGATTTCTATTTTTTCACCAGATTAATTAATTTGCCGTGGTGTGCAGTAATATGAATCTATTTTCAAGGTGTATGATGAAATTTGTTTGGCCTTGAAAAATATATTGCGTCATCCGGGATTGCATCAGATTTTTATCAAGCCCAGACACTATTGTCACAACTGTCAATTAGTTGTCCTACGGCCATTGTCTGCGATGGACTTTACTCCAAGGAAACGTACGAATATTGTAACACTGCATGAACACGCTGGCAAGCCTTACCAGTGAGCAAATCAAAGTACTATAAACTGACCCGGAAACTTTCTTGATCGAAATCCAATCGAGAATCTGTGATCAATCTGCAAGGAACGACTTCGTTGAATGGACATCCGAAGTGCTAATATTTCCTCTAGGTTACGTTTAATTTGGAAAATACTAAGAAAAAGTAAATAATAACGGAATTGTTTGTTTTGTTTCAATTAATTTGCAAAAGGGTGTCCGACTGCTTAGGAATACCAAATACTATGATAGATTGTGACGTTCAGATTCACAGTATTAAAAGGGAAAGATTTAGGAAGAGTAAGCATTATGGGAGATTGTGATTTACAGAAAGACAAAGGAGACCTGAATAGAAAAGAAAATTGTTAAGAAATTCTGCTTTTATATAGATTAAGCAAACCTTGGCATATTTGGGAAGGATATTAAAATAATCTAAAACCAACACTAGCAACAAATCACCTGCATACGGATAAAAAATGAATTCAGTAAATATATAAAAACGCAAAAAGATATGTACGGCAAGGATTTGTCGACTCACCGGACTTATTCAATCACTACAGCTAGGCGATTCTGAGAGAAATAGAAGTTCAAACAATGCATTGTTGGCGACCACAATGTTAAATAACTTATATGCAGATGACGAAGTGTTGATAGCAGACACCAAAAGGAAACTACAGTAAATCCCAGGGAAGGTAGTGGAGGAAAACGAGAAGAAAGGATTAAAACGTCAATTGCAAGAAGACTAAATGTATGGTAGTTAGCAAAAAGGACAACCCATCATACAGATTAGAAATTGGGAATAACAAAAACAATATGACTTCAAGTCTCTTCTTCTTCTGTGAGGAGGAGATTGTCTAGCATCCACTCCGTAATAGGAGGTCAAATATCTCTTAACACTTCAGTGATCATTTCTATGTTTCTAACGCAATTTTCCTGTTTCTTATTATTCTGCTTAGCTTTTGGAAAGCATCTGTGGTTATCCCAATGCCGCTTCGGATTTCAATATCGCACTTTCCGTCCTCTGTTAAAACAATTCCAAAATATTTTTTTTTTTTTTGATTTCGGTATTTGTACTTGCATTTTGGGCTCATCCTTTTGCTTACTAATCTGAATGACGTTCTTCCAGGCCAATATAGATTTGGTTGAAAAAGAATATATTTTTCTGATGCAGCTTTTTGGCGAGCGAAACATGTCAGAATAAGAGAATTCCAAATTATCTTACATATTTACCATTCCGTTGGATAGTCATCCATATTTCAATCAATCTCCCTAACAATAACAAAAATACTAGAGCAATTTCCCGCCAAAGCGTTTCGCATTTAAGTAAAGCCTGAAATACTAGTAGATCGTACAGGAATGTCATCTTTTCCTTGATGGACGTTCATATCGAGTTTCCGCAAGCCATTTTGTCGAGCTAATATTTTCATTTCGACGTTTTGTGGATGAAGAGGGGAGCCTGCCGAAATCAAATTAATGTCAGCATTCAAGATAAGAGAGAGTCAAGTAATGAAAACTGGCGATAAGAGAGAAAAGAATGATAGGGATGGAAGCAAAGGACGGAGATAAAATGTGATCGGCAGTTGGCACGAGGGAGTCACGTAATGAGGTGAAAACGAAATAGGGTGAGCAGTTCGAAGGAAAATTCAAGTTTTCTGCTTTTTACTTACTTACGTCGTCCTTTGGCATTTAATCTGGGATTGGGACATTTTGCGAGAAAGTGATAAAGTCTAATAATAATAATAACAATAATACTACTACTACTAATAATAATAATAATAATAATAATAAGAAGAAGAAGAAGAAGAAGAAGAAGAAGGAGAAGAAGACCAACAAAATAAAATAAAAAGATGGAGAAGAAAAGAAGGAAAGAAATGATATAATATGAAAAATAGCGAAGAATATAATAATAATAATAATAATAATAATTATAATAATCAGGATGAGAAGAAGAAGGGAAATCAACACTAATAATAAAAGAAAAAAACCAAGAAAATGAAACGATGAAAAAAAAAAAATAATATGAAAAATAGCGAAAATAATAATAATAATAATAATAATAATAATAATAATAATAATGATAATAATAATAATGAAGAAGAAGAAGAAGAAGACGAAAAACAAGAAGAGAGAGGAAATGGAAAAAAATATAGCCGCAATTAAGTGGTAGCCTAACCGTAGTGTAGAAAATCTTAGTGAACAGAACAGAAAGAATGAAAGAAAGAAAGAACGAAAGAAAGAGATGGAAAAATGCGAAAAAAAGACTGAAGAATTAAAAACAAAGAAAGGAATTTCTTTGTTTTTTTTTTCTTTGTTTTTTTTTTTCTTTGTTTTTAAAAGAAATGTAAAAATGCGAACAAATGATTGAAGGATTAAAAAGAAAGTAAGAAAGTAAGAAAGAAATTTAAAACTGTGAAAAGAAGACTGAATCATTAAAAATAAACAAAGAAAAAAAAAGAAAGATAGAAATAAAAGGAAGGAAAAGTAAATAGAAAGAAAGAAAAAAGATAGGAAGAAAGAAAGAATAAAATAAAGATAAGAAGAAGGAAGTTTAAAAAAAAAAAAAGGAAAAGTAAACAAAATATGAAAGAAGGAAAGAAAACCAAGGCTAAGAAAAATAGAATAAAAATAAGAAGCGCTTAACCAAAATAATTAATAAATGAAGAAATGAATGAAGAAAGAAACAAAAAAAACATAACTATAAGAATAAAAGGAAATAACGGAAAAAAAGAGACAAAAACTGAATGACAGGACATTAAGAACAATATGACGCAAGAAAAGATTATAATGAAGAATAACTCTATAAAATGTATGAAAATTGGGAGAAAACGGATAAGATTTAAACCTGAAAGATAATACAACCGGCATTAGGATGGTGAAATAAATTAAAGACGAAATCTGGTGAGAAAGAAGAAAGCGAAAATGTAGACAGTGTTATTTCAACACAGAAAATATGAAAGAAAACAAAAAAGACGAGAAATCGCGAGACTATCGTAAAGAATAAAAAGAGAGGTAAAATGCGGGAATTGATGAAACAAGAGTAAATCAAAAACAACTCTTGGAAAACTGTAAATAGTATCCAATATACGAAGCATCGTCATTGCTTGCCCCGTCGCACATGCGCAAAGATTACAATCTGACCCGCCATCCAATCTCTGTGGACGACGCTCTCAATTCACTTCATTGCAGTCGTCCAATCTTTAATTAGACACGGCCACTCGTCTTTCCCGGCCTTTCTTCAACAGTCCCTGAAAAGAAGACGCCTTGGCGACAAAAGGTCAAATAAGCAAGCTATGGAAAGTCGTGTCGAAAAGGGTGCAATGTACTGACGCCGAATGAAATCTAATGATTAAATGCATTAAATATTTTGCCTAAAAGCCGATGAGCAGACATGTTGGCGCCGCGCGAGAGAGAATTTGTTACTTTCTGGTCGGTGCTGATTTCAAAGTTATTAGAATCACTAATGCATCGTTTTATCTGTCTTCTCCTATCTATCATGCATATTTCTACTTATTACCTATATCCGTGGAAATTACACGGTGAATTTTACGAAATGCAGAGAAGCAAATAATATAACGGTATAATTTTAATGTCAGGAGAATAGGGTAACATAAAGTTAAATTTGTCAGTCAGTTATGTGCCATGCGTGATGCATGCGTAGGCGATCATGTATCTTTCGATACATGACTGAAGAGGTTGATTTTTCCCACGGTAGTTTGCCATTTCTTTCTGCGGTAGATCAGTTGCCATCCAAGAATATAGAACCGGATCTATCCTACTATTTACCCATAGGGCTGAGGAGAAGAAGAGGTTTAATACCTTTCCCAAGGGTATTATCACGTAAATAAATGTAATGGATTTCACTTGAATTCGAACTCGGCTCTCCGACTCCTCAATCCGAGCTGCTACCGTACCCCTATCACTGTCTAACTAATAAAGAACCACGCACAGCGCTTGTTAGAAATATGTCATAATTCTGCAATAGGGTGTATATGGTGGTGGGGGGAAATAACAAGATATGGTGAAGTTTATTCATTGGTCCGTGAACTGACTGATCAGAAACGAGAAAAATGTCGAGATGTCCTCGAAAAAAAAAAAAGAAGAATTTCCTTCTTCTAAGAGTCATTTAGTGAGGATTTTGTCTGGGTAACGAGAGGATGACTTAAAAAAGGTTGGAGTCGAGTCATTCTAACCGGGCCATCACCTTCGCTAATGAATGATTGGCCACATTGACTGCTGGAAACAAGATTTTGGTCGATGCAGATCATTCGCGTTATATCATATAATATGACAAGCAAACCTTCCCCCAGGTGAAAAGATTTTGTTATTTAGCAATAAATCGAGACAATACTACTTTGGGATATTGGCCTAAAGTCAGCCTATGCGAACCGACGACCGTAAGTGGCCAAACACGACTGAGCTAGAGAGAATATAGTAACAAGGCTATATTATATTGGTGACAAAGTTAGAGTATACTACATTCAGCGGCAAGGCATATGATCGGGGAATTGGGGATTTTGAGGAGTATAAAACCACCTTTTAATTGATGTTGTTCTCAAGTTCATCCTGTTCCGGATGGTGAGCAGCAGTTAGGATCTCAGCTATGAGCAAATGGTGAACACCCACACCTCCGCCAAAAAGAAACAATGAAAATATCAGAAGACATTTTTATAGTAAATATACCAGTAATACATTTTATATAAAAATTACCAACAATACATTTTTATAGTAAAATTACCAACAATAAATCTTCATAATAATTTGACCAACAATACCTATTATAGTAAAATTATGAAAGTACTTAAAAGTAGGTACCTCCACTTTGGGCATAAATTTTCGATACCTAAGTTTAAAAATTCTTGCAAAAATCAAATATTTGTCGGATTTTAATGAAACTTTCAGGACTTATTCACAAATGAATGAAATTATTTTGGAAATTTTTTTTTTAGAAAATCTTGTTAAAAAGAGATTTTTTTTAACATGTTTCCACCCACTTACATATTTTCATGAAATTTCGAGAAATTAAATCTTCAAGCGCGGGATTTGTTTTATTAGTTATAAAAAGGACTCTTTGTAGAAAGTAAATCACCAGTTTTTTTTTTGTTTTTTTTTGTTTTTTGTAAAACAGTACCCCATATCATAGAAAATCTGCCCTGAATTATAAAAAAAAATGTAAAAAACTATGACATTAATTAATTAGAAAAGCTTTCATCTGTTTTTATAAATACGTTAAGGACATTATTTTGTGAAGAAATAAAATTTTTTCGATGAATAATGTATTTTTTACAAATTTAAAAAATTTTTTTCATTAACTTCTTAATACTTCAAAAATCATTTAAAATTCTTTATTGCTTTCAAGCACGCAATGCAATGATAACGTAATGAAAAAGTAAATTTACGAATCGAAATTTTAAAAGCACATAACAGTCGTTTGACCACAAATATTTTAAATATAATTTTAAAAAAATTTATTGAAAAAAAAACGTTCATAATTTCTACGTATGAACGACATAATACTTAAAAAATTTAAACAATTATCTAATTAATAAAAACTTTAAATAATTACCTAATTAAGAAAGTATGAAATAAAAAAATAGATATTACATAATTGCTGAATAAAAATGTTAATATTTAAAAAGTACTAGTTAAAAACGAAAAACCGCGTTCGCTTACTTTGCAAAAATTGTCAATTTTGATCATCCTTAGTAATCTGTCATCACCTCGT
Organism: Acanthosepion lycidas; assembly: GCA_963932145.1. Taxonomy (NCBI): domain Eukaryota; kingdom Metazoa; phylum Mollusca; class Cephalopoda; order Sepiida; family Sepiidae; genus Acanthosepion; species Acanthosepion lycidas. Next base: position 42,567,490 of record OZ010591.1, read on the forward strand.
CACAATCGAGCGTTTTTTAATCGTGATATGCTGCTTTTTTATGTGACCTAATGGAGGTACCTACTTAAAAACTATCAAGAATATTAAATCTCTTCATTAAATGACCCATAGTGGTTAATATGCCATTAAACTAACAAATCAACCAATAATCTATTTGTTAAAATTTTATACATTTGCGATATTGTCTTTCTTGCTCATGGTTTCATCGATATGCTGTTCCCATTATGTAACTTTGCGCTATGTTGAATGAAAATCCATTATTACGTTTTATATTCTCTTTCGTCTGGGCAGGTAAAATACTATTTAATTCTCTTTGATTCACGAGCAAACATTGAAAGAGAAAATTCGACTCCGGAAACAGATCGGCACCAAAAAGAACAATTTCCGAAAAGTAAACCAGAGGCAGATTAAAATCAATTCATTCCGTAAAAAGATTCTTACAGTGATAAAAACCTCAGCTCTTCCCTGAAAACATCTTGACCAAGACTCATGTTTTGTCTCTTCACAGTTTCTTGTGTTTTCTAGTTCCTAGTAAATATTACGTTTTCGCTATCTTTCCTAGTCCCTGTTCTGCCAACCATTTACAAAAGCTCCTTTTTCTTCTTTATAAGCCGTGTCCATTCAGAACGTGGGCGATCATGGCTCTCCACAATTTCTTATCCTTTTTAGTTCTTATTAAAGTTAGTCTTTTTTTCTCTCTGTCCTAAACTCTGTTCTGCCAAACGTTTACACAAGTTCGTTCTTCTCTGTGCCTTATCCATTAAGGACGTAGACGATCATGTCTCTCCACAACTTCTTGTACTTTATTGTTACTAAAGTTTGTATTTTGCTATCTATCCGAATACCTGATATGCCAAAATTTTACACAAGTTCGTTCTTCTTCTCTGTGCCGTGTCCCTTCAGGATCTGTGCGATCACGGCTCTCCACAATTTCTTGTCCTTTTAGCTCTTTTTTTTTTTTTGCTATCTCTTTATTCCCTATTCTTCCAACCAATTACACAAGTTCTTCTTCCTTTATGTGTAGTGTTATTTAAGGACTTTGGCGATCATGGCACTCCACAACAACCTGTCCTGTTTTCTATGTCTTCTTATCCCTGTTCTGTCATCTATTTGCACAAGTTCGTTCAGTATATTATTCGCTTCTATCCTTTGTCCTTGAAGGCTTTAACATATCCTGTCATTGTCTAATATTCTATGGCTTCTGTCCTCACCATGTGCCATATAAATGTCAACTGTCTCTTTCTGATGTTAAATATGCAAGTCCTTTTTGCTTCCAGTTTCGTCGTTGCTCACATATTCATTCCATGTTATTCTCAACATCCTTCTGTAGAACCACATTTCTGTTGCCTCATTTCTTTTCTCCATCTGTGATGAGATGGTTCAGCATTCACTCCCACATAGGAGGGTAGATATTACGTAGGAGTTATTTGTTTATAACGAGATTTTTCCGTTTCTTAATATCTTGCTTAGTATCTAGAACGGATCTTTCACTATCCCAATTTACGTTCGGATTTCGGTGTCGCACTTTACGCCCTACCATTTTTACGTAAATGTTTGGTAATTGCTTGATTTTCAAATCTAATATCTAATGCTATGGCCCTCGAGGTGTGTTTGTCGTCAAGTACTTTAATGATTCTGTGAGTGGTGGCAGTTGGGACGTCGACAGTGGATCGGACAGATTGTCACTTCTTTTCTAGGTGGTCGACGACCTTATTATTGATTATGGCCTCAAAAAGCTTATTGATGACACTGAGAAGACTGATGAGTATGTACATAGAAGAACATGATCGCACGCCTACGTTCTTAAAGACCGTGCGTGCGCTTGATAAATTCGACAGGCTTGGGAAGGATTTCTCCATCAAGCAGCGGTTGAATAACTTCGCTAGGATCGGGGGTAATTACGGGTTGATATTCTTAACGATAACCACTGGGATTTTGTATGAGCCAGTGGTTTTCTTAGCGCCAAGACCTTTAGTAAGTCTAGAGACTTCTCGTGTTTTAATATTAAGATGAAATGTGTTCAGTGAGACGTGGGAAGTTAGGGAGTGGATAGTCTTTGTCGGCTATCGTTGAGTTAGAGGCAATCTGTCTTCTTACAACTTTCCTCTCATTTTCTTTTGCTACCCTTCTGTAGTATTTCCCGTAATTCATTTGTGTGTCGGCTGGGAAAATGAGGTCATCTGCATTAACTTTTTATCCTGAGTTCTAGTAGAGGATTAATTATAATACTTATTTTTTTAAAAAAAGAGTTTCTCATGCAATGCTTTTTGTCCACTGGGCCATGTGCCCTTGTGAACGAAATAAAGGATTCAGTTCGTAATTTCAATCCCCTGAAGAAGGTCGGAGCTTATAACGAAACGTCGAGCAACGAAGATGAGGTCAACAGTCCGAATAATGTAAATAGCGTAAATAATTACAATACATCATCTCAGATATATATATATATATATATATATATATATATATATATATATATATATATATATATATATATATATTGATAACAGTGATGAAGGCTTTGTGCAGAACCAACTACATTTGTAAAGAGGACTGGTGCACAAGGTCCCTTCTGCAGGTTTTGAATTCAGATTTGTCATTCTCTTACACCAGTCAAATAGAAGGGGAACTCTTCTAGACCAGTCTAGAACCCAGTCTGTATTGCTATTTACCCACAGCTGGAGAGAGAAGAAAAGGATTAATACATTTCCCAATGGTATTAGCACGTAAGTGAATGTATGCATTCGACTGGAATTTCGAATTCGGCTCTGAAATTCCCCAATCCGTCCCGCTACCCACTACTCAATCGTGCCTCGATATATATATATATATATATATATATATATATATATATATATATATATATATATATATATATATATATATATATATATATCGGTTTGTTTATCAGTAATTAATAAAAGCACTGGGTTTATCCAGTGAATTGACCCAAAGATTTATGATTTCCATACCTGGATCACCTGAGGTGCGCAAAAACTTGGAGATTTGAGTTAAAGGGAGATTGATAACGAGACTGATAGCGGAAGAGGCATGGCACGTGGAATCAGGTAAGCTAAATGAGGAAATGTTCCAGTCAAAGGAGAACCAAGTAGTCAGAAGAAAAGGTTATAGTGACAGTCTTTTAAGACGCTAGGGTTATTTTCCTAGTTGACATTTTAGAGTAGAAAAGATAGCATCATGTACTTATTGCAGAAATGTTCTGAGAAAAAACGCGGCCAAAGAAAATTATCAGAAAATCATTTTCTACCCGGACAATGTCCTTTTCAACATCTCATTAAAGAAAGGACACATTTTGAGAATTAAGAATCAGTTGCAGAAAGACAGAATCATGAGTGTTAGTAAAAAGAACATCTTAGATTGCAAGTTACAAATTGGCGATACTAAAATCAAGCAAGTGCAAAAGGTTAAATATCTGGGTGCTGTTTTTTTTTGTTTTTTTGTTGTTATTGTTTTTCTTTTCTAACGATGTTTACCCTTTACACTGGCCGAGGACCATTGAAGTTAAAGGCAGTCTATTTGTGTGTATAGGAGTGGAAAACATCGGCTAAAACCTAGCCTTGAACAGGTTAATATTGTAATGATCGAGGAAACATCCTCTTGGGAGTCAGTTCCACGGGGAAGTGATTCGCGATAAGAAACTTCACGAGTGGAACTTACTTCTCGCCTACGGAAGGAATGTGGTTGGTTTGCTACTATGTAAGAAACATGGCGTGTTCTTGCTATGAAGGTTTGCCTTGCCTGGACGAGGGAATGCAGTTCGTCCGAGCACTTTACGTAGAAGTAGCGGCAGAGCAGCGAAGGGCTTGTGCGGAGATGTTGAAGAGTGGAGAATAATTCATCACCCACAAGGGCTCGGTGATGCTCTTGAACTCCATCAAGGCTGGAGAGTGATGTCTGGGCAGCTCCCGCCCAAATATAACAGCACTGCTCCATTTTCGGCCTCATCTGTAGATATGAATGACAGAATGAGGAGTCATTTACTTAGATACTTGCTGGAGAGATACACATTTGTAGACAATTTTACCTGTTTAAACAAAGGACGAGAAGTAAGAGACTGAATTCCGATGACGTATTGGGATAGCTTCCCAAAAGCCATGTATATTTCTACAATGACTATTGCACTGTAACGTAATATCAGTCCTCTTATCTGGACAGGAATGATGGACAATCTCCTCAGAAAGGAAGACGAGACTTCAAGCAACTAAAATGATGTACTACAGAAGGATGCAGAGGATAACTTGGATGCTTAGAAAATTTGATACTCACGGGACAGGTTGAAGGCAAGAGAGAGAGAGGAAAATTTGATACTCACGGGATAGATTGAAGGCAAGACGGAGAGGAAAATTTGATATTCACGGGACATATTGAAGTCAAGAGGGAGAGGAACATTTGATATGCACGGGATATATTGAAGGCAAGAGGGAGAGGAAATTTTGATACTCACGGGACATATTGAAAGCAAGAGATTGAGAAAAATTTCATATTCACGGGATATATTGAAGGCAAGAGAGAGAGGAAAATTTGATATTCACGGGGCATATTGAAGGCAAGAGAGTGAGGAAAATTTGGTACTGACAGGATAGATTGAAGGCAAGACGGAGTGGAAAATTTGATACTCACAGGACATTTTGAAGGCAAGACGGAGAGGGAAATTTAATACTCACGGGACTTATTGAAGGCAAGAGGGAGAGCAAATTTAGATACTCACGGGACATATTGAATGCAAGAGGGAGAGGAAAATTTGGTACTGACGGGATAGATTGAAGGCAAGAGGGAGAGGTAAATTTAAAACTCACGGGACATATTGAAGGCAAGAAGGCGAGGAAAATTTGATTCTTACGGGTCATATAGAAGGTAAGAGGGTGATGAAATTTTGATACTAACGGGACATATTGATGGCAAGAGGGAAAGGAAAATTTGATACTCACGGGTCATATTGAAGGTAAGAGGGAAAGGAAAATTTGATACTCATGTGACATACTGTAGGAAAGTGTGTGAGGAAAATTTGATACTCATGTGTCATATTGAAGGCAAGAGACAGATTAAAATTTGATACTCACGGGACATAGTGAAGGCAAGAGGTAGTAGAAAATTTGATTCTCACGGGACATAGTGAAGGCAAGAGGGAGTGGAAAATTTGATTCTCACGGGACATATTGAATGCAAGAGGGAAAGGAAAATTTAATAATCACGGGACATATCGAAGGCAAGAGGGAGAGGAAAATTTGATACTCACGGGACATATTGAAGGTAAGAGGGAAAGGAAAATTTGATACTCATGTGACATACTGTAGGCAAGTGTGTGAGGAAAATTTGATACTCATGTGTCATATTGAAGGCAAGAGACAGATTAAAATTTGATACTCACGGGACATAGTGAAGGCAAGAGGTAGTAGAAAATTTGATTCTCACGGGACATAGTGAAGGCAAGAGGGAGTGGAAAATTTGATTCTCACGGGACATATTGAATGCAAGAGGGAAAGGAAAATTTAATAATCACGGGACATATCGAAGGCAAGAGGGAGAGGAAAATTTGATACTCACGGGACATATTGAAGGTAAGAGGGAAAGGAAAATTTGATACTCATGTGACATACTGTAGGCAAGTGTGTGAGGAAAATTTGATACTCATGTGTCATATTGAAGGCAAGAGACAGATTAAAATTTGATACTCACGGGACATAGTGAAGGCAAGAGGTAGTAGAAAATTTGATTCTCACGGGACATAGTGAAGGCAAGAGGGAGTGGAAAATTTGATTCTCACGGGACATATTGAATGCAAGAGGGAAAGGAAAATTTAATAATCACGGGACATATCGAAGGCAAGAGGGAGAGGAAAATTTGATACTCACGGGACATATTGAAGGTAAGAGGGAAAGGAAAATTTGATACTCATGTGACATACTGTAGGCAAGTGTGTGAGGAAAATTTGATACTCATGTGTCATATTGAAGGCAAGAGACAGATTAAAATTTGATACTCACGGGACATAGTGAAGGCAAGAGGTAGTAGAAAATTTGATTCTCACGGGACATAGTGAAGGCAAGAGGGAGTGGAAAATTTGATTCTCACGGGACATATTGAATGCAAGAGGGAAAGGAAAATTTAATAATCACGGGACATATCGAAGGCAAGAGGGAGAGGAAAATTTGATACTCACGGGACATATTGAAGGTAAGAAGGAGAGAAAAATTTGATACTCACGTGACATATTGAAGGCAAGAGGGAGAGGGATTTTGATACTCACGGGACATATACGAGATACGACGGTGAGAAAAATTTGATACTCACGGGACATATTCAAGTTAAGAGGAAGAGGAAAATTTGATCCTCACGGGACATATTGAATGCAAGAGAATGAGGAAAATTTGATACTCATGGGTCATATTGAAGGTAAGAGGGAGAAGAAAATTCGATACTCACGTGACCTATTGAAGACAAGAGGTAAAATAAAATTTGTTACTCACGGGACATATTGAAGGCAAGTGGGAGAGGAAAATTTGATACTCACTTGACATATTGAAGGCAAGAATGTGAGGAAAATTTGATACTCACAGTTCATATTGAAAGTAATCGGCTGAGGAAAATTTGATACTCACGGGACATAGTGAAGGCAAGAGGGAGTAGAAAATTTGATTCTCACTTGACTGCAAGATGGAGAGGAATATTTGATACTTCACGGGACATAGTGAAGGCAAGAAGGGGGGTGAATTTGATACTCACCGGATATATTGAAGACAAGAGGGAGAGGAAAATTTGATACTCATGGGACAAAATGAAGGCAACAGAGAGTTGAAAATTTGTTTCTCACAGGACATATTAACTGCAAGAGGGTGAGGAAAATTTGATATTGAAGGTAAGAGTGAGACGAAAAATTGATACTCACTGGACATATTTAAGACAAAAAGGGAGAGTAAAATTTGATAATCATGTAACATATTGAAGGCAAGAGGGCGGGGAAAATTTGATTCTTACGGGTCTTATATAAGGTAAGAGGGAAATGGAAATTTGATACTAACGGGATATATTGAAGCCAAGAGGGTGAGGAAAATTTGATACTCACGTGACATATTGAAGGCAATATTCAGAATAAAATTTGATACTCACGGGGCATATTGAAGGCAAATGAAGAAAAATATGATAATCACGGGACATTTTGAAGTCAAATGGGAGCGGAAAATTTTATATTCACGGGACATATTGAAGGCAAGAGTGTGAAAAATTTAATACTCACAGGTCATATGGAAGGTAAAAGTGAGAAGTGATAATTAGGGGACATATTGAAGCCAACAGGGAGAAGAAAAAAGTGATACTCACGGGACATATCGAATGCAAGAGGGAGAGGAACATTTGATACTCACGCGATAGATTGAAGGCAAGATGGAAAGGAAAATTGGATACTCGCGGGACATAATGATTGCAAGAGGGAGAGGAAAATTTGATACTCACGGGGCATATTGAATGCCAGAAGAAAAGGAAAATTTGACAATCACGGTACATATTAAAGGCAAGACGGAGAGGAAAATTTGATACTCACGGGTCATATTGAAGGCAAGACGGAGAGGAAAATTTGATACTCACGGGTCATATTGAAGGTAAGAGGGAGTGGAAAATTTGATACTCACGGGACATATTAACGGCAAGACGGAGAGGAAAATTTGATATTCACAGGACATATTGAAGGCCGGAGCGAGAGGAAAATTTGATACTCCCCGGACATATTGAAGCTAAGAGGGATCGGAAAATTTGATATTCCCGGGACATAATGAAGGCTAGAGGGAAAGGAAAATTTGATGCTAACGGGAAATATTGAAGGCAAGATTGAAATGAAAATTTGATAATCACGGGACATATTGAATGCAAGAGACAGAGGAAAATTTGATACTCACGGGACATATAAGTTATGCGTTGTTTTCCTCTCCCTTTTGCCTTCAATAGAAGGCAAGAGGGAGAGGAAAATATGATACTCACGGGACATATTGAAGAAAGAATGAGAGGAAAAATTGATACTCATTGGACAAATTGAAGGCAAGATGGAGAGGAAAACAACGCATAACTTATATATCGAACTTAAAGTAGATAGCAGAACAGTTTTTAGGTGCTATAGCAAAGAAACAAAATTTATTAAGCGCTATAAATTACAGGAAACTGTGGATCATCCACAATGTTCTGAAATGATACATCACAAAAAGACTAAAATCTATATGAACAAATGCATTGGTTCTAATATTGAGACCATTATTCATAAATATATATAAAAAATAGGATCTTTTGAAATGGTTAAATATTCTTGAATGTATTCTTTCAGGGATTCTACAAAAGGAGTTTATCATCGCTTACATATCTGTCCACGGCGTTTAGAAATTCAACCTTATATTTAACAATGGTTGCTTTTAATTTATTTTATAAACGTACGTTTTAAATGTTCCACATATATACCAGAATATTAAACAATGCTAAGTTAACGACATTATTGGGTTTATACAATTTTATTTCACGATCATTGAATTAAAAAATATATGACAATTTAATCTATATTCCCTGAAGATTGAGTTTTAAAACATGCCAATGTGTTTGTCCTTTTCTTTGTAATTCGCCTACTTTAGCTTAGTTAAGCATATAGTTTAAAGAGGTGTAGAATAATAGTGCTCTGTCGATATTCCAGAAGAGGGAGTTGTCATATTGTTATAACTTAGAAAATCAGCATTAGTAACTTTGCTTTTCTTTCGTCTCTTATACTTTTTCTGTGTTTCTCTTAAGCACAGTGCCAAAATGAATGGTTTCCAAGATTATTTTTTGAAACTGTTTCACCGATGATTGCCGTGGCACTGGGGGTGTTTTGTCTATATTTATTTATTTATTTACTTGACACTTCTACTCTGGGCTTGTTTTGCAGGTTAACTAGTGGGGAGGGACACATTTCAGCTGCCACTTGTCTGAATCTGAACGTCTTGGACATGAGGAACAAAGCGTAAAATTGGGCCGTAATGGCGTCGAATGCGTATGATTAGGACAAAATTTCGGGGCGGGAAATAAAACGCAGGCGAAAAGGCAGATGGGGAGACAGAAGAAAAGCGAAAGGAGACCTTTTATCTCGTTATTATTTTTTCCTATTTTTATTTATTTCGGATTTGTAAAAAAAGAAAATATTGACTTTACAGCTAACGTTTTCGCGCATGCTGTTAGGCGAGTCCTGAGACAACCCAGGCGCTTACAGTAAGATTTCATATGCAAGTAAGCAAATATACTCACGCAAAAATCGAAAAAATATATAAGACGACATTTCTTTACTTTTCTTCTCTGTGCTCCTGTCATTTCCAGGCAAGAATTTGAGTTTGGGTGTACCTGTGTATTATCTTTTTTTGAAAGGGACTGCCGATATATGAAGCTGATATGATTTTTGTTAGTGATATTGGTTGGCGCGTTAGCTCAGACAAGCCATACGTGTAGCCATGAATTAAGAATTCTAATTGAATGAAATTAAATTTTACAGATATTTTTATCGAGCCTAATGTGTAATAAAGAAAGTTTGCATAGTCCTAAATTGGCTAGATATGTGAAACCACACAAAATCAATATAAAATTCAATAATCAATCAAAAGCAACAATCGTCAAAGAAAATTGGTTTGGTTTCGTTCGGTTGTTTTCCTTCAGCAACCCCCTATCGGTTATTTAATAACGACATCTAAATATCTTATCTCTATCTATAAAAAGGTAAGATGTGTGTGTGTGTGTGTGTGTGTGTGTAACGAATGCACGGCCGCAATTTTCGACGGATTTGCACCAAAATATACATGCATATGCTCCAAGTTAGTGTGAAGGCCAAGACCGACGTTACATTTCCCAACTCCCATCGATAGTGGAAATAATCGCTTTTTTCATGCTTCTACGGAAGTTTTCGTGTAGTTTGCGATCATTTTGTACTGGCCAGAGTGAAAGCCTATACCTGGCTGCCACGAATGTTTACTAGCATGCTAGCATGCAAAAAAAAATCGATAGCTGCATTCGTCACGAGTGGGGAAAAAACTTTAATCTGCATGGCACTTTACTCCAATTGGCTCATTCGCTTGCTTAAACTCAACGTTGATTCTGATTCCGCAGAACTGGGTTAGTTGTGAAAAGTATTTGTTGTTAACATTCTTTTTTCATTCGGTTTTTCCAGTTACGAGTCCTTTTTTTAAAGCCGATCGTTTTGTGTTCATTTTGTTTAGTTCTTTTTTCGTAACAGATTTAATGTTTAGTATAGAGCTTAGAAAAAATTCGCAGTGTGAGATAGGCAAGAAGTAAGGCATGTAGCAACATCAGCATGGCAAAGGGCACTCGTTTGAGGCAAGGAAGGACAAAAATATTTTAAGTCAAGTGATAGCGATTGCCGTATGAGTCGTACAATTTTTTTATGAAGCACGGGAAAGGCCGGGCCATGCTGCTAGTACGCATATATATTTTTATAATGGTTTCAGTAATAAGAGTGTTAATAATTAAACCATAGTTGGATGGAGAAGTGGTGGTTCCATACCTTTCCCAAGCGTAATTGTGCGTAAGTGTGTATAAAGAAACCAACAGAATTCGGAACTCAGCTTTCCGATTAACAATTCCGAACATTTATCCGTTACACCACCTGCACATCCATTCTGCACCTGGTATTCACATCTAGACTCAAAGTTACTTCATCACAAATGAAATGGAAAAATATATACCCGGTTAAAAAAACAAGAGATATTGTTTTTTTAGAAAGTGGTGGAAATGCAGAGAGTATTCGCCTTTAAATTAATGTGGTATATGTCTTTAACTAAACTCATGAACTTAATAGATATACACTAGAGCATTACCGCCGATCTTTATCTTAGGTTAAAGTACATTCATATCCTGCTAAATCTTAATAAATATATCTATATATATAAAGTTCAGGACTCTAGGCATTTAACCTATATAAATATGGCTTGTCTGAATTTAATTAATATTCATTCAATTCAAATCTCTTAGGTTTCTAACTTAAATTTCTTGGTTGATTATAGAAAAAGCTTATACGAATTTAAATTTCTTGAATGAAATACAGGGAATTAAACCTGATCTAACTTTTCCTTATTTAAAGTGCATTCATATCCTGCTAAATATTAATAAAATCTAAGATACGTTATATGTTTCTCTGAATATGCTGGATATAAGTATTTTAATTTAAATTTCTTGGTTAATTATATAAAAAAATTATGAACCATTTTTCGCTAATTACGAAATCTTTAAAAATGTTCTTTTTAATATTATTTACAAATAATTTGCTGAATGAAATATATCAGAAATGAATGTTTAAACCCATTGACAGAAACAGACGGGATTATTTCAGATTCACACTTTATGACATTCCGAGCTCAGTAAGTCAAAATAGGTCAACACTCTTTGCCTTTCTCCCACTTTCTAAAAACCATATCACTTATTTTTAACCGGGTATATATATATTTTTCCATTTCATTTGTTATTTTTTTGCAGGTCTTGAAGATTGAGACCTGCTTTTTTAGAGCTCACACGGAATAAAAAAATATGATCCATCATATGTTAAGTGTTTGATATTCTTTAATTAATAAATTTGCTCTGTCTTTTGACATAGAGATCTCCCTGGATCTATATCCTCCTGCATATTCCATACGGATTACCATATTATATCATTACTCTCTCTCTCTCTCTCTCTCTCCATATATATATATATATATATATATATATTTCAAACAAAGTAATTTACCTTAAGACTAAAGCGTAATTTATATTAAAAATTAATCAGGGTCTACATATTTATGCAGATATTTATTTTCATAAATGCTTTATATTTCCGAGCACTTTCGGCTGTACCTTGAGCCATTATCAAGGACGATTCGATTTTTCAGCTTAATTGAGTGTGTGCGTTCTGTGTATGTCTTAGTAGTACCTTGTCTGTCGTTTTTAATGAAACATGCATATATATATATATATATATATATATATATATATATATATATATATATATATATATATATATATAAGAATAAAAACTAAAGCTTAAGTTAAGTTTAAAAACTCAGTGTCATAATAGAAGGAGCCTGAATATGCTATTTTATAATAATATTATTAATACAATGTTATGAAAATCCGCTCGTGATGCTTTTAATATATTATAAGGTAACTACAAATTCAGATGTTCTTTATTTTATTTCAGTGACAGGGAGCATTGTAAAGTTTCACCAATATTTAGAATATATGCTAAACCTTAAAATATCGATTACAATAATTACTTGTGTCTATACCAGAGACCCTCGTTTCTGTCGATCACGTTTATTAAGAAAAATACGAGTGTTGGCGAAAAAGTTCACAGGCTGCTCAAGATACACTCAGAGAATGTAACAAAAGAAACTTTTATTCTGTTGGTCAAAGTAATCAATAGTAGATATGACGTCCTCATCACTGTGATACTAGTTCCCAGCTAAGTGATTATTTTTTTATGTTGGGGAACAGATGATAGTCAAGAGGAACTGAAAAAGAAAAATCTACTTTGGATCTGCCTCAAACAATGTCAGATTTACTGAAAATGTGATCAGCCTGTTCACATTATCAGTGATCAGAAGACGTTTCATTTTGTAGGTTTCATTGTGCAGAATATTTTCAATTCACTCTTGAGATATGCTAAGAGCATTGGGTATTGATTTATGATCAATCATGGATCAACATGTAGTGAATATAACCTCTTCTTTTCCCTTTTCCCTCATCTCCTAAGAGTCGTTGTTCCAGTCTGTCGACGTGCAGCCGCACAGTTCGGACCCCGCTTGTTCTGATATCTCAATCTTCGCGATATCTATGAGATAAGGAGCTTCAAAACTGATTTAGGGATGGGTGCCAGTATAATTCGTCGATCGTGTAGTCTTAGTTCTTTAAGAATCTTCTGTGATTCTTACTGACGAAGAAAGTTGTATTTCTCCTTTTAGCTAATAAACCGTGGTAAAGTTGTTGTTAACGAATGGGCTGACTAGAAGTAAAGTCAAGATCTCACCGAAGAAATGATTATGCCAGTTTTGGTTAAATATAGACAATTCAATGAAGGTGAATGAAATAATTTACAATCGAATATAAAGGGTGTTTCATAAAGACAGATCATATATAAGTGTGTTTCATTAAGACGAATGAAAGTCAGCAGTAAATAAATCAGTGTTATTGGTGAAAAATTATTTATTTCTCTATTGGATCATATTATTTAAGTATTGGCAATTATGTGTGAAAAATAATATCGTTCAAATGTCCGGCAAATCTGAAAGAATAAGAAAAAAATTCATTAGACGCTTAAACTTAATTCACTTTTAAAATCGGTCTAAGTTATAGGAACACCCTTTATTTGGCAGATGCCAAATAACACAAAAATATTAGAAGGCGGCAACTTGTAAACTCGATCCATGTGTTCAGCAAGGTTCAAAGAGAAATTCAAAAGAATATTGAGTCCCATTCTCTTGCGGGTGGGCAACAGTGTGTGTGGCGCACGAACCGCCTCCCTCTGACGTTCCAGCCTGTTGCTCTTGTATCCTTAATATCGAGTTGAATTTATACATAATTCTCCACACACATATCAAAGTTTTAACTCGACAAAAACCTCAATTGTTTAAAGACGGGGTTAAACGACAAAATCCTATGTTCAAAGCCATTGCTTCAAAACTAAAACATACTCAGCTGACATCAAAAATGGAATCAAAACAATTTGAGGACAGACATGACCTCTCGACAAATGTTCCTGCATGGGAAAATTAATGCACTTAAATAACATAAAACAATTCATTGTTATTTAATAACTACAATTAAAAAAAATAAAAAATAAAAACTATAATATCTGCCAATAACAAGTTAACTTGTTATAGAGAATACAATCATTTTTCAAGGTAATGACATTCCAGGACGTTCAAATTTGGGAATATCTTCCTTCTACTCCTACATTCAGCTACCCAATTTTGTACTTTTGGTAAAGCTGGCGGTCCTTCCCTTAAAGTAGCAGTCATCCTAGCGTGAATGTGTTTGCGAGCTAAATTATTTTACTGCACAAATTAGGAACAAATAAAAAAAGATATCTTTACAATACAAGCGCTTTCTGCTTTCATTAAATCTGGTCCATCGCAGACATCGCGAACTTCATACAACTCACTATACATATTTTATTGTCAATGAAGTGACATGTCTTTTCTGGATCCTTCGCTTAGGTGGCCCTCTCTGAGTTGCTGTTGTTGTCAATTTGTTTCAAACAGCACTTGCTCTGAAGATAGCAACGAAGTGTGAAACTGACTGTAAGCAGAAACAATATGCAGTTGTGAATACTATGTCCACACCGACTATATCTACAAACGCCCTATCTCCGTAATTGAGCATACATTCGCTATGACTATAGACAATTTGAAATATTTGTATATATTTCCTATATAACAGATGAATCCTTGAGGCGCATACTCATTATTCCGTGCTATTTGTATCGTAGTATATATTCTGATCCATTAAATGACTGCGAGATTTCATTTCATACGTTTGCCTTATATATGTGTTTGTGTCTGTACATCAATGAGTAGGTGCCTCAATGACTAAGTGTTTATGTAAATGCCTCAATGACTTTATTTGTATATATATATATATATATATATATATATATGTGTGTGTGTGTGTGTGTGTGTATATATATATATATATATATATATATATATATATATATATTAAATACATTTTTATGTTTAACGTTCTTTTTATAGATACAAGTATTTAAGTAAATGCATTTACTTAAATACTTGTATCTATAAAAAGAACGTTAAACATGAAAATGTCTTTAATAAATAAATTGTCGGACTTTGTCCATTTCTTAATATATATATATATATATATATATATATATATATATATATATATATATATGTATGTGTGTGTGTGTGTGTGTGTAAGCAAATATATTGATATAGATCCGACAGTATGAAGAAAAATATACGGAAAAAACAAACATCCTAATATGCAATTATGCTGTTTTAATGTTAATATAATGTCAACGTCGGACGTTTCGGTCTAACAAACCATCTTCAGGACATATTCATAAAACATAATTAACATTCGACCATATTCAATTCAACATGAAAAAGACAATGGACATAAGAGCAAGACCAATCCAAACAGATAACTGAAATCTTTTATAAGATCAGCGTTCCGCTTAAATATGATCACGTTGTCGTCACGTGGGCGATGTTGTGAAAACGTATTCCTAAAATTTGAGTATTTTGAATGAAAAACGAAAATAATTTTATTTTGATCTAAAACTTATATGTACGTTTGTCGAGCATTAATCTTGCTAGAAAAGGGGAAATATTAAAGAAGCCAGGTCTAGTGTTCACCGTGCGTGAGGTAGATATTATGCCTGCTTCATAAATCCGCCCTAGATTTTTATTATGAAAATATTTTAAAATCGTCACAGAATCAAAATCGAAATTATTATCAGATATTAATGTATATTGTCGACATGGAAAAAAAATCCCTTACTATAAAGGTAATTTACATTAACCAGAAAAAAAGGTTTAGACAGAAGCGTCTACCTTTATAAATTTGGATTTTTTAATGTACCTATAGCAACAAAAAAATTTCGATTTCATTTTTACCTTGAAAAAGTCGGAAGACGAAACACGTCGCAAAATCTAAGATTTTTTTTTCACATATGTATATATATATATAGTGTGTGTGTGTTCCTCAATGACTGTGTATGTGTATGTGCATCAATTACTCTGCGTTTGTGCTTGTAGGTGTCATTGACTGTGTATGTGTGTTTGTGTATGTGTAGCTGGCCCAGTGACTGTATTTGTGTTTGTGTATATGTTTAAATTATTGTCTTTGTGTTTGTGCATATGCCAAAATGATAATATGTTTGTGTATATGTATATGACATAGGACTGTGTGTTTGTGTGTTTATGTGCCTCAATGTCTGTATGTTTGTGTATGCATATATGACTCAGTGGTTGTACATGTGTATGTGTATGTGCCTCAATGACTGTGTAATTGAGTTTGTGTATGTTTATCTGTATGTGCCTCAATGGCTGTGTTTGTGTATGTGTATGTTACTCAATATATGTGTGTTTGTGTTGGTGTTCCTGTGACTTATTGCCTGTATCTTTGTGTATATGTATGAGCCACAATGATTGTGGTTTTGTGTATGTATATGTGCCTAAGTGACTGTGTTTTTGTGTATGTATATGTGCCTAAGTGACTGTGTTTGTGATTGTGTATGTGCCCCAGTGACTGTGAGTTTGTGTATGTGTATATGCCGTATATCTCTGTGTTTGTGTATGTATATGCATCAATGATGGTGTGTATGTGTACAATTGTTTCTGCTTGCATATATGCGTTTGCATTTCCGCTTATTTTCTTTATCCTCTTTCTGATAAGTATAATTTTCTGTTAAAACAGATCATTTCCCAAACAATTCTTTTACTCTTTCTTAATTTTCACCACTATCGTCTCGCCATCGTGTATTTTTGTTGTTGTTGTTGTTGTACTTCACACTCTTCCTCCTCCTCTTCCTCTTCCCCTTCTTCTTCTTCTTCTTCTTAGTTTTATTTCTATTATTATTATTATTTTTATTATTATTATTATTATTATTATTATTATCCCATAGTGTTACGAATGATGAAAATTCTCCGTCCTCATTTGATGCAACAACTTATTTTGAGTAGTAACCTGTCCATTATTTGGGTTTTTCGATTTATTATTCCGATGTTCATGTCATATATAGCGAAAACATATGTTAACGCAGGAAAAAAATAACACGAAAAATATCAATATTTTACTCTTGTTTATTTTTCAACACGGAAGAAACACATTTTCAAGCGTGTATTTTCAATAGTGGATCATGCTCAATGATTTTATTTTATTTTACTTTTATTGCGATTCCTCGTCTGCTTGTAAATGGACTTACAAGGTCTGCATGTGGAAAGGGAGCTTGTCACATGAGATGTTTCAAAATCTTCCTTCAATAACTGTTATCGTTAGTTATTTTGTCCGGCCGGAATCAGAGGTAATTATTTCCTCAGAAACAAACTAAAAAAAATCCTTCAAATATTTTGGTAGAGAAAACTTTCTCATAAAGTAGACAGTTCCTTACAGACGAAACATTCAATATAAATTTAACGTATCTCAATGATAGAGTTATTCTATTAATGTATGCCAATTCTATTGACTTATTTCTATTCTATTAACGTATTCTTACTATACCAATAAATTTAATTTAGTGGTTAATAAAAATTTCCTTATTGATGGAGTTGGTAGATAATCTAACTTGGACTGATTTACGTAAATTAGAATTTTGTGGCGGTGGTTTGATTCTTAACTGAGGTATCTATGGTTATTTATCTCTTTGGTTTGTAATAACAATTATTCAGGTCTAAGGTCACATTGAGAAAGTTGATCAATTTAGTATTGATAGGAGTGGGATTATTTATTTCGGGAAATTTAAAGATTGTTATCAGTTCCTTTCTCAGTCATTTAGTCATGGGTCATTTAGACGGAAGAGAATTACACTCTATATATAAAGTCAGCTGTCATTAACGTCGTAAATAAATATCAGTCTCCACAATAAGATTGCAACTAATTGATATGCTTCCGCTGAATCAAATGCTTCTCTAGCAATATTAAATACTGGGTTACTTCTTTTGGTCCAAAGATAACCATTATGTAATAGTATATGTTTTGCGCCTGCTTTATATTTCTTTCGTGATCAATAATATGACCATATTTCTTCTATTCTCATACCATTACACTTAATTTAGTGGTTAATAATAATGAGAATTTTTTAAAATTAATTTTGTGAACACTTTCATTATTTGGTATGGCGTAAAAGTTGTTTTGTATGATTGGAGACCTTATTTATCAAAAAGAGCACATTATTTTGACTAGAAATTCATTTACTTCATCTTGGTATGTGTTTCATTATTTTATCCGTTAGAAATTTCTTTTAGGAAAGGAGACCGTAATTATTAATTACACCATTGTAATTTTGAATAGAAATGAATTTTCTTCAATTTCTTCTATTTAAACCTTGTTTTATGGATTGGAGAAATTATTTATCAATTCAACCTCGTACGTTTGAAGTTAAATAAATGTCTTTTTTTATACGAGTGTCATTAGTTCTATCTGTACTGTTATGATTCCATCTGCTCCTGTTGCTATGTTTCTGTTCAATCTGACCATTGCTGATAAGAATTCAGATTTCAATATGTCTGGTCTTTCGTTATTTCTGTGTATTCTTGGTTGTTCTCTATCGTTGTATAAAAGCTTTTCGATGTATTCGTTCCTCTCTGAAGAATTTCTTATTTCTCTATTATCAAAGACCCGTCTTTGGATTCTATGCATCCTGCTGATAAGCATTGCCATTTATCTTCTTAGTACTCTTATTATATTTATGTATATCTGTAATAGGCATTCTTTTTATTTATGTTCATTTGTCGCTCTGTCATTGTACTTTAGCCTCTCAACGATTTTTCCTAATTCATTTGGGCATAATTTTATATTCTCTGTCGTATTTTTGCCATTTTTCTTTATCCCCAGTTCATCATTTCTAGAATTTCTTCTATCATCCATTCTTTTTTTTTTCTTTGTTTCGTTTTTTTAGGATGATCTTCATTTTCGATATTATTAAGATTCTTTTTATGCGTCTCCCTTCCAGTTTTTACCATTGTATCTACTTCTTGGCGTTCCAATCAATCAGAAGTCTGTCGTATTGCAATTTGGGTGCTGAATTGGTCCCGCTTTAGTTTCCCATGTTTCACTTTCATAACTGGAAGGCGGTCGCTTTTATAGGCGACGCATGCGCATGCTTTCAAGCCCAAGACTACATTTATGAATTTTTTATTATTATCTATGTAGTCTATGTAGTTTTCTGTCTCTGATCCTGGGCGTCTCCATATCCATATACGTCTTGCGTGTTCTTAAAACCAGATGTTGGCTGCTACCTGGACATTGTGCATCATTGGACCTATCTTTGTCTACATACATTACAAGATCCTAATTCGAATTTGTTAACTATTCCGCCATTTTTTTATTTGCCTGCATTGGCATGCAGGTTTCCAATAACGATTGTAATATCTTGTAATTTTCATCGAGCCTTGGTGTTATCTAGCGTGGAGTTAAACTTGTTTTTCCATAATTTGGGCTGTATATTTTGAAATGCTTCCGTTTCAGTTTAACAACACTTCTTTCACATAGTTGAAAGTATCCAGTAATCCATGTATTGTTCTTGTATCAGTCCAACTCCTCTTACATCTTTCTCTCCGAATGCATATATGATTCTGTATTTGTCACTGACGAAATCTCTATTGTTTGCCTTCTTCGTTTCACATACACCAAAAATATTTATGCTTAATCTGTTTATTTCCGGCTTCATATTTTTTAAATTGACCATATTAGTTTAGTTATCTGAGATACCATGTCCCTAGAATTTTTTTATGAGAATAGATTGGTAATTAATACTAAGTAGGACGTGCAATCTACAATGATTACCCTATATTTGTGTCTTTGTGGTAAGCTTAATAAATATTTAACTCACTGTTGCCAGTCTAGTACTGCACTTAAAGATATAAAGTCTACGTAACATAGCGGAAAGTCCATCATGACAATTAAGATGAAACTATTTATCGAAAAGCACAATGAATCTACATTACGGTGGTGAGAAAATGACAGAAGCCGAGTTGCAAGATCAGGACCAATAACATTGCAGATTCTTATTTGGATTTTATAAACAACCTCTAAATATGTCGCAGAAGCAACAGACTGTATTTGGCAGCAATATTCAAAGCATAGACGAATGTCAGACAAAATTATGGTAGATAGATTCTGGAGAGAAAACTTATCTTTTACGACACTGTTAACCACTTAACCTAGCAATTAATTTAATATTATCTTTCCACTTGATGCTAGCCGAGAATGTTAGCCCGCGAAGGTGAAAGTAGGCACAATTCGGGGGGTGGGGCGGTTATAATCAGCTATGCTGATTGAAGGCAGCAGTGGTCACTGAGATGATTAATATAAAAGCCTCATTTTTAGAGGCTTTAAAATTAGCAAGACATTGCTTGCCTCAGTTAACAGCCAATTTTGTATCATTTAAATCAGGTGAAAATTTAACCATATCGAAATGATCAAACTTACAACTATCCTAATTTTTAAAGTGAAATTAATTTCTGTTTATATTTCTAAAATGAGGTCCTGAAATTATTTACATTATTTAAACTTTTTCGGAATGTTGACCTCATCTTTTTTTTTTACCATATTCACGACGTCTCCAGTTGATTGGAATTTCGAACTGAACCTTTTATTTCGTCCACTGAGGTAGATTTTCTAGTTCCACGTGCCATGCCTCTTCTGGATGTGACAGTTATCTCCCTTTAACTCATCCTTCCAAGTGTTTGTTCACCACTGCGGAAGTGGTATGGCACATGGAACTAGAATAATCTACATCGGCGGAAGAAATAAAGAGTTCAGTTTTTTTTGTTTTTTTTTACCACTGCAGTAGACAGATCCTGAACTCACAACACTTTGTGTCAAGTCACTTGATCCAGCCAACGTTTTTATCCACTGGGCCTAGTTGATAAAAAAGTGAGTTGGATCTAGTGCAACGTAAAACAGTCGGAGCGTTGTGAATATGGTAATACATATGAGGTAAGGACTACTGCAGTTACTACTCCGCAGTCACTATTAGGTTGGTGCAAAAATAATGACGTAATAATGTCGTTTTTTGACGTTAAAAAATACGTCAGAAAACGTCATTATTACGTCATTATTTTTGCACCAACCTAATATTGATTTAAGACGTTATATACTGAGAAGGACAATATTCGTGAAATTAAAAATCTGGTCTGAAGAGTAACATCGGCAAACACAAACACCAGCTAATAAGTTTAGAGACAGAATGCAAATATTATAGAAACGGATTTTTGGTCAACAGTAAAGGGTAGAATAATGTAGATTGAACATTGATGTTGGAAAGTGCCTTGTGGCTCTAATGCATCTCACTGTTAAAAAAACACACACAAAAGTGAATAAACAGAATGGATCCAGAATGCCCAGCTAACAAAGCCATGGAGTTTTACTTTGAAAAGCCTGGCTTCATTATGTTCGGAGATCATCAATGAACCACCATACTCACAACTCTGAACTGAGATATTCAAAGAACAAGCCAGAAAGATCCGAAATGAATTTAAGTTTAATTTCAATAACAAGTCTATTATTTTACTTGTCTTGTGCTTAACTAGGCATCTTATCTTGTAACTGTTCCCTTCTCTTTTATTCTTCTTAATTCGCGTGTTAGATTTTTTATAATGACGATGACTTTAAGAGGCCATTATGTAAAGATGTTGTCTTTATCGCTAAGTAAATGTCGCAATGATGCTACTGTATTTGCGTTTTTTTATTTTCACGATTTTTTGCCGTGTTTTCTTTTTTTGCCTGGAATTCCTGATAAAAAAAAAAACAAAAAAAAACACGTTTGTTTAATATAGAGGTGGTTTAGATTTTACTGTTGTTAAAGGAATGTTCTGTTAGCGAGGAAAATGTCGGGTGGAATAGGAAAAATGAACTTACACGATGTTAATGCGTTCCAACCGCTTGCTTTATGGGATAACAACGCTAACATCGAGCAGAGAAGGCCAGAACAATTGTTTCGTCTAATTTTGTACTGATTTTTACATTTTATCTGTCACTATTTTTTTTTTTTTTTTGCTTCTTCTTCCAATCATTTTTCCACTGATTTCTGTTGGTTTGTTTCTGTATTTGTTCTTTTTTATGAGAATTAATATCGTTCTAGATATTTCCAATGATTTACCGAGTAAGACAGTGCTTACATTGTAACACAGTATTCAAAATAAAGTTCTTTACTGATATATTGGAATATGCATACACCTGTGTCCCCCCTCAGTGGAATATGATTGGCTGGTGTCCATCATAAATACCGAAGGACGTGTAGGAGAGTCATAGCCTTAGTCTGAGAGCTAAGTCTATAACGACGCCCATTGGACTACGCCTTTGATCTACACTTTTTACCTGCGACTACGACGCGTACCAGTCGATTACTGCTACCGTATTCTACTTGGTCATAGTAGCCAAAACCACTTAGCTACTTCGTTCAAATATATCCCTTTCCGGGACATATCATTTACTAAGACTGAGCAGTAACAAATGGCACCAATATATCTTAGACAGTAATCATGATGGCTTGAAATAAATAAAATTATATTTCATATAAATTAAGTGCCATACATGATACACGATTGGGCGATGATGTCTCCTCCGGTTCATGACTAAGATTTTCTGAGATAGATTAGGTGTCAGCCAAGTCTATAGGAACCAGTCTGTCCTGCTATTCAACCTCTACCTGAGGTAGGTGTAGAGATAGAATCATACCTTTCCCAATAGTGCCTACACGCAAGCTGCTAATGTCCCGCCCGAGTCAACGCCAGCAGTCCTCTGGTGTTAGCCACCGGCAGTCCATTGGTGGGTCTTTAGCGGTCCGCCAGTGGTAACTTTGCCGAGACGGCGGTGTGACAGTGGTAAACGCGAGTAGCATGCCAACCAGTGGCCGGTTGGAGGCTTGCGTGTAGGGTATTTGCATGTAATGGAATTTGAACTCGTCTCTTGAATTTATCATTCCAAGAATATTACATCAAATCGAATATCCGGCACCACACCGAACATAGCTTCATACGACATGAAACCAAATATATGTGTAAAGATAATTTTTTTTAGATCAAATGCCTTGAAAATCAGCTTCCGATATACCCTTTTCTAAACTTGAACAGTAATAGCTGCCACCGATAACGTGTTCGTAGTATCCTCGTCAGGAACTTCGATTTCTTTCATATGTTGTGACCTTTTAAGACGAGGTGATCATGGCATTCCGTAAGTTTCTATCCTTTGTTCCTCTTAGCAATTTTTTCTATTTTTACTACCCCTCCATACGTCCAACATCGCTGATTGCTAATTATTGCGTTATTCTCATAGAAACTTTTATACAAATACGACATACAAAAAACTATATATACAAGTATCCCACACAGAGAATAATATATTACATATATCTAAACAACAAGGCAGCATCTAAGGAGAAACAAAAAGTAAGGGCTTTACATATAGTATGGAGATACTTCTTTATCTGGAGACGCCATATTTAAAACTTCAGATTCAAACGTGCCAGATTCATCTACTATGTAACAGTCGAGGACATATTCCACGAACGGGAATCAGCGAGTCTTGGGTATTCACAAACTGAGGACTGTGAGCTGGAGTTTCTTTCTATATTAGGGAAAGATATAATCCGAAAGGTAAACTCCACCATGGACTTGTATGCTGTAGCATTTGTCATTGGGCTGCCCCTGACGGAAGCCCGGGTGAGACGAGCAAACACGTGTCTTGACAGCAATAAGCTTATTGATTTAATGGTCACTTTCTTCACTGTATGAAGTGATGCCACTAAGCGGCTGTCAAAAGAGTCATATGACTTATCTCTACGAAAGGGAGATAATCGCCTTCTGTATCCGTACACTACAAAGCAAAAACAGTAACCTGAAAACTCGAGTCATATTCTTAAATTGTGCGCCCAAAAAATATCAACTAGACATTGCCATGAATGTTCTTGTGATTGCCATATAATTATTAGAAATTATATCTAATGTTATATGATAAATACAGTTATTGTGGTGAGTTCATCCACCGAGATTAATGACTTGAAATTCAAATATTTTAAATATGCCAAACTTTACGAAACAAAATGGCAAAAAAGTGATAGGAATTTTTTGATCTTTTAAATCTCCTAGGAAGGATTAACAAATTGCTTGGAAAATTGGTATAAGAAATTATCACTCATCTGAACTGTCAGTTGGCACCATTAGAAGGAACGTAATATTGAAGTCAAAAGTCAAACACCATGGAATTCCGAAGCGGGTGCTAAAAAATATTACTGAATTTTGATGCAGCGTATTTAATAGGAAATGTTTAATCTGTATCAACCTCAACGTCCAAACCGCCGGAAGAGGGGAGCGCCAGTCAGGTTGGCGTCACCAAGGTGAACTAAGCCTCCAAAAGCCCGATACAACCAGGTTTGTCAGGTCTTACCTGTCTCAGTATTTGAGCCGTGATGGAGACACCTCTGGTCAAATCTATGTGCTTCTCTATCGCGCAGAGTTGTCCACTAAAATCAAATTCTCACGAATGGCCTCGTCAAATTGCTCTTTGATTCGATGCCATCACTGCTACTGGCCCCATATACAATATTATTTGTAATCATGCTTCCATATCACATGCTTTTCTTAATCGTGAATGGTTGAATTATTTACTCCTTATTGATTTTTTGTTGTGTAATATTCTCATCAATACTAGTATCGTTTAAAAGATATTCTACAGGGTGGATACTGAAAAACTGAAGATTTGAAAAAAGAGAAAAATTGTTCTTTCTTAATCTTTTTATTTTCTTTTTTACAGGTTATAGAGCATCCCTTGGAGATTAAAATGGCTACGTATGATGTCCAGCAACAAATACAACTCTTTGAGTTATTTTATTCCAATAAATAATCAATTATTCAAACTCAGGAAAATGCTGGATTTAATGTCAGAGTATCTCCTAGCCTTGACATGAACCGGGATTCAATCGCTCGGTTTCAAAGAATTGAATCAGTTGGCGATCCTCCTGGAAGAGTTTCAATGCGCAGTGTGCGCAATGAGGCAGCCGTGGAAGCTGTACGACAGAGTGCCCTCGAGGATGTATCAGCTTCTGCCTTTCGTCGCTGTGTACAACTAGACATCGTAAGAACATTGCTTCAGAAGATTCTGATACTGGATTTCAACATTGTTTCATCCATTTTTTCATGTGTTATATATCGTACCTAAGGACACTATGTCGCAATCCTCATTTTGGTTATTCCACATTCAATAAAAGATTGGAAAAGTTATTTTTTGTTTGATATCATTCAGTCTTTCGGTGGCCACACTGTAGTGATTCATTGTCAAACCTCTGCATCTTTATCCACAAAACCAGCGTTATCTGAGCAGAAACTGAATAGATTCACGATTTTACTGACCTGACATCTCGATTTCAGTCGCTTTCCTACTGCCGTCAGTTAACTTGGCTCTGATATTTCTATAAATATTTTCGTGTATGTTGTTCTAATGAGCTTTCCTCTTTGCTAACTCGAAACGAGAAGTCCACTCATACTTAAAAGCAGAAAGAAACAGTTGTCTTTTCTGAAACACTTCATGAGGAAAAGGGGCTTGGAAAACTTGACACTAACAAGAAATATTAAAAAAAGGCGAGCAATTTAATTTATGCGTCAGGTTGAATGTTAGACAGAAAGTGTACAAAGAGGGACTAAAAGTAAAGGATGATGTGGTGGGGGCATAATCGCCCATATAAGAAAGAATAAGTCTACTCTATAATGATAGACAGATTGCAGGCATCGACATACTGTTTCTAGGCAGAGCACACATATATTTTGCTAATTGACAGAAACCCCAATCCAAACACATTTTTGACGGGTACCATTCGTCCGTGTAGTGAATATTGCTGCCATATCTGTCTTGATGCTCTAGTTGTGCATCTCAAGTTTCTCGACAAAATCCAAACAAGGATCTGTAATGTTATCAATCCTGATCTGGCATCTCGACTTCAATCAGTTTCCCACTGCACTTTCCTCTGCCTTTTCTACAAATATTTTCATGACAGTTGCTCAAATAAGCCTTCCTTGTTCCTACCACGATCGCAGGAATTTAAGCACACTAATAGATTTGCAACTAGGTATTATTTTTTTTACTGATGAATTAGCTAGATGTAACCGCAAGTTCTATTCTAATAGTTTCTTCCCTCACCTGTGTAACAACCTTTCGGTTTCTGGCTCCCCTATCACGTTCGATATTCAAAAATTTAAATGCAATGTCAATCGCCATCTTCTGTCTATCTTCCTAAACCTGATCTTATATATATATATATATATATATATATATATATATATATATATTATGCTCTACCTTTGTATCTAGCACTATTTTTAAAAATAATAACAAAAATACTAAAGAACTTTGGATTATTTACGTAACCAGTTCTTTCCTATTTTCTATACATTTTCACACACACACACACACACACACACACACACACACACACACACACACACATATATATATATATATATATATATATATATATATATATATATATATATATATATAAGTAATTACACATATACTTAAAGTATCATGGTTTATATATGACGATGTGCCTGGCGAATTGGGAAACCGTGATATTTTAAGTTGCACTCTAAACGTAGGTATATGTGTATTTATTACTATATATTTCATAGCTCTGTTTAACTACATTCAGCACTGTTTTGCTTGCACCATAAATTAAATTCAATATTTATTTATCTGCTTGTGCACGCTATCGCACGCATATACAGTTGCTAATATCACGTTATTTATTTTTTATTCACATTTCTATCTATCTATCTATCTATCTCAGTATGTTCATATCTATGTATCTACATTCATTTTTTCTATCTGTCTATCAGTATTTTTCTCAGTATTTTCATACGTATTTATTTATCTATCTATATCTATATATATCTATCTACCTTACAAACCTAACAATGTTGATCTCTTGAAATCAACAGTTATCTTCTTTATCTTCGTAATCCTCACGTCCTATCAACTCTTCATGCCGGAAGCCCCTAGCTGGGATACCTTTCGAGTTTTATACTGGGTGAATTCTAGTATTAAAACAATTCTACACTCAGAGTCATAATATTTGTATTTATTATTATTATTATTATTATTATTATTATTATTATTATTATTATTATATATATATATATATATATATATATATATATATATATATATATATATATATATATATATTAGCTGAGATTGTCAAGTAACAAAGGGAAATATTTAACATTTAACAAAAGCAGACCTTTGTATATTTCTGATATATGCAACTGAAAAGCCACTGTTTAAAATATTTTTTCTTATTTTCCACTTCATTTCCATAAGTAAACAACACGAAGGAAGATAGCCCGCCTCTCACTAGAAAAAAATGTTCAATACAAAAGTTTTGTTTAAGAAACAAATGACAAGTGAAATGAGAGAACTTGCTATTTTTATCCCTTTTAAGCTGAAATGTGGCATATGACCTATGGCTTTGCATATAAAATCAGAATTTCGAACTTTGCCCTATACAAAAGTCGTGTGCAAAATACCTTACGGTATCACAAAGAAAGAAAGAAAGAAAGAAAGAAAGAAAGAAAGAAAGAACATTGATGGAACGTCTTGTTTTTAAATATCACTAACAATAATATATATATATATATATATATATATATATATATATATATATATATATATATATATATATATATATATATATATATATATATATATATATATATATATGTGTGTGTGTGTATAGACACTACATATAAAATCGTATATATATATATATATATATATATATATATATATATATATATATATATATATATATATATATCATAACATTTTTGTTTGCATCGGGGAATTTGTATGCGCAGAGAAGAAACTTAAATAAAGCTAAACAAAAATACATAGTGCGATGGACAATGAGATTATCTCTGGGATTAATGCGTCAATCTCATGCGTTCGATTCTTATAGAATGCACTGAAATCGTAACATTTTGCCAGTCTTCTTTAGCTTTCGAAAGCAAACAGTAAAAATATCGGTAATAAACTGCTTATAGCTTTCTTTTTTTAATCATTTTTTTCTTTTTTAAATCATTTTACCCCAAGCAAAGCAACAAAGTCTCTAAGACACAAGGAGTTGTTAAATGTCAGAGAATATTAGAAAAAAATAAAACACAATAAAGGAGAGAGAAGAAAAAAAAAGTAAGAACTGGAATTAAGAAGGCAAAAGATAACGATTCCCGTTGCATTTATATTTTTGAAGAACAAAGTTGACTGTGAAGCAAGAGACCAGAAAAGAGTTCCACAAGTGAAAAAAATGAGATAGAGGAAACCATCAACATAGAACTTACGTTTGCATCTAGCCATTTCAACTGTAGAATGATGAGATATTACTACCAATCTAGTATTGCGCATAAATTCATAAAGCCTATGTGTTATAGAGGAAATCGCATCAAAAAAATTACCACGGACGTATTTATAGAAAAGGCACTGCGAAGTTGTAGATACGATGGTGGAAGAGTAACTAAAGCCGAGATGCAATGCCAAGACCAATAATATTGCAGATTGTTTATTTCTAAATATATAGCACTGGACCCTATATAGCAGCTATATTCAATGGACGAATAGTAGGTTGATAAACATGTAAGATAGATTCTGACGAGAAAATTTGTCTAGCACGACACAGTGAACGAACATTTCACGACTTAGTAAATGATTCAATAAAATCTTTCCACTTCATATCAGCGGAAAAGTTTAGCCCGAGGGGGCTCATAGACTAACTGTACTAGAGGTTAGAATCAGCCATGTTGATTGAGGGCAAAAATATAAGAAACCAGTTTAGAGAAGAGGGAGTTCATTTTGAATATCTAGTTTAATTTTATTATTTATTAGAATTCAGGACTGAATCAATCTCGACAGTGAGGCTATTCTAAGGAAACTTGAAACCGTACCAGGATTTATCGCCGGTGTAATCTTAATAATACGTGTAATCTTAATAATACACGATATGCAGACAGAAATATATTGATTGCCGCCACAGAAGAAAAATTACAAGAACACCTCGGCATAGTCGTAAAATAAAACGAGAAAAATGCACCACGCATCAAATGGAAGAAGACAGAACTTGTGATTATCAACAAGAGAAAAATATAAAAAGATGCGAACCAAAAATTTGAATACAAACAAGAAGAGAAGTTTAAGTATCTGGGAAATGTTTTAGCAGAGGATGGAAATGAGACATGCAAATAAAACATTGCAAAAGCTACGCAAACTATTCAAAAAACTCTTAAATGTAGTTGGGTTTAAAAGAAAGAGATAAACTGCTATAAAATTTCCATACTCCTCTCTAAATCTTGTACAATTTTCTCGCAGATGAAGAGAAGATTGAAGGCAACAGAAATCCTGTACTACAGAAGGATGTTGAGTATGCGAATGAACGGAGCGCATAAGCAACGAAGATGTCTTAAGTAAAATGGAAAGAAAAAGGACATATATTCCCAGAATCAGAAAGAGATAGCTAAAATTCTGGGACGCATAATGAAGAAAGAGGGCTTGGAGCATTTGACGTCACAGGACATATCGAAGTCAAAAGGAACAGGGGAAAGAAACGGACCACAGACCTGAGGTGGGTGTGTGAATGGACGGCGGAAGGGGGGGTATGGC
Source organism: Acanthosepion lycidas (assembly GCA_963932145.1). Lineage (NCBI taxonomy): Eukaryota > Metazoa > Mollusca > Cephalopoda > Sepiida > Sepiidae > Acanthosepion > Acanthosepion lycidas. The sequence continues at coordinate 42,596,881 of OZ010591.1, forward strand.
AAAAAAATAAACGTTGCTAAGAGCTGCAATGGATAGGATGTTGTGGAGAACCATCATCTCCAACGTCATAAACGGACACAGCGCATAGTAGATTTGTAAAGCGCAAATCTCATTTATTGAAAATATAAATTCATTTGTACATCATTGATAAAATATGACACCGTAAATTGTAAGTTTTGTGTTTGTCACACACACGGACACACACACACACACACACACACATATATATATATATATATATATATATATACACACACACACATATATATATATATATATATATATATATATATATATATATATATATATATATATATATATATATATGCGTGAGTGTATGTATTACTTCATATTATATAGTTTGTTGAAGCCTAAGCTAAAACATTAAATATATGTAGGGGAGTGTGTGTGTATCTGTGTACTGACAGTGTTTGGAAAAATATATATTTTTTTTTTTAATCGCCATAACGCAGGATACATGTATAAAAACAACTAATCCAATTAAAAATAAAAAAATAAAAAACATCCTTGATAAATGCTGAGAGAATAGCCGAAAGCAATTAGTACAATCTTTACACACTTTATGTAGAGAAAAGAAATCACATATACGAACTCGAGAAATATTAATTAAAATTCATAACCGCAGTGCCTTGTCAGTCGTCTTTAATATAGAAAAGAGGGACTGCTGCCAAAATGTACAATTTGTATATTGTTATGGTCCGGTTCCTTGTACCACGGTGATAGTCCGAGGTAGAACCAATAAAGAAGAACTCGAACATAGGTATGGAATAACACAGATATATTACCAGCAGGAATATATACAGAGAAGTAGAAGTGTTAGTATGAACAATCAGGTTTAGTAGAGAGAACAATAGTCTCGACCAGTATCACTATTCCAATGTCTTGCAGTAATTGTTTGAACGCGACTCTGTTTCGGACTGCCTCTGACTCGACTCTTGACTCGACTTGAACTACTCCTGAGGCGCAGTATTTATTAAGTATGGAATAGTCCATTATTATTATTATGGGTAAGATACCATAACATAAATATATATATATATATATATATATATATATATATATATATATATATATATATGTATACTTTCGCACATGCATGTTATTTTTTTTTATTTTGTCGACTGGTCAGTTTGGGTACCGTCCGCTGAGAAAAAAGCACTATGACGCAATTCACTTTGGAAACGGCATGCTGCACCACCATGGCATTCGCGCCTGAAGCTCTAAAACGAACATTTCACTTGGGTGTCAGTGTGAGGAAATCATAGTGTTTGGTGTGATCACTAGTGAGGGCGAAATTATGCCTCCATCCATCTTCTCACAGGGCCTCAGTATCAACCCTCAGGCTTACATCAAGAGCATTGTGGAGGCAGTGTTCCCCTGGGTCCAGAGGGTGGCTGCTGGAAACCCTATGTTTGACAACAGGACTCAGCATTATACCACACAAGCAGGAGTTACAGTTGTCAGACAATTCCTGCGACCACATCACCCCTTACATCCAGCCACCTAACTTCCCAGGCTACACCCTCTTGATTATTATGTGTCCGGTGCAGTTAAGTGAACGACCAACAAAACTCCTTGTAACACCAAAATATACTGAAGCTAAAGATTATGGCAGCATTCAGGAATTAAACAAGGACACCGTCCCGAACATTTGCAGCAGATTCCGAACTCGTCTGGAGTCCGTCTTTGAAGGCAATGGAGCTTTTATTAAATAAATTTACTCTTTGGTATTTTCAAGATATTTTAGTGTAAATTTGGTAAATATATCTATTAAAATGAGATTTCACTTTTATTTTCATTTTTACGTAATTTAGACGACACTTTATCCATTGAATATATATATATATATATATATATATATATATATATATATATATATATATATATATATATATATATTAGGTTGGTGCAAAAATAATGTCGTAAATATGTCGTTTTTTGAAGTTAAAAAATACGTCCAAAAACGACATTATTACGTCATTATTTTTGCACCAACCTTATATATATATATAATTGAGGCTAGGTGGTGTAATGGACAGAGGCCCAGTTTGAGGAATACCTCAATTCACGTATATGCTGATAAGCTTAGGAAAGTTATTAATCCGTCTCTTATCCACCTCCATGTACAGGTGTATAACAGAACATACTGAGTCATATAACCATCTCTAGGGGAAAGCTAACTCTGATTTAAAAACCTGCGGCAGGTCGTTTGGAGACCTTGTGGCATAGTGTGCAACAGTTTTCTCTATTCGGTTCTTTCAAGTGCGGTTGATTCTCCGAGAAGCCTTCAGTACTCTAATCAATAAGAACTGATCTGCTTGACCCCTAATTCCAGTATATATATATATATATATATATATATATATATATATATATATATATATATATATATATATATATATTGAAAGCAAACAATCAATCTATAAAGAAACACATAATTTACTGCTTTCCGCGACTAAAATTTAATGTAGACACTTTGAAAATATTATCTTTTTACACTGATTACCTGCAGGTTCTGTGCGAAATTTAAGTTGCGAAGGCAGCAAATTATTAGTAGCCGATTATGGCCCTCCACACCTTCCTGTCCCTTGTAATTTTTAATAACTTTTGTCTTTTGGTTATTTCTCCCAAACACTGTTCTAACATCCACCTGCTCAAACTCAAGTATGCTTTGCTCTGTTCCTCTTTCCTTCAATCTCTCCTGTGAGTATCAAGTTTTCCACGCTCTCCATTCTGGGGCACGTAATGACGTGCTCCCGAAACACCAAATGCCTTTTCTTGATGTTAAGTATAAGTTTCTGTTTTGCTTACATTCTCTCCAAACCTCGTTGTTTCTCACATGTTTGGTCCATGGCATTCCCCGCAACTGGTGCTTGTAATCTCTTCATCTATGAGGAGATTGCTGCCCTACAGGAGAGATATCGCATGAAAATTTAGTACTTTTTTCTTTGTAACGAAATTTTTTTTTCTCACATCGCGATACATCTACGGATCTCAGTGTTTCAGTTTGCTTCCCACTGTCAGAAAATTTCCAAGATGTTTAATTTCTCTACCTTCTTGATTTTATTTTCACCGACCTGTAATTTGCATTTTATTGTCATCCTTTTGCTCACTGTTTTTTGTTTAATATATAGATTACCAGTACAATGTTTGCGGCTAAACTGTATTTCTTTAAATAATAAAAAAAGCAAAACAAAAACTTAAAATGAAATGTTTTATTAGTTTCCAAAGTAAAAGTTAATATTTCAGTAACTACAATTTATTTGCTTTGATTTTTCAGTCTTTATTCTTACTTAACAAAACCTTCAAATTTGGATTCATCTGTTCACAATACAGTTCGCTAAATTATGAATAATATAGGAAGGATACATTTTTTAGTAGACTCAGATTCAAATGTTAATTTTATTGTGGATTCGACTTTATTAAGTTTGTTGGCAAGATCAAGTATAATTATGCTTTGTGGATATATTAAGAGAGAATCAGTTATGCACCTAAAATAAGAAGGTTGCCGTACAATATTTTTGAAAGATCCAATTTCCAAAAATTACAAAAATAGATGAGACAAAATGCCCCTAATAGGAGGCCTCATCATTCTGCCAGAGATGTAGCATATTTTTTTTCTTTAATAAGATTTCTCGAATATTCAGGTCGGCAGACGAAAATAAATAAATAAATATAATGTTTCATAAATAAATGGAACGTCTACACAAATATGAGTATCAACTAAAAATAACGTTTGTTTATATATATATATATATATATATATATATATATATACATACACACACACACACGCACACACACACACGCACGCACGGGTAGGGTGTGTATTTGCGAGTTCTGTAGGCACATGTTGAACGGAATTCACATCGACTTTTCAATAATGATATATACTTATATTGGAAATTTTTGATTAAAGAATATTCAAGAAAAGAAGTAATTATTCATTTTTATTCATGTAAATGTACATCTTCGTGCACCTCAGATCTGGGTACATCAGGATTACGTGACTCGAGCTGAAATATTTTTTTGTGGGGTGGCGCGGGGTAGGTTTGACTTGACTTGGTTAATATATATTACGAGACTGCATTACTTAGTTGAATCACAGCACGATTTTCACGAGAAAAGCAAATAAATAAATAGCTAAATGCATTTGGCGTCGTTCTTTTCCAGGTGTTTTTAATTTTCTTCTGAAATTGCAATGAGGTGAAATGTGTGATGTATTTATTTTCGAATTGATATCCATTTATCGAATTGATATAAAACTTCAGACCACTAGACTTGCTAGAAATAAGAGTAGAATTCTCCACTTAAACTCCTGAGTCAGTGGATCTTACATATTACTAAAAGCGGGGGTATGACGGCCGTATCACGTTTAAATACCAGCACTTGTACGATCTCCAAGGTTAAGCAAAATCGGGTTTGGCCAGTAAGTAAATGGGTGACCGTTTGTAAATATCAGGGTCTGTAACTTGGATTTGTTAGTGGTGTAATGGATAACAACACAGAATTGGAAATTGGACAACCGTGTTCCAATTCCAGTCGATTTCTTTATATTTCCAAAGAAACCTTGGTGAACATATGGATCTTCTACGATTATCTGTGGGTTAATTAATAAGTCTTATGCCAGCAAATCATTAATATCTCCCATAGAGACGGTGGGGGTGGGGGTGAAGGAAACCGTAGCTCGATTAGCACTTGCTGATCGGTCAATGAATACCAAACTTCAAAATGAAATAGGTAACCTTACTAATGTAACCTTAGCGTTACCATTTCTTTTACACATACAGGAATTGCATGACAGACTGGAGTTCAATTCTTGAAGCTTCCAATATTTTCGTTTGGTCTGGTTTGTTTTTTGTTTTTTTATATATATATTTTACGGCATATTGATTATTTAATGACAACATTTTTATTGCTAGTAATATTTTTCCCCATAAATGTAATGCTGGTAATAATAATAATTTTCTTCAAAAATTCATTGCTGATAAAAAAAAGTTTTTACAAATATGCATTGATGGTTTTAAAACCTATTTTTTACACTTTCATAGTGCATTAACATCAGAGTGGAGGTTAACTATTTTCCCATAGATGGGACCCTTAACGGATGAGGTTGGACCTGGGAACACCAGCAATTAAGCAATGGTTCTACGCTCCTCAAAACCTTCTGATCAGAGGCAATGCTGTTGGATGTAGTTTATCGTCTTACCCAGGACACTGATGTAGTTTATCGTTTTACCCAGAGCATCCAATCTTTTGGTATACATAATTCACTTAATAATCTGAAAGAAAAGCATAATTGGCAGTCAGTATTGCAAAAAAGACTTTTTTTTTATTAAATAACCACCCAGTACAAATATCATTCAAGGTAGAGTCACTAAATGTGGTTGTGGTATGGACGTAGAAAGAAGAAGTAAGGGTCAGATTATGAGGATATTCAGGATAGTTAATGTTATGGGGTCCACCCCTTTTTGATATAAGTGGACTCTGCCTGCTGCCGTTAAATACCCTCAGTCAGAATATAGAGAAGAGGAACGGAATGGAAAGGACATAGACATAGACATAAACATAGACGTAGACGTCATAGTTACAAGCACGCCCGACTCTAAGGGAGTTTATTTCGAGACTGTATATAGCGATCTTTGATTAATACTAACCGGCGTTCCTGGATTTACTAACAGCAGTACCTCTTCTATTTTGTGTAAATACATTTAATTTCTTATCTTAAATACTTGCATTTGTCATTTATTGGAGACCAATTTTTCATCTCGGAATCAACATCAAACTGGCGACAAGGATTCGAACTCGAGCAGAAAGAAAAGATACTCACGCGGAAAACAACAAAAGAAAAATATTCCCTCGTCGTCCAACAACAAACTGGCAACGAGGATTCGAACCCACGCGGAAAAGAAAAAAATACTCACGCGGAAAAGAAAAGTTACCCGCGCAGATTAAAAAAAAACAATCAACAAAAGAAAAATGTTCCCTCGTCGTTCCAACTACAAACTTGCAACGAAGATTTGAACCCACGCAGAAAACGAAAAAATACGTAAAATTGAGTTATCATGGAAGATTTTAAAAATATTTTGGTAGAACTGATAAAATACTAAAATGATCAACAATTACAACTTCAAGAACGAATAGAAAAAAAATGGCAAAAGCAATATTTAGAAACGCAAAAGGAAAATCAAGACAAACAGAGCTTCAGGAACTAATATTAAAAGTAGCGGGCAATAAGCAATTAGATATTGAAAAAGAAGCAGCATTTTCGCAAGATGCAGTGTGGAATACCATAGAGATATTCAAATATTCTCTAGATGAGGACAAAAATTTTGGAGATTACTTCCGAAGACAGGAAGACATATTTAATATAGACTGTCAAAATTGGACAGAAGCAAAAAAGCTACGTCTATTGCTTAGAAAATTAGGAACTGAAGAATATACAAAGTTCGTGGGTTATATCTTGCCAAAAAAGACGAACGAATTAACGTTTGACGAAGCAATGACATGTCTTAAAGAACTCTTCAGCCCCAAAACTTCACTCTTCCACAGGAGGTGGAAATGCCTTAACCTGATGAAGAGCGATAATGAGGATTATTCCACGTTTGCCGCAATCGTAAATAAACATTGTGACGAATTTAAACTAGCGGAATTAACCCCAGACAATTTCAAATGTCTCATCTTTGTTCAGCAATTATCGGAAGATTGCCAGAGATATTTATGCATAAAGAAAGACGCGAAGGACATTGAGGATCATCTGTTTCCCATATACATAAGTTAAATAAAAGTCTACGTTCTTCACCCTCCCCGGAAAGAAAACTAAAATTTTACGACAATGAAAAAAGATTATCACCCTCCACAGAAGGAAAGAGAAAATTTTATAATAAAAGTACAACATACAGGACAAATTATGACGAATATAGGAACAAATATAAGCCCCCTCCATCAGCATGTTATCGATGTGGAGGACTACCTTGGAACAAGGATTGCCACTTTAGATATAAAAACTCTCTTGAATGTGGTAAAAAGGGCCACAAGGCATCGCAATGTAGAAATAGAAAATACTAATAGAATAAGAGCTACAAGGATGAATAACGATGACAACACCAACGTAAGGAAATATGTGGAACTGGAAATTTTAAATAAAAAGATTAAATTACAACTGGATTCGAGTTCCGACCTCACTATAATCAATTTACAGACATGGAAAAAACTCAACAAACCTACCATGTTACACACACAAAAAATTGCCAAATCAGTTACAGGCAAACGAATAAAATTTGAGGGAGAAATAATCGTGAATGTTAAATTTCAGCGCAAAACAAAAAAACTTAAGATATATGTCATGAGATACTGAAAATCTAGTAGGTATCGATTGGATGCAGAAGTTTAACACCTATCAACTCTTTTTGCAAAAAGTTAGAGGTTGAACCATCAGATACTATAAAATTGAAGGAAGAATTATACAAGAAATTTCCTGATGTATTTTCAAGCGAGTTGGGACGATGCAACAAATTTATGGCCAAAATAGAAAAAGAAAACGTCCGACCAATTTTTAAAAAGAAGCGAAATGTACCGTTCGATACGATAGAAAAATAGACAAAGAATTGGAGAGACTTGAAGAAATTGGGATTCTATCAAAAACACAGTTTAACTCCAGTGACTTTAAAGAATTTTGTGAGACATATCAAGTAAAACATATCAAGATAGTTCCGTAACACCCGAGGTCGAACGGACAAGCGGAAAGATTCGTTGACACATTAAAAACATTAAAAAAAGTCGAGGATGTACCGACAATAAAAGCGATGCAATAATTTCTCCAGGTGTACAGAATAACAACTAATGTGAACACACCATCGGGTCTGTCACCAGTGGAGTTGATGTTTGCTGGGAGAATAAGGTCGGTGTTTGACAAATTATTGCCAAAAAAGAACAAAAACCAGTATAAACCGATTGAACCAAAGAGATCATTCAGACCTGGTGAACGGGTTTATTTTAGAATGTTTAGAAATATGGCTTACTGGGAGCCGGGTACAGTAATCAATAGATTAGGAAATTTAATGTACACAAAAGGCGAGAAGTTTTCACATAGTAGACATATCGACCAATTACAGAAAAGAAGGGTTGAAGAAAACGCAGAAAACGACGATTCTATGGATACAATCTTCGAAGCATTTGAGATGCAAAGACCGCAGAAAAACACAGAAGTGAGAAGGTCAAACAGGAAGAGAAAATTTGTCGAACCCCTGATTATCAACCATAAAAGACAAAAATACTAACTCCTCCCAAAAAGGATCTATGGAGGGGGTGTTATGGGGTCCACTCCTTTTTGATGCAAGTGGTCTCGACCTGCTGCCATTAAATATTCTCAGTCAGTCAGAATATAGGGAAGAGGAACGGAGTGGAAAGTACATAGACATTGTGATTAAGTTGGAGATAGAAGTCACAGTTACAAGAACGCCCGATTCTAAGGAAGTTTACTTCGAGACTGTATATAGCGATCTTTGATTAATACTAACCGGCGTTCCTGGATTTACTAACCTTTTGTATTTTGTGTAAATACATTTAATTTCATATCTTAAATAGTTGCATTTGTCATTTATTGGAGACCGATTTTTCATCTCGGAATTCACAAAAGTTAATGGTTTCCCTGAATTGGAAATATTTAAGACTACAGTGTTCTCGGAATCATCCCATGGAAAATCTGATTTATTGATTGAATCGTTTTTTGTTTTTACGGTTTATCAAACGTTTGCACGTCATTTAAAGCTAGAAAATATATCAAGTTTGTAAGATGTTCTATGGAGTTTAATAACTGTTTAATAATACAAGTATTAACACCAAATTCCTGGTAAAAAAACAAGTCAATGTATGGAATCGCTGATCATTAAAAATCGTCTTCAATGGTCAGGGAATGTAGCCTAAACGTTTCCACCTCAAGTTTTATTGAGTCAGCTCACTTCAGGAAAAAAAAGACCACGGTTTTCCACTCTTCTAAAATACAAGGACCAACTCAAAACACTGAAAGCCACTAGACTTGATCCTAAATTGTCTGATACACGCACAAGACCGTACCTAGCGATCTTTCATCACGATCGGAACCCAAAAATTCGAAGCGAACAGAAGAGAAAAGGAAGACGTCAAACGACAAGAGAGTAAGACTCGACAAAATCGACTTCATCCTCCAACAAAATTACTATGCCGTCGGATCTTCCATACAAGAATTGTTCTACTTGGTCATCAACGCCAACTTCATAAAGAAAGCGATCAGAAAAGAACTTAAATTCTTGGATAAGACATAAAGTCACTGCCAACGACAAGTCTTATTCATTAACCCATAGATGGGCGGAGAAGTGGTCGATTTTTACCTTTTCCAAGGGTATTTGCGCGTAAGTGAATGTAACGAACCCAGCGGCAATTGTAATTTTATTCACCGATTAACAATTCCGAGTTAATATCCATTACACCAAACACACATTCAAGCTTACACCACCAGCTATCCGGAAGCAATCATACATCTAGGTTCTGACAAGGCTCGACATATCTTAACTTCGATGATATCACGGGAACCGGTGTTTGGACGTGATGTGGCCGTAATCGTTCTCAACAGTCTGTTAGCGTTTCATGGAAAAAGGCTGATCAAATGGAGCTTCTTACTTACCAATGGAATATGTAGCGTTGCTGCTCAGACGAGTCACCAGGTTCGTCTTCCGGTTGCAACTTCTTCCAATCAAAAAAAAAAAAATTATTTGGAGAGATCGTCACCCACGAAATAGAACAATGAGACTATTTGTAGTATTAGGCAAATTTCATTTTGGTTTTAACCGATTTGCTGTAGACGAGCCTTGTAGAGATAAAGCGTAAGTGAGGAGGAGCTGAACAGTCTAACGGGCGTCTTCCATTTCGCGTCGCTGGGGGACATTGTATCGTCACACTCCGTGGGTCCATCAATCTATCTTCCACTGGTATTGACCACAGTCTTATATAGTACATTTATCTTTGTCTTGTCACCTTTGCCTAAAATAATAATTTATCTTCGTTCAGTGACCCTCTTTGTCTAAGCCGTTTTCCATAGACTTATGAAGTCCACTAATAATCAACAGGAAAATAAAGGACTGAAAACATTTTTGTGACAGGTCAGATGTTTTTCATTTAACAAGCTATCGGCTGACACTGACATTGTTTTAAACACAAAGGAAATGAAGATGGTTCGCTCCTGTATTTATGGCATGGCGGGTCTAAGCTCTAAATGCCTGAATATGTGGAACTAAGGAATATTGATGGTAAGAAGGTTTTCTATTTAAATAGCAATAAAGAGGCGAGTGGGTTGCGACGTTTCAACTATGGGAGAGGGTTTCTTCAGTAAAACGATAATCTATCGCCTACGAAACGCACATAATTTCAGCGTTTTGTACCGTCCAAATATTTCTTTTATTATTAGCAAGAGGTACACAAAAGTGCATCGTTATATACCATTACTATTCACAGACAGAAATTCAGTTAATTCTGTCATGAATGTAATACACGTTTGTTTAAAAATAAAACAAAAAAAAGAATCATAACAGGAACTTCTATACATTATAGAAAATTCCGAATTGCTCAAATGAAAATTGTTTAATCAATTTTGAATTTTCTTGTCTATAAAACTCTTAAATCTCACGTCTTAAAATAAAAAAAAATGTCAGGTTTCATTTGAAGTATAAACATGATGTATATAAATGTACAGGTTTACATCTAAATTATAAATGATGTATTAAAATATTCTAACTTAACATGCAAGGGATGGAGGTAACATTCATTAATTCTTCATCGCCAATTATTTGGGGGAAAACGTTTCATTTTCGGACAATATTTTTAATTTGTTATCAATATAGTAACAAATAAACTGAAGCACCTTTCAAGTATCCGAGTTGTGGCTAACACCTCTACCAGACGTATGAGTTACCATCTGGACTCGTTTCAAACTCAGAAGGGCATAAAAAAAAATGAAGTTCGACGTATAATCTATAGTTGGGTTTTGGATGTGTTTATTCGTCTGTCTGAAAAAAATAATTAAAAAGTATATACACGTCTATACCGGGAAAAGGGTTAAAGTTTGTTTAAAAACAGTTGCAAATTTTTAAATGAAACTGAACATTTGTAATTTCTTGTCCTGAAATACAAAAAAAAAAAAATACAAAAAAAAAAAACCCAGTTACTTTCAGTTTTCAGTGGAAGAAGCAACATCGAAGCCAATGGCGGAATCGCCGACTCCGGTCAAAACTGGCGCTAACCTCCCCATTCATAAATATATTCTAACATAACGTGTGATTATTTATCTACTATCTACCTATAAGATAACCTCCTTACCTAGACTAATGTATACTTACTTCTAAAGTATATTCTAAATTCCGTCCATGTTTTGAAATCTTGGTATTATTTTATGTCAAAGCAAAAGACATGAACTTTTATATAAGCATAATGGGCTCCAATTGCTTTCTTTTTATCGGTTATCTATTTTTGCTTCTCTGAAAACAAGCCTGGAAAAATACAATTTGATAACCTTCGGAGTGACTTGAGATTACGGTAATAATGTGTGTTGTATCTTAAGCTTGAATAGTCAAGAATAAAGTGAGAACTACTTACATTGACTGGTTCATAAGAAATAGAGAAGATATTTTGTTTTACACTTTTTGGAGCTCCCCATCCACGAAAAACATTCCTCAAGCCACATTTGTCAGAATATAAATATACTGATATGTTATAATTAGCTCTTTTTGAGCACAAGTTATTTCCATACATCTAGCCATTATTAGAACCGTTATCAGTGAACAGTGACTGCAGAATGACCCCATTTTGAACGGAATGTTGCAATAGAGTTACTGAGAATATTCTAGAACACTTTAGAATCTTCTTCTTTGAAATACAACCGAAATATAGAGTATTATAATGCAAAAATTGAACACTTTTTCCAAAATTTGCATAATTATCACTCATCGGTCAATTTCTAATTTTATTCTGAATCTAACCCTCAAAATACATATATAACATTGTTATTCGAGGTTTTCCTTCGCTATACGTGAGAATAGCAAGCATTTGTTTGCTGTACGATCACTTATTCAACCCCATTGTGTGTGTGTGTGTATGTATGTATATATATATATATATATATATATATATATATATATATAAACTCCTGTCTACAGAATACAGGGTGCGGCTGGTAGTTGAAGACATACAGATTTAAGATTAATACTGCTACCCACTAACTTCTTATGCTTTTATTTTTCAGAAATAAAGAATCGCAAGGCCTATGATAACAAATGAAATGAAAAGACATTGCGGTAATAAAGGCTGATCATACCGATTATTGCACGTTTCCTCCGAGTTGCAAGATCGTTTGTCCACAAGATACGATAAGATTTAGAAGATGCTGTCAGTTCCTCAATGTCTGTATGAAAACGTAAAAGACATTCTGCACGTTCTGATAAAGTGAGAACATCCAAGTTTCTTCAGGAGGTCAAGCAGACAATTGATGAAAACCAAATTGCCAAAAAGCTGCATGTGTCTGAAAAAAAAAACAGTCAGAAGGAATGTTCATGAAAACATTCGATACAAGTCCTACGTGATAAATAGAGGTCAATTTATGTCTGATGTAGATGCAGTTGGATAAAAAAAAATATTGTTTAATTAAAAAACAGCCTCTTTTTGAATATCAGCATTCATCAAAAATAACATTTAGAATATATATATATATATATATATATATATATATATATATATATATATATATATAACAGAAGATTAGAACCGAATAAAATATGCTTACTGCTACAATCCTCACATGGCTTTCTTTCGTGGGTAATGATTTGGCCGAAGTGTCATTCTTTTTTAAAAACACAGTCGTTTACCTGGAAGAAGCTGTACCCTGAGAACGAATCCGGTGCCTTGTCTCAGCAGCACTCTACACCATTACTTTTTAAAAAAGAAAAAGAAAAGAAAAATAACTACCAGAAAAGCAATTATAAAGCAGTAACGTCTTTTCAAAAGTCGCTAAGCGTGAAATAACGTAGTTAATCTGTAAAAAAAACAAAAATGTTATTTCTCTGTAATATAAACATTTTTAAATGATTTAAAATACACCACTGTTATATATATATATATATATATATATATATATATAGAGAGAGAGAGAGAGAGAGACACACACACACACACACAGATAGAGACCCTACTTTTCCCAACGGACAATACATGGACAATGTGCGATTGCTAAATTGTCTTCTAAATTATGCAAAAATGAAATTAACAGTACCATCTCATTTTAAGGGATATATTTACCAAAATCACACTAAAATATCTTGAAATGCTATAGAGTTAATATATTCAATAAAATCGCATTTGGCTTCAACCACGGCTTCCTGCAACTCTTCAGGACGGTCTCTTTGTTTAAGCTGTAATGCTGCCATAATCCTTGTCTTCAGTTCATCATTGCCGTTATAAGTAGTTTTCTTGGTCTCCTGCTCAACTGGGCCCCACACATAATAATCAAGGGGATTGTAGTCTGGGGAGTTAGCTGGCCATATGTAAGTGGTGATGAGGTCGCAGAAATTGGCTGACATACACGACTGGGTGGTCCTACTTGTGTGACATGATGCATAGTTCTGTTGCCAGACATAGGGTTAGTCCAGCATCCATCCTCTTGACCCAGGTCAGAACCACCTACTCAACGAACTTGATGTAGGCCTCTGAGGTCATATGGAAAGATGAATGGCGGAGTAACGTTTCCATCATTACTGATCACTCCAAACACCAACATAATCACCATTAGACTCATCCAACTCTTTCCGAATCCCCTGGAATGTCCTCACACTCTCTGAAATGTTCGTATGAAAGCTTCCGGCGTGAATGCAAAGCAGTACAGCATGCCGTTTAGAAATTTCTGGCATCGTGAGTTGCGTCATGATCCTGTTTCTCTCACAGACCGGGGTCAACTGACCCTATTATACTGTGCAGTCAACACAATCAAAAACACAGAACCTGCATGCGCGAAATTGAAGACATAAAATAACGACAATTTACCCATCGCACACTGTACATAACGCTTCACGTATGCATGAAGAGTTAACACGAGTTTGCTTTTAGTTTTTTACACTTTAAACAATAATACTGCTTTTCTTTCTCTCTTTGTATTACCTCACCTAATATCAATTCCTCGTCCGACATTTTCTTTTTCACACATTCCTGACCACGTGTATATTATCTCATCCTCTATAGTGCCATATCGATTCGTGCATCGCACTTAGCATAATTTGCAGACAGCACTTGCCGGCATATTTGTAAACACATCAGGAAATGGAATTGTGTAGCGCATGTTAGTATAAGCGAGAAATATATTGTGTTTTTTATTTATTTATTTTTTTTATTTTTGCGGGAACTCGCCAAATATCTGTTTTGCAAGAAACGATTTCCGATGGTGTTTCCAGTTCGTAACTCCAAACACCTGGCGCAAATAACTCATCACTTGTATGTTTACAAGCATTTCTTTCTGTCGTCCGAACTTCTGAAATGGAGTATTTTTATTCATTGATTTCTTAGCGCGACGATATGCAAAAGTGCTTGATAAAGTACGTCACAAAGAATGAATGGAAGTGTTCAATAAGTTAAATAAATATTTGGGAAGGATATTAGAATAATCCAGAACTTAGATTGGGAGAAAACCACCAGCAAATCGATAGAAAATGGATGCAGTAATTGTACAAAAATATTCTTCATCTATGTGCCGTGTCCCTTCATGAAGTTGTCAAATATGGCTCTCCAAAATTCCCCATCTCTTGTAGATCTTAATAACTTTTGTCTATCTGTCATCTCTCCAAAAACTTGCTCTCCCATTCATACAGTCAAGCTCGCTTGGTAGATTGTGCGTTGCTTTCCTCTGGCCCCGCCCTGACCTTCAATATGTCCTGTGAATATCAAATTTTCCAAGCGCTCTTTCCTCATTATTTACAAAAGAAAACTCAACTGTCTCTTTCTGATGTAAAGTATAAGTATTTTCCTATTTTACATGTTCTATAGCCTTGAATGTCAACTAGACTACCGCAGAAAGAAATGGCAAACTATTGCGGCAAAAAAAAATCTGCCTCATCAGTTATGTATCGAAAGATACATGATCGCTTAAGCGTGTATCACGCATAGCACATAACTGACTTATTTTTCTGTTTCCTTTTTCTTATTATTGTCTCTAGAACTTCGTCATTGCTCACATGTTAGGGCCATGGTATTCTCAACATCCTTCTGTAGAACGGCGTTTCCGTTGTTTCAGGTTTCTTCTTCATCTTTGAGATAGCGGGAGTGGTATTAGATAACACTTCAGTACTCTTTTCTTTGTTTCTAACGAAATTTTCCTGTTTCTTAATATTTTGCCCAGGTTTTGGAAGGCATCTTTCCCTATCCGAAATGCGTGTTCGGATTTCCGTGTCGCACTAAATGGGTGAAAGTCAGGGAGGTGTCTTCTCTAAGGGCTTATTCATCTTTTACAGTGAGTTGATAATGAGAAAACTAGAAGTCTTACCAGGATTCATTATTCATGCTAGGCAGCCAACAATCGTGATGTTTACAATGACACTATGATCCCGACTGCAGTCAATTTGATGGATAGATGGATGGATGGACTACTGGTGCGAAAATTCAATACTAATAAGAAGAAAACAGTTTCAGCCGTATAAAACCATTTTCCAGTGTTGAATTGATACAAAATCAATAACGTGTATAAATTTCTAACGTGACTATTTTTTATTTCTTGCAGCACTTAAGAATACTGTTTTCCACAATAAAGATATTGCATTTGAAGAAAATCTTGTTTAAGTGCTAGTATTTTGAATAGATATAAAAGGGGAAAGAAAAATCAGTTGCAACACTTTCGCTTGCTTGAGTCACTTTGTGAAGAGAAAAACATTTTAGTAAATTTTCCGAAACTAAAAGACTTTAAAAGATTGTCGCCAATGAGCGGACGGCCAATATTTATTGATCTGTCTGTATTCACAGTCATCTCCTTTTTTAGTTATTTCTCGATGTATATCCATATGTCTATATATACTTATCTTATGTAGAATAAGGAATGGTTCGACCACATTATAAAAAAAAAAGGTTTCTGATTTTCCGCCGTTAGCCCCTGGTGCAGATAAAAAAAATTCAAAATGGGATTATAATTTACGCAATGTTAAGACAGCTACACAAAGAGAAATAGATATTAAAAACAACTGATAAAAACAAAACTTTACGTAGTGTCCAGACCGCATATCACATGATATTTCCCCGCTCTTTTGAACAAAAGTAGACGCTTATCCCCTTTTATCCTGTTTAGGGTTGGATTTCTGGTTCTGTCTAAAGTCTACTTTAAACTAGAAAACAAATAGGTTACTTTCTATTACCGCCGATCTAACCCCGAATTACCGCCGGTTTCGATGAACGTCGGGTCACTCGAGGATTCAGTGCACTTAAAGACTATTGGGACTGAAACTCGTACCTGACCACAAGTAGAACATGTTCATAAGATTCATCGCTAAAAATGAAGTTAAAATGATCTGATCCCTTTAACGATCCAGTAAGTAGCTGACTCCTCATGGTATCCTCTACCTTTGAAGAGTCAGATTTGGACGAAAATCGAGTAATGCTGTCATATCTGGAGCGGGGAGGAGCAGTCCAGTCCACACATTCTCGTTTCGATAGAGTTCAAAAGCGTATCCTAGTCCTTCTGGGTGACGAACTATTTTCAACCTTCCAACCTCACTGTCACAGGTGGGATGTAGCGAGCTTCATACTGCCTTATCGCTATTTTCATGGAAAAACCTCGGACGAAATACATTCCTTGGTTCCGTCAGACGTATCCTTCAGCGATTACATTCCCTCCGTATGCCATCAGTAAGAAGTAATTTCCAATTGAACAGCTTCTTCCCGCGAGCAGCAGGTCTGTGTAGCATACTCCGAAAAGGCTGGTTTCCCGATGACAACAATCTTAACCTAATCAAGTTTAGAGTTAACCGTTGCCTTACCCTCCTATCCGTGTAAACTGTCCTTTAACGTAATCCAGATCGAGTGACCTTTTTACAGGGTGAACCTTATTGGGAAAAAAAGAAAAAAAGCTTCTAAATTCTCTGCCTAAACACTGAATTTATTTTTAGTAATTATTATTATTAATCACCCAGTTCACACTCTTCCATGTTATTTTGATCATGAGTAGAGGTTTATCACTTGTTTCTTTTCTATGGTTGTGTTTCCGGTTTCATCTAAAGTTTTCTTATTTTCTTTCACACCCAGTAGCCTCTGGCTTCTTTTTTTTCAATTCACACCAAGGAGGGCGACAATGTCATTAATAAAAAAGAGGCCACTGATGGCAAATACGATGGCAGTCATTAGTTATACAGAAGTGACCTGGAAACAAATCATCTATCAATCGAAGCAAGGATAATATTCAGTGGTCTTCGATCAACTGGACATATATTTCCACTGAGCGTATACTAAACAACTTTTGTGTGGTGAAGCAGTGTTTGGAGGACGGTTCACACAGTACCGATGTGATAGACTGCTTGGGAATACCAGGCTCTGTAAGCCTAGATGTGCGGGTGGTTTAAATGTATAATGGCTCAAAATTGTTAATCGGTGAGCCGAGTTCGATTTCTCTTTGAATTTGTTATATTCACTTACACGAAAATACCGTTTGAAAATGTATGAATCCATTTCTACCCCCCCAGCTGTGGCTTAATTAGTAAATCTTGTATCAGTAAGCCAGTATTATCTTCGATCCTACCCCACCAAAACAAATCTAAAAATATTTACTGTCTTTGAATAATGTAAATAATTACATTCAAGAGCAAATAACATTTGGAAAGTTGTGAATCCACCGTAAAACAGGTTTACCAATTCTAAAAAGCTATTTTCTGGCTTTAAATAACGTGGAAAGACTTAAACCGAAGAAAACGAATCAATCAATCAATACTGTAAAAAAATTTGCATTCACCCTTTGTCTAAAATTAGGATAGTCTGAAGCGCTCACTGTTCTCAGAGTAGAGGTAGGCTAAGGCAGGTAGCTAATGTTGCTAATAATTAAAAACACATACAGAATTGCCCTACACAACGGACAATATGATTATTTATTTATTGATTCAAGCAATGGCTGACACGGGACATTAGGTCAAGGTCTGCTTCTTTGCTATTTTTCTCTCACGGGAATATCCCAATTTTAGAGTTGTTTACGTGTTAGAATTCAGAGCTAACATAATGTGTGTTTTATAGATCTGAGGGCATTGGAAAAGTCTTGCAATGAAATAGAATTTGCGAATTAATTATAGCAACAACTGCAAATCCAGTGCGCAATTTCTCTGCTTTGAGATGAATAATAAAAGAAACTTAAGAAATTTACAAGCACAAGAAAGATTGTAAAGTTTCGCGCTTCTTTCAGTGAAATGATCCTAATCGAATGCATTCAAGCGTTAAATATGAAGTCAGTTTCATCTAATTCGAATTCCAAAGCAGTAAAAAAATGAAAGCATGTGGACAACAGATTCTTTGTCTACCACACTGACAACACTGTTCTTAATAATAATGGATATGATATAGAAAGTACATGAAAAAAATTGGTAAAATAAAATAAGGAATTTAAAAAGTCAGTCGATCGAATCCAACAAAACTTATTTGGAAGAATTCTAACTGCTCAGTATTTTATATATATATATATATATATATATATATATATATATATATATATATATATATATATATATATATATATATAGGCAGCAAATTCTCTTTTAGTCATGTCTGATTGAATAAATTACATACATTATGTCTGCTAAGTTTAAACAAGATCTGTTCATAGTCACGAATAACCTTCTGTGTATTGATGTTAAAGGATGAGGGAAATGTGCTATACCTGTTTAGATTTCTTTTAATTGCATTTCCCAAGTACTATCGATCTATTTCCAATATCATATTCAGGGGTACAAGTAATACAAAACTATATGATGTTCATAAACATATTTATACAAAATTGTGCGTTGTTATCCATTACTTTTATTTTTCTTTATTATGCTTTTAAATAAAAACGATTGACAGTGTTCTGAGCGTTCATTAGAACGTGAAAAATGTATCCATTATGGAAAATTTTCCCTCTATGTTATAATGTCATGGTCATGCGTGCATTATAGCGTGAAAAAACTTCCTTTACAGGCATTTCAGAATATCATTGCAGTATTTATAGTTGATTCTTTTCAGTGCCGGCTTTATTTTTATAAATATAAATTGCTTCTAGTATCTGTAATCTAATTTTGTTGTTTTCATGGTTTAGTATAGTCGTGTTGTCGATTAGTAATTTTTTATATTGTGAATGCGGACAGGAATGTTGTTGTAGATGTTTCGCAATGGGCGAAAGATCAAACGTTATATATATATATATATATATATATATATATATATATATATATATATATATATATATATATAGCTCTTATCTCAAATAACAACTTAAAAGAGACTGTTTGACCAACACAAGGAATGTTAAAAGATTCATGTTAAAAAGATAAAAAAATAAAAAAACAAATGAAAACTACAGACAAAAGTTCATTTTCTCCATCAAGACATTCATTTCTGTAGTTTAGTGCTAGCAGCAAGCAGAAATATTTCTCCTCCCGATGATGGCCATTTCGGCCGAAACTAGTCGAGGAATCTAAATGGAATAATAATAAAAAAAACGAAAGAATATTAATCTACAACCCAGTGTGTCTGAGGATTTTAATTTTTTAATTTTTTAATTTTTATTGTTCAAAAAAAAAAAAATATATATATATATATATATATATATATATATATAACAACAATCAACATGCATTGGTTATTTATAGTAACAAAACATTTTGACATAGGTAATGCTACTTTGATTAAAAGAAAAAATAATCCACTTAGACGAAAATGTTTGGAAATTGCTTTGTTCGCTAGTTCAATCATAATAAATTTACGTTCAGGCTTATACAATATGTCACCATACTTGTTAGATTTTATATTATCACAGTGTGGGATAATCAGGGACGAAGGCGATGGAGAGAATAACAAAAAGAAAAGAAATGCAGATGAATTTAGCTATATTGAGAAAAAATGCATTTCAAAAATTTTACCAACGTCTCCCATTTCGTGCGCATGTGTAAACGTGGTAACATCAGTAAAGCCCAGTCCGGTAAAATCCTAACGGATGAAACACGTCACAAGAAAAAAAAAACCCTTTCCAGTTTGTCTTATTTTTTTCTAAATATATAAAATTATACAAAATAATATATCGTTATATATATATATATATATATATATATATATTCTAAATAATTTTATATATTCTAAATAATTAATGGATTTTATTTTTTTAATCTCACATATCCGGGTTTGGTCTATTTTATATACATTAACACACTCTAATTTGGGACCAGAGAAAATCTATCTCATATCCGGGATTCTCTTATATCAGGGTCTCTTATATCCGGGTATCTTATAACCGGGTTACACTATATATATATATATATATATATATATATATATATATATATATATATATATATATATAGTCCCCAGAATTGTACGCACCATTTTCATAGAATGTCAAAGGACGAATATTTTCTATGAAAAATATTATTTAATACTGTTTATTATAAACAGAGCATTTACTTGTATCTATAAAAAGAATGTTAAACAAAAAATGTCTTTAATAAATAAAATTGTCGGACTTTGTCCATTTCTTAATGTATGGCGTCATTTGTTTACATTTGATACGCTATGAGCAGTTATGAATGTGCGAGATTTACGAGTTTATAAGCAGTATATTCGACCTCGCCAACCGAACGATCCTTGGTAGCCGAGAGGTTAGGCACGTCAAGCTAAATGATGCAGGTTCGAATCCCGTCAAAGGACGAATATTTTCTTTGAAAATTTCTCGGACATTCAGGCCGGTAAATGTTATTTAATACTGTTTATTATAAACAGAGCATTTACTTAAATACTTGTAGCTATGAAAAGAATGTTAAACATAAAAATATCTTTAAAATATATATATATATATATATATATATATATTTATATTTCTTATATTAACATTATGTTGCATTTATTAATATTACATATACTATTAATAAAATAATATTGCATATATTAATATTATACAGTG
This sequence comes from Acanthosepion lycidas, assembly GCA_963932145.1. NCBI lineage: Eukaryota > Metazoa > Mollusca > Cephalopoda > Sepiida > Sepiidae > Acanthosepion > Acanthosepion lycidas. Next base: position 42,618,080 of record OZ010591.1, read on the forward strand.
TAACCTGGATATAAGAGACCCGGATATAAAAGACTTCTTCTCCGGTCCCGACAACTCTTTTATATCCGGGTTACACTGTATATACTATGAATAATATAATATTGGGCATAATATTACTTATATTAATATTATATTACATATATTAATATGACATATATATTAATATTGCATATTGTATTAATAATATAATATTACATATAATATTACGTATATTAATATTAAATTCTCTATTATAATATTACATATGTAATATAGTAATATAGAAGATATCGAAATTGAATGAAAGTAAGGGTGCTCTAACATACTGCATAATTAAAATATTCACCTGAAAAGTCAGATCATATTTTAAATTGCTTCTTACTATATAGACATCATTATGATATTATTTCCTCATTAAATTTTAAATTTCTGAGCTGTATTTTTCTCTGGTCATATTTCTTACAATTTATTGCTGGTAGTTTCTCTACAAATATCTACTGTTAGTATTTTATACTATAAAAATGTAATTTTATACTTTTCAAATGTTTCGATTTTTAATTGGTTGTTCACTGTTTGTCCTTATCTGCCGACTTGAAAAGTGTTACCACCCTGAGTCAGGATGATGTAGCACAATACGTAAAGTATGAGGCACCCAGTGAGAATCGAATTCATTACTCAGTCGTAACTTTTCTATCGAGATAGAATTAACCCTTACACTTCGCCGGGATGCCTTGTACAGACATTCATATGAATGGCATGCATCACAGACTAACTCATTTAGAAAGGTCTAAAAACTCATCTATATAGAACCGTTCTCTCAGATCAACAAACACAAAAATGGGATTAAAGATTTAATTTAATAATCTTAAAGAGTGATGAGGGACAATCTTCTTTAGGTTTAAGTGGTTTAATGCCATTTATAATTGCTGATCTGAGAAAATGCTTCTATAATGACCGCTGCTACAGAATCACAAGTGAAAGGCGATAGCAAATGTGAAACAGATTCTCATTTGATAATTTTCGAAAGTAAAAACAACACAAAATATATCAGACGGACATGAATCTAGAAGTGACACCAATGATATGATCAAGCTGTAAAGTCTGTGTTGATGTTATTTCGTATGGTTTTAAAACTTATTTTGGTAGACGCCATGTTTATTTATTTTACACGCTGTGAATTACATCAACCGACCTGCGCATTTGAAAAGACTTAATAAAGAAGGCAATAGATAGATGGAGAGAACGAGAAAGGGAGAGAGAAAGAAAAAAAAAGAAACATAGTATTTTCTTTATTGTTTCTCAAATTCATAGGTCGGTAGACATAATTCAGACTCTTTAAAATTAAAAAAAAAACTACAAAAAACAGGACGTGTACTCAAACATGTGTATCTGAAGAAATAACGGTCAAAATAATAAATAATCACGTACGCGCACACAAACACACACACACACACACACACACGCACACATATATATATATATATATATATATATATATATATATATATCTTTCAGATAAAGTGCTGATGTTAATAAAACAGGACTCAATCTAATACAAGTGAGCTATTAAATATATATTAATAAATATTCATATTATGTTTCAATGACATTGCTCTCATTGAGGCATAATGCATATATATATATATATATATATATATATATATATATATATATATATATATATATATATATATATATATATATATATATATATATATATGATTGAAATGAAAGTATAAAACTTAATATTACGAGACATATTATATTAAAAACGGGCGAAGCAACCGGTTTCGCTCCCGCTCTTCAGGCTTCAACGGGAGATTTAATTTAAAATTAACACAGAAAAATCTACAATAAAAGGGAGTTGAGGGAGGAGAAAAAGAAATAGCAAAAGGAACTAGAGACAAATAACAGTGAGCCCCAACATGTAAAGCATAAAGGCGAAAAACATATTTGCAGACAAATTTATTAAAGTTACATTAACCTACAAACCACTCGATGAATGTTATGATCCTTGTTTTTAATAACTTCAAGTTGTATAAGGTCTTTTTTTTATTCTCCTAGTACTTTCAGCTGTACATACAGCAATCCTCAGCCATGGAAATAAATTGATTTACTAAAAAACAAATTTGTTTATTTTTATCATTATCTTTACTAATCTACTTTTTGTATGAATGATTCATGTAATATAAATTGAACTGCACCACATATTTGATATATATATATATATATATATATATATATATATATATATATATATATATATATATATATATATATATATATATATATATATATATATATATATGCGTGTGTGTGGGGGGATAACGATATATATTTTTTTTAATTGTTATATATCCAGAACAGTATTCAAAGAAAAGATGGATGATATTGTGGAAAACTTTTTTGCGACGTCATCGGATTGGGCTGGGTCTATTTACGTTGTCGTGACTACACATGCGCACAAACGACAGACGCACAAAGCCATAATCAGTGAGAAAAGAATAAAAGATTAACAAGATACTAGTTCAATGGCGAACCGTTTGTTATTTTATATTTTCCAGTATATATATTACCAATATTATATAATTATAATTGCTAGAAATCTTGTCCTAATCTTAAAAAATGCTATCAAATTTTAACTTATTGGAAGAATTTAATAAAAAAGATTTTATAAATTTGAAACGACAATAACTATTCGGTTATTAATGGCGAACGTTTCCTGTATGGAAACGGTTATTTTCATCATTACCAATATTATTGTACTTTTTATAATGTCCACACAATAAGATCCGCTCACGTTAAAGGGTTACAGTTTTGAACTATATTAGAGCAGCAAAGAACAAGAGTTAGGAATATGGAGATGAATCAGACATTAGAAGGAACCGGCGAACCAATTGTAAAAAGAAACAAGGGATGAACTTTTACTCTTGTTCAAAAAACGAGGGACGATAGGCGAACCTGTCTATTGCTATTGGTGGAGCAGAGAAATAAATAAAATGAAATAAATAGTGAATGAAAAATTTCAGAGTTTAGGCGCAGACATTAGAAGTACGGAGCTGAAGCAAACCCCTAGGAGGAATCGGAAACCGAATCCTAAACAGGAAACAAGGGACAAAAACCTACTCCTGTTCAAAAGTTCGCGGAGGAGTGTGGTAAACTATGTCCTGACCTCGTTTGGCAGATACTGCAATTCTGTGTTGGATTTTTCACAGTGGGACTAACTCATGAGGATTTGTGCCAAAATTATTTGATCTCTGTAAATAAAAAATATCAAACGTAAGTGTATTTATGTCTGGATATTCTGTGCCTAAATATAAAAATATCGAGAAAATCTGTAAATTTCCCACAGATTTGAAACAACGCCTGCGACCTTCAAGGTCTGAGAAAAGAAAGAAAATGTTTGGAGCGTTTTTCTGCGCGTGTGTTTGGAACCATCATAAGACAAACATCAAAGGATTCTGGTGAATGACAGTGATTCTCTGTTAAAAGAAACACTCCCTCCTTTCTTTTTTTTATCGGGATTGCAAAGAACGGATGACAACTTGTGCGGAACTCATGATTTGTTTGCAAAAATCAAAGTGACGTTGAATGTTTGACAGTTTTGCAAAAAATTCGTATAATCCGAGACCGACTTGAGATTCTAAAGGATTCGTTGTTATTTATTCCACTTATGCTATTCGCAAACTTTTATTCCATCTATAGTGAAGGGATTTGACAAACTAGAGAATGTCTCCATAAACCTATTCAGGAAAGGCTTTATTGCTTTTATATTAAAGCCATAGACTGAAAGCAGAAGTATCTCCACCCGACCTCTCAACACTAGGTGTTGCTGCCGTGGTGTATGTAGCAAATAGATCTTTACGTGATAGCGCTGCTAGTTGTACACTCAGCAGGTTTAGCATTTAGCTAGTTTCTTCTCTGATACTAGTTGCAAACCAAGGTTAGAGTGACCCTGAGCTAGGAGTGAGGAATGGTTGGAGTCCGTGTGAATTTGGACGAAAAGCGAACTCAAATCTCTCAGCTAGTAATTGAACTCAACACAGCAAATCCACCTTCGACGAAAGAATACGCGCCCATTTCAATGGGTTTTTTCTGTTGATCTTTCCTCCAAGGTAATTTGACTTAATTGAGAAATTACTAGATTGGCAGAATGTCTCATATTGCAGTTAAAGGGGCTAGATACAACCGAAACATTTATACTAAAAGTTTCTTCTTTCGCACTTCTCACTAGTGGAAATCTTTTTCCGGATTCCTGCTTTCCAGTTAAATTTGAGCTTTAAAAATTGAAACGAAATATTAATCGTTATCTTCTGCCGTCTAAATTCCTGCTCAATTATTTCATTAATAATTTATTTATTTATTTATTAATAATAATAATAATAATAATAATATTATTATTATTATTATTATTATTTATTAATAATCTATTTAGTTATTTATTATTTATTTGTTCTTTTCACTTTCCTTAATAATCTATTTATTTTTCTTATATCGATTCTAACTCATTACTAATCTAACCCTATTCCCTTGTTTGGAGTGAAATGATTAAAATATACAAAGGTACTTATTATCTTATGCGATTTCACAAAACTATTCTGTTTTATTGCTTTACGTATTGATGTGGGGGCCAAAGTCGGGACCACAGAAGTAAAACACGGAACACGGATTAGATGTAAGAAAGATATATTAACAACATGTCACAGAGATAGTTTAAGCGGAGCTTACTATATGTTTGTGTCCAATACTGGTAGTCGTACGCGGCTGTCACTGTCTCTCTGTCTCTCGGTATTTATCAATACACCCACGAGGATCGAATGTGGCACAAGGCCGTTTTAATGTGGGTATCCCCGAGCCCGTAGGCTCGGCCAAAAATATGGCCTTTCTGAACCCGCCTAGACGGGTTCAGGCCCTGTCAACCTCCCCGGACGAAACCTTGCCCTTCGGCAAAGTCTCGTCCGGGTTCCCCTCTGCTAGTGCAGAGAGTTCGACAGTCGCCGAGAGTCTGTCTCTCGGTCTCTCGGTATTTATCAATCCACCCACGAGGATCGAATGTGGCACAAGGCCGTTTTAATGTGGGTATCCCCGAGCCCATAGTCTCGGCCAAAAATATGGCCTTTCTGAACCCGCCTAGACGGGTTCAGGCCCTGTCAACCTCCCCGGACGAAACCTTGCCCTTCGGCAAAGCCTCGTCCGGCTTCCTCTCTGCTAATGCATAGAGTTCGACAGTCGCTGAGAGTCTGTCTCTCGGTCTCTCTGTGTAGAGTGTTGTGTCGCATACTTAATATAGATCTGGAAGAGTCTATTGTGTAGGTAGTTCCGGTCACAATACCCCACTATCAAGAATTTTCTTTTTGAAAAGGAGAGAAAAATATAAAACTATTATTACTTTTTCCTCTTGGGATTTACGTCGAGCGGTTGAGTAAATTTCCTTTTCCTTCCTGAGCGTCGCACTTCAGGAGAGACCCGGGGCATGTCGAGATCGAAGTGATCGAAAATTACGTCGATCGGCTCTTCACAGTTATTTTGTAGTATAGACTGGCAGACCTTTTTTAGAACCAAAAATTGTAATTAGATGTTTATGGTCCGTCTGCAGTATGAACCGTCTACCATGTAGATATCTGTGAAACTTTGTCACAGCGAATATTAACCCTAGAGCCTCTTTATTTGGGAATATTGTTTCTCAGCTGGAAGTAGAGATCTTGATGCGTGAGCCACAGCTTTTCGCGAACCATCTGGCAGTTTATGCAGAATGCAAGCACCAATGCCGTACGAGCTTGCATCACTTGCGACTATGATGTCGAGACTAGGGTCGTAATGGTTGAGGGAAAGGTCCGAAGTAAGAGTTTTCTTGATCTTCTCGAATGCGTCTTGGCATTCCGGGGTCCATGACCATGGTTTGTCCTTTTTTAAAAGTTGGTTTAGAGGCCCTCTCAAATTTTGAATGTTCTTAATGAACCCTTCGTAAAAGTTAGCTAGTCCGAGGAAGCTTTGTAACGCTTGAACGTTATCTGGGGCCGGCATGTTTCTGATCGCGTTGGCTCTTTCTGGATCCGGTCGACGACCATCTTTATTTATAATGTGACCTAAGTATTTAATCTCTGGTAAGAAAAAGTCACACTTTGCCTCCTTAACCTTAAATCCGTATTCTTGTATCTTTTCGAATACGTTTATTATATGGTACCGGTGATTTGTCGTAGTTTTACTAGTAACCAGTATATCATCCAAATAGGCTGTTGCGTAGTCAAGATCGCCCAGCATGGCGTCCATGACCAGCTGGAAAATTGCAGGCGCAACCTTTACTCCAAAAGCCATTCTGTTGTATTTGTACAACCCTCTATGGGTGTTTATGCAGAGCAATTTGGAACTTTCTTCTTCTACCTCTATCTGAAGGTATGCGTCCGAGAGGCCAATTTTATAAAAAAAAATTTTCAACCATTGAGTTTATTGAAAATTTCTTCAGGGCTTGGGAGAGGATAGTGGTGATCTTGCAAGGCATCGTTTAACCCCGTGGAAAAATCTGCGCTTACTCGTATTTGATTGAACTTCTTTTTTACGTAGACCGTAGGTGCTGCCCACTCGCTGAAATCTGTTTTTGACAGAATACCTACTTGTTCGAGTCTATCTAACTCTTTGTTGATTTGCTCTAGAGCAGCGAAAGGGACATTCCGTTTCTTTTTGAATACCGGTTGTGCACCGTCCTTCACCTTGAACTTAGCTTTCATTTTAGTACATTTCGCAAGTCCGCCAGAAAAAAACCTGTTGTTTCAGTTCCTTTTTTAGATTTACCAAATTGGACGTTGTACTTTGTATCTTGTGACAAAATGTACTCATTGGGCAATCCCAAAGATTGAATTTTTCTATCCAATCAGTTCCAAATAATTTGTCTGATGTTTTTAATATGTAGGCTTTGAGCTTTTTGGTAACTCCATTTAGTGTTACTGTAAGTATTACCTCGCCTAAAATGTTAATATTTTCGCCAGTTACGGATTTTGCTGTTTTATCCGTTTTTAATAAGGTCAGCTTGTTCAATTTTCGCCAAGTACGCCAGTTAACAGTTGAAATATCAGAACCCGAGTCAAGCTGGAATTTAATGGACTTATTGAAAATATCCACAGTTACATATTTTCTTAAATTCCTATCAACAATATTGTCAGATTGAGCTTGCCTAATTTTATTTTTGGGTTTTCTCGTTCTGTTGACGTACCAGCATGAAGTTAAAGTATGCCCACTTTTATTGCAATTTTTGCAATATTTTTTGTTCTTAACTGGACAGAATTTCATCCAGTGCCATTTACCACAATGGTAACATGGTCCGGGCGTTTTCTTTAACCTATTTGGATTTTGGTTACTGCGGAATTTAGGACATGAGATTTGCCTTTTGTCTTTTTGAGGGGAATAGGAGGTAGACTTGCTTCTCATTTTATTAATCTGAGCCACACCTGATTCTTCGATAGTGTTTGCGTCACTCTTTACAGATATTACTCTGTGACAGTCCTCTGCCAGTTTTTGGAGAGTCAATCCTTGTTCGTTCTCAAGCTTGGTCAGTACCCGTCGTCTGACTTCGGCGTCTTCTGCTGATACTAGAACTTGTGCGAAAATTAAGCACTTAAAATCATCGGCAGTCAGTTCGGCTAGTTTAAAATCATTACAGAGCTTGTTTACCGATGCTGCAAACGTTAGAAAATCTTGCTGGTTGTCTTTGACTGTGTTCAGACATTTCCAACGTTTGTGGAACAAGGTTGTGTTAGGCCCGAATAGTTCCGATAGGAGCTTAATCGTCTCTGAAAAATCCAAGTCAGTGGTTTTCTTGGGTAGTATGAAGTCTACGAACCTACTATGTTCTGTATTTCCCACTTTTCTCAATAGTAGACGTACCTTCTTTGTACTGGACCATTGTTCACAGTCTACGTTGAAAATATCTTCGTAGCGCCTGTAAAAGGCCTCGAGAGTTTTGTCGTACTCTGGTACGTATTCAAAGGTTTCCATTGAATTGTAGATTGTATTCTGGGAGAATATTGTATCTTTTTCAGAGTTTGAGCCTTTTAATGCATTTACGAGTAATTCTTTAAGTTGCTTCTGTTGTAGTTCAGCATTCTGAAGCGTAATTTTTTGGAATTCCATTTGTTGTTTATGCAATTCCCAAAATAGTTGTTGTTGTCTTTCTTGTGATTTTTGTTGCTGATCCAAATTTACTTTTAGCATTTGGGCAATTAATTTTTGAAAATTTTCCATATTTAGACAGACAAAAATGACAGCGATTTTTTGTTACTTTAAACCCCGTGTACCAAGGGTAGGTACACAAAAAGATCTTGATAGGTTTTTTCTTTTACAAAAAAAAAAAAAAAGTATGGACAGGCAATTAGTTAAACTAAACTAATTATGTGTTTAGCTTTTTTGCATTTCCGTGGTTCCGTTAATTTTAACGTAATTGTATAAATTTTCACCACACTTATGTATTTTTTTTTTATATAGGTACAAAAAGAGAAAACTCGCCTAAGTGAATTTGAGGGGAGAATAAGTGTATGCCCGAGTTCAACTCAGTTAGATAAAAAAAAAAAAATTAGATAGTTTTTTTTCGAAAATTGTAGTACTTCTGCTCTTGTGTTGTCAGTTTGTTTTACGAACAAACTGTTTTTTTTTCTGTGTGTGGGTGTGTAAGAAATCGTTCTCGTAATGTTATTTGGACAGACTTTAATATTCCGTAGATGTCGAATCACTGCTCATCACTGCTGTTTGGTATTGGAATATACATTTTTTATATGTAGACGCTGGGTGTTACGTTTAAATCACTAATGTAGTAATACCAGCTTAATTTCTCGTTCAACACTGCTGTGGGAACGCGTGGAGTTTGTGTATTTTTCGAGTACTCTGTCGCTATTGATATGGTGAGAATGAAATTCTCGAATCTTTCTGTCGCCACTGATGTGGGACTGGCAAGGTATTGAGGTTTTCGACGTGAATGCGTTTCTCGAATTCTTCGTCGACACAGATGTGGAACTGGTAAGGTATTGAGGTTTCGCCGTGAGTGCGTTTTCGAATCCTCGTCGCCACTTATGTGGGGCCAAAGTCGGGACCACAGAAGGAAAACATGGAACACGGATTAGATATATATTAACAGGTTACAGAGATAGTGTAAGCGGAGCTTACTATATGTTAGTGTTCAATACTGGTAGTCGTACGCGGCTCTCCCTGTCTTTCTGTCTCTCTGTGTCACTGTGTAGAGTGTTGTGTCGCATACTTAATAGACCTGGAAGAGTCTATTGTGTAGGTAGTTCCCGTCTCACAATACGTATGTAATTTTTTAATTAATATCATATATTTCTTGAAAGCTCTGGAAAACCTAAATGAATCTAGTCTGAGAATGTGTATGCATTAATATACAACATACTACATACAACATGTGAAAGTACGTGCGATACCTTGCTCGTGTCAGCCGTCAACCAGGGGAGGCAACACAGTTTCGGTGGCTATGGCGACATTGCCACCCCTGGTGCCACCAACATCATTTACCACTGGAAAAGGTATTATTTTTTTTATAGACGAGTTACTCTCTTGCGATTTTCTGGCAACTGCAAGTCAGATTTTCAAAGTTGTGTTAAAAGCATTTGCTTTTGATCGTTAACCAATACACAACGTGCTCAAAGCGACCGTTATCAATGACGAAGAATTGAAGGTAAGCAGATGCATCTCATTTCGGAAATAGCATTGTGTTGCGAGCATGGTTTTAATTAACTTTGTTTATTTTGGATCTTGACCAGATCCAGTTCTCTGCCTGTTGGGATGTGGTTTGGAGACGATGTGAAGCACACTTCCGGTTCCGGACACTTTTTGAGGATTAAAAGTACTGTTTAATCCAGTACTACTTGCCACACTTGTCTGGTTATCATCAACTCAACCCGTTCCCAGACCATTCTTTTCTTTTGTGAAGGATACCTAGACACGCAAAAGGATTAAAAACTAAAGCTGTCAAAAAGCGAATGAAACGTGATCAACGCCCATTTAGTACAGGTCCAGGCGCACAGTGAGGTCACCGGGGTTGTTTGAATACGTAGTCTTCGTTAAAGCACCTCACTAGGAATAGAAGAAAAGAGATTCTAGTGTATCACATGTGGCTTGACAGCGTCCAGTGATGTCGATTGACTTTGAATACACGCTGTTCCTGCTCAACAGGTGGCATTGGCTGAGTGCAACATCCTTCCCACTTTAAAAACTTTCTGCGCAAATATTGCATGACATCATAAGTCACAACGGTGTCTTTATATCATTTTAGAAATTAGATTCTAAATAATTTCACCTTTTTTCGTTCATTTTTTTTTACTTTATATCTTTTTCGAGCTTAGAGTTTAGCTAAATTAAATTTTTATTTTATTTTTTAATTTATATTTTTCGAGATTAGATTTTAACTAATGGAAAATGTTACTAATATTTTTTTTTTATATCTTTTTCAAGATTTGATTTTAACTAATTTTAACTTTGTCTTCCTTTTTTCACATTATATCCTTTTAGAAATTAGATATCAAATAATTGCAATTTAGTTCTTAATTTTATTTATTTAAATGTTCATTTAATTGTGTTGTAAGTTGTAAGTGGTAATCACGAATGTCCTGGTGTCATAAACGTGCACTATATATGTTGTTTAATTTTAAGTGAATTTTATGCTTTTATATTTTCTTTCACCGAATCTCAAGGTATTACAACGTTGGATCTTTGTGTGCATTGCTTACATTCCCAATGGTAGACTTTACCTTCTGCTTTGCATTGTTTACAATTTTAATAGTTTTGGAACAGCTTTAAATTATGAGATATCAACATAAAATAGATGCAGAAGTTTAAATATCTGGGAAATGATTTAAAGGAACATGCTAAACGTGATAACGAGACCTGAACACGCACTGGACGAGCGAATGACCCATTACAAAATCTAAGCATGGTACTGAGAATCGGAAAAATTCATTAGAAACAAGGTATAGGATACAAATCCTATATCATGATTTGGGATGTACAGCATCCGCAATGGTTTTTAAACGTCTTTGACGTTACCAGGACAGTTTTGTGATAAATCCAGTCAACTCCAACCAACTACATCTTTTGTACAAAGATTTAAGCAAAGAAGGAATGAACTAGTTTTCATACCCACTAGAACACAAACAACATTTGATCGTCTAATGTTCATATGATTATTAAAGAGGAAAGATCAAAGTATTTGGGGGGTATTTTTTTACATTTTTTAATCGTTCCTAGCATGTCCGAAATTTTCGTTAAAAATCTTGTTTTTATTTGTCAAAAAAAAAAGGACAGATAATCAATCATTTTCAATCATTTTTTTCCATTTTATAAAAAAGATGAAAATCTGACTTTGATATTCTTTTAAAAATCAATTATCATTTTTTCAAAACTTATAATATTTATTTTAAATATTTTGAACCAAGCTTAACTTAGCTTCTGCGCCGAAAAAATGTAATTTGAAAATAAAACAAAGCAGGTCATAACCTTTCGCGTCGTTTGACAGGTGACGAAAGACATTTTCATGACGTTTAGATAACTTACGGGAGGATAATTCTTTCTACGGATGGAAGGAAGTGAAATTATTTAGATTTAAGTGAACAAATTATTTACCTCGTTACTTTTAAGGAAAACTTTCAGCGCTCAAATTTTTCATTTTTTTTTTTTTGTACTTAGCTTTCAGCTTTACGTTTACGATGCTTTATAGAAAATATAAAGAAATGAAAAAATAAGACTGTTTAGAGTGAGATTAAATTTCATAAGAAAAAAGTATCTACTTAATTTATAGGTACCTTTCAAATGAAATTTTATCAGAAGTGTACATAAAATACTATAATTTTATGTACATTTATTACATTTTCTGTGTTATTTGTATTTCCATTCATTTTAATTTTGATATTTCATTTATGGAAAAATGTCATAACTGAGATTAATATAAAAATAAGATCATATAAATTAAAGTTTAGCAGTAGTTAAATTTCACAAGATGATACTGATACTTATAGGTACCCTTCTCAGTTGAAACTGAAAAATCAAATTAACTTCTACATACGTGTTTCGCAAAAGTAAATGCTTTAACAGCGGAGAATAATGCAACTAAATTGTATTCTGGTTGGTCTTCCGTACTTTATAATTACCGCCCGATTATAAACACAAAATTACATTTCTTAATTACTGCGGATCTTCTGACTGGTCCAAATGATACAATTTTCAAAGCGCTAGACAATGACAATCTCATATGGACACTTTGAAAGGTTGATGTTGCTTTTAACTAATGTTATAATATTTTTCAAAAACTTAATGTAAAAATCTATTATAATTAAAGAAATAACAAATAATTATATTAAAAATTCAATTTTCATTGAAAAAATTGTTTGCTTTCAGAAAATATTGTCCATATCCATAAAACAACTAAAAACAAATAAAAGAATTTGAAATTAAATAATATATTTGCTTTATTGAGTTTTGTATGTTACAATTCAGAGCTGATATTCAGGTACTGCGGATCCAATTAAAAAAAAATGATTTGCATTCTTCAAATCCTTGTGCTTTTAATTATTGTAATCACTAAGCCCTGCGCGCTCGAATTTCTAGAGTTTTTCATAAAATTAGTTATGGGGGTGTTAATAAATATAAAAAAAAATATTTCTGCCTTGACTTTAATAAAAAAAAACATATTTATAATAATTTTCATCATCTGTGAATAGTTTCTGAAAGTTTCATTAATATTTGATAATTATTTTTATTTTTGCAAGATTTTCAAAATTAATGTGTGCAATACCAAAAACACGTGCTAAAAATTATCTAAGTTATTTACTAGTCCCTGTTGGTACAAAGAGAAACAAGGTTTTTTTAATCAAAATTTAGAATGTACTAAAAAGAAGGAAATTTTTTTTTTAAATATTAGGTTGGTGCAAAAATAATGACGTTCTCTAACATATGTTACTATGTGAGAAAACGTCATTATTTTTGCACCAACCTAATAATTAAAAAAAACTTTGATCTTTCCTCTTCATAAAAACATAAGCATTTAGACAATAAAATTTTGTTTTCATAAAGTTTGGCGTCTTTTTCATCAGACTATGCTGGGTTTTTTTAGCGATTTCGTCGAAGTACCTATGTTAGCGCTGTCATTTTAATGCCCTGTCATATTGGCAGCACTATTGATACATACATACATACATACATACATATATATATATATATATATATATATATATATATATATATATATATATATAATGATAATGTTAGTGGTTACTATGGATATTTCCAAAAGAATATAAATCTAGGTAGAGCTCTTTGTGAAAGACAGAGAAATTATTATTATTATTAAATCTTAAATATTTATATTTAAAGTTTTATGAGGTTATATTTATTTTGTTAGGCTCCTAAAAACGGCTTTAATTTTTAAGACATTCAAATTCAAAAGGAACCAGAAAAAATTTTCTCCAGGTTTAAATAGCAAAATTTATGTTAACGTGTATACGTGGAAGTGAGGTGGGGGGTGAAATAGAAAGAAAGAGGCATGTTTAAGGATGAGAGAGTTGGAAAGGAGGACATGGAAAGAAAATCAGGAAAAACGCGTCAGATTGTGGATCGGAAGATCATGAAATCATTCATAGAGAAGGAGGCAATAGGAAAAAAAAAATTAAATTAAGATTGAGACGAAGAGAAGTTATTTTCATTTGAATAAACTGACATTCGACTTGTTGACCTAATTTAAAAATACAAACTGCGGAAAAACAGGGTTACATCAACTGCGATAGTTAAGAACACATGAAATGGGGAAAAAGAAAGGAAAAGAAAATAACAAAGAAAGGAAAGGAAGGGGAAATCAATGTGTGCAATCGATACTTTCTGTCTGGCCTACGATTATGACACTTATCTATTCATTAAAAAGAAAAAAAAAGAAAAAAGGGACCTTTAATATTAAAGATAATGTGTACTTAAGAATATTCTGAAAAATCATGTAATTTTCTCGTAAAGATTTCAAATTTAACTTAAAAATATAATATATGTGTGTGTGTTTGCGCATGTATATATATATATATATATATATATATATATATATATATATATATGATTTTACATATCTATGTATCTATGTATCTATGTATCTATCTATCTATATATATATATATATATATATATATATATATATGTGTGTGTGTGTGTGTGTGTGTATGTGTGTGTGTGTGTGTGTGAAAAATATATAGAAAATAGGAAAGAACTCGTTAGGTAAACATGAGAACTCTTATGTAGCGTGTTGGAATCATATTTTTAAATAATTAATAATAATAAATAATTATATATATATATATATATATATATATATATATATATATATATATATATATATATATATGAGAGAAAATGTTAAGATTTTACGTGATATTGGTCATAAAATTACTGAATAAAACATTGCTTAATTAAACATATATATATATATGTGTGCCTGTGTGTGTGTGTTTGTGTGTTTTACTCGGCTTTGTATCTGAAGGGACAAAAACAGCATACAAATCTCTTTGAATAAGTTTGTTACATAAGAAAAGAATAAAGGGACGAGATACTGTATTTTTTGTATTAGCCCTTCTCATTCTTTGATGTCGTCAGCGCCGCAAACTATCATGGCTTCTCAAATAAGTATGTAGTGAACATCGTTGTTTGAGAAAAGTCGGCCGGCAGGCTTAAAAAAGCAAAGCCTCTATGACTAATAATAAGACGAGAAAAGGTTAAAACTAAATATCTGGGAAAAGGAAAGAGGAAAAAATGAAAAGAAATTTAGAAGATCAAAGAAGAGTAAACCTAATCGGAAAAAAGTACACATGTCGCAATAAAAGGAAAGAACGATTTAGAGTCCGTTTTTACGGCAGACCCCGCCGCTGCTGGTGAAACTAAACAGTTGTTCATCGGGAAGAGGTCTGAAACGTGATGCGATATGAATACAATTGATATTTTTTGGCAGTAATGATTGTAATATGATCCATTTCTCCTTTTAATGGAACTGTCTTGACCACATATAGACAGGAGAACTCTGCTGCTATGCAGATTTAGTTAAAACTAAGCAAATCCATAGTCTCGAACAATCCTACTACAGTGATTAGCGTAATTCCCCATGTATAATACGTCTTCATCCAAAATACGCACCCGTAAAATTGTGCTGAAAGTGTGGGAAAATGCTTCTACTCACATATAGTACGCACCCCTTGTTTGGTAATCAAACCTTATAAATTGTACCTCTTCAATTTCATTACGGCCAGAGTTCCTTACTCTTATAAAAAAAATAATTTTAAACATATAATAATATTATTCTAAATTAGTTTTATGGTAATTCTTATGTTATTTTAAATCTGAAAGTATTGTTAGGTACAAATGATTGTGTTTGACATCCTTACGGAGTCGCAATCGCCGAATGTTAGTGCCAAGTTGTATGTTTGTGGTGATTAGTCATTTCGAAACTGAAATCGACCCATGAAACGGCAATTTTTTAAAGATTCTTTTGTAGCCGTGCATAATACGCACCCCTAATTTTGCTTATTATTTTTTAGAAAAAAAATGTGTATTATAAATGGTGATTTTCAGTATGTTAATTCATTACCACTGACAATACATTTGAATCATTTTAATACATTTAATTATAAATTTATTTGCAATTCAAATATATTAAACATAAAAAAACACAAAACGAATATTATATCTTAACAATGAGAATTGTTTTATTCTTGACTTTTCATTCATTTCTCTAGTAAAACTATGACCAATTGATTTGCAGAAGACATAAATAAAAACTTTCCTCTCAATAAAGTTTTTCTTAATGACTGACAATTTTGGATCGTCGAGATTAAACGAAGTACTTCAAGTAAGGATTGGTGAATCCGATAATATGCGTATAGAGACAAATATAAACAACCAATCTGTACATATTCTTGTAGAATCAAACATAAATGACTAATATTTACCTATGCAGGTACCAAGAATCTGTTACAAACTCAAATATAAACAACCCTGTAAGTAGATTTGTGCATTATAGGCTCCAATATAAACGACAAATATGTACCTATCGTAGAGACAACTAGATGCATATAATATAAACAACTAATATTTGTCGTTCCCGGAGTCAAGTAAAAGCTTGGGGGTCAAATATAAATGAGCAATATTATCGAACCCCAGCCATAAAAATGTATATAGACTCAAATGTAAACAACCAATATTTGTCTTTACCGGGGTCAAGTAAATGCTTGGGGGTCAAATATAAACGACCAATAGTATTGATCCCCGACTATATAAATGTATATAAGCTCAAATGTAAACAACCAATATTTGTCTTTACCGGGGTCAAGTAAATGCTTGGGGGTCAAATATAAACGACCAATAGTATTGATCCCCGACTATATAAATGTATATAAGCTCAAATATAAACAATCAATGCATGAGTTAATTGGACAACTTCTGTCAATTGTTATGAAACAGCTATTGTCAACCGATAAAAGCATGTAGATGACAAACTGTGAGAAGAATGACCAGGATCCAGAAGTAGACGATCATACAATTCGAAAATATTTTAATTGCGCCATATTATTATGTTTCGCTGCCCTTTAATTATTAATTACATAGATTTTTGAAAAAAAAAACTTCGATATTGTTTTCCATGTATTTGAAAACTTATTAGGATTTATGAGATCTAACAAAATTTCATAGATAATTTCGAAGAGCTTTATAATAATTGCCGATGTTGTGACAAAACAGTAACTGGTGTAAGAGATTTCTTTAAATTTAAGTCTAGAGTGCAGCAGGGTGACACACCCTCACCTTTTTTTCATCCTCGTCATGATAGGTTATACTGGGATTCCACAGTCCCTCAGCCCAAATTAACATCATTTTAAATGTGTATATCTCAGACCCGGTTAAATGAAATTAAGTTTAACGTTGAACAATAAAAGATATATTTCAAAAACACCAAACAACATATTCAAAGGGATGTAGATTTTATAACCGATTTCACAAAGCTTCGAAATGAGACATAACATACATAAAGTTGGTAGTGCAGATCCTGCCAAACACGCTGTAGCATGTCTTGCGTGACATTCTCCAGCGCCTCAGTAATTCTTTGCTAAAGTTCTCCTATTAAGAGGGGGATATAGAGCTATTCTTTAAAATAGCCACATAGAAAAAAATCACATGGTGTCAATTCAGGTGAACATGGTGATCATTTCAACAGCTCATTGTCATTATCACTGGCACCACCGGTTCCTCTTGCTGGTAGATTCTCATTGAAATACGTCTACACAGTCAACTTAGGTCTTAAATATTATATTAAAATTTGAGATGATTGGAGCGAGAATATCATGACAGCAATGTTTTTGCGTACACCCTATATAATGAGGAAACCAGTGCACAAATCAGTTTGGCATACATTGCTAGAAAAAGAGATTGACTGATCTGGGCGTTACAAATGATTTAACTTTATTTGTTCACAAATGCAGAGAAATTAAAAATATGAGAGATATTAAAGGCGTTTAGTTCTAACTTACTTTTTAGGAGCAAATTCGAACGAATAAAAATCGAGTAGGGATTTAGAAGGTTATCATATTGAGGAAGTTGATAACTTCACTTACCTTAGAAGTATTCAATCTAATGCTGAGGATATAATCAAAGGAGTTAAAAATCGTATTTGAAAAGCTAATGAGGCATTTTAAAGTTTTCATTCTGTCTGGTTTCTAATAAGATTCATCCCTGAGTGAAGCTCAAATTATATAAATATTTTCTTCTCAACAGCCTTATATGCATGCGAGACATAGAAATCTACCAACAACGTTATGTAACACTTAGGCGTCTTCGAGTGACAGTACCAGGGACGATGAAGTGCTAAGATGTGCAAATTCTATAAACTAGAGGTGTCCAAACTTGCTTATTCCAATACGGTCAATTTCAGATGTTTGAATCGCAAGACATGAAAAAATTTACACATACGTTTTTAGAACATACTCATGTAACCACTCTCATTTCCTTGGCGAAACCAAAACTTTAACCCCCTCAACCATGAACAATCTCTTAACAATGTCTTCTGACATTCGTCTGTAACTATTTGCTGGCTGGAAATTTATTTAATCCCTCTGTCTCCCGCCATTCCTTCCCTCAGCATTAAAGAACAATTTCTCACTCAGTAGTAGTGTTATATAATCTCGGATAATTCCAGTAAGATATATTTAATCATGTCAATGATACAACTGTTCAAAGCATAATCTAAAAAAAATGGTCAGTTTTGCTGTTACAGGATTTGGGCAACTTTGCTGCTACACCCGGTATCTATCACACAGAAATATCTAAGGCTAGGAAAGTGAGCAAATACGAAGCTTTCCAGAAAATAATCTAAGTGAAGTGGATATGCCTTCCTTAAGAAAGGGAAAATAAATCTTACTTTTTGCGACGTTCTCCATGACCGGACGGTAAATGTCAATGGGTAAACGATGGTTTCCCCTACAAAGGGAGACGCAGGTTCGATCCCTGCCGGGATCGCATTTTTTTTACTAGGATTCGTCAAATGCGATGACCGATAGACGTAATAATTAAAAATGTGGCGTCTATTTCAAATACGATGTAACCACTATAATGATATATTTGACGGACTCTCTAGTCGTGATCCGCCCTCGATGCCAGAATTGTGATTAGGATTGATTTGGGATCCATCAATATGGATGCAGTCAGTCAACAAGACAGTAATCTCTTATGAGAAAAGACCGAGGTGCGCATTTATTTTGGTTCTAAGCAATTTTTTTTACGTCCCTCATTTGTTATCAGCATCTCCGAAAAGTGGCTGATTGCACACAAGCTGTCATCATGTCAATCAATTGTCTTTGAAAGTAGTTCTGTATTCCGTTTTCTTTCTGGTGACAAATGAAATGGAGTTGACTCGAAAAAAAAAAGAATATTTCACATAGTGTTGTTACTTTCTAACCAATTGATTTAAATGGTTAAATGGTGTGTTTTGTTTGTTGGATCTTTTCGGTATGTGACATGTCTGTAAAATTGTCTGTTATTGGACAGAAAATCAAGTTTGGATGTATTATAATAGGAGAGGAATGTGGACATGTATTTTCTTTTCTTTTTTTTTCTTTTTTTAAATAGCGCCTATTTACTATACTTCTACACGTTCAACAAACAGCCTGTAAAGCTTGTTGGTTGTGATTTTTTACCATTCAACATTGAAATTATAATAATTATAACAACGAACTAACAATGAAATTATAATAATTATCTGCATACATCTGTATACATCTTTTCAGTATCATCAACATTAAAGTGTCTTATAATTAAGCTTACTCAAATACTATTTAAAATTAAATCTTTCACTGTTGTCTGATGATATCCATGAAAGGCCCAATTTCTTGTACAACCATCACGTCCAGCCAACATAACTCTACAAGCGTCATTAAAATCATTTGTTATTTAGTTTTTTCGTTTCACAAGCCTTTGCTTTATTCTTCATGATTTCGTAAAGGTTCCTGGAAGCTTATTTTGCCAATGTTATTAATATTGCGTAGGTTTTCCCATCGTTAACATTAGCAACATTCTTCAAATTCTTTATTACTTCTCTGTTTTCTAAGTAATTACCGTTTTTTTTTTATCGTAAGTCTTATTTTATAACATTTGTAAAAATCTGGGATGATTGCCTAATCAGTATTTATATTATTTAATCGCGAACTATTATCTTTATCTTTGTTGTTGTTGATGATAACAACAAAGATAAGGACAATAATCAGTATGCAAATTGTGAAAAATAAAAACAATAATTTACAAATGAAATAAAGCTCAAGTTACGGAATGCGAATTCTCTCAAAATTTAACTGCAAACCGAAAATTTGGGAAAACAGGCTTCCCTGCTTCCGCTAAACCTTCAATGATCTACATATAATGCGCCCCCACACAGAGTAGTAACACATGGCTTAATGATTGCTTAAGGAATTAAAATGACAGTCATCATTCAGTGTAGATTTTTATAAACGCACACTATATACTTCTACCTCTCTCTCTCCCAATTTCTCTCTCTCTCTCTCTACACACACACACACACACACACACACACACACACACACACACACATATATATATATATATATATATATATATATATATATATATATATATATGTATATATATATATATATATATATTTGGTTGTATTGATGTGAGTTTGTGACCCTGGGTTTCACGCCTTTGCGATCGTCTGACGATTGCAAAAGCGTGAAACCCAGGGTCACAAACTCACATCAATCCAACCAAATATGTTCACTCTATCTCTGATATTGAGCGCTTTCTAATAAGTACCGCGCATATAATATATAAATAATTATAAGTTATTCCAAAATTCGCTTGAGGATGAAATGGAACTAATGTCTTTAATTTAATTACGAAAGTAATTTCGATGATTTTAGCTTCCATTTTTGAAACATGGTTAGAACTGTGTAGCGAAAAAACATTTTAAATCAATTAATTTATAATATTAATGCTCTGTAAATTTACATTGAGCACTATTTTGTCAAAATAAAAATATCTATAAGAACACCGGATTATATATCTTACTGTTCTTTCTTTTTATTTGCTGCCCTAAAAAATAGTGGTTACAAAAATGCAAACATTAACTATAGAAACATGTGCACTGGCCAGAAGAAAAAACAGGAAAAGAAAAATCATTTGGTATACCCCTCCGTTCAACCAAATGGTTAGTATTAAACTAGGACAGAAATTCTTAGCTTTAATTGATAAACACTTCCCCACCAATAGTAGGCTTAGTAATATATTTAATAAGAACACCCTAAAATTGAGTTAGAGCTGCACTGAAAATCTAGAAAGTATAATAAAAAAACACAATAATAAAATCCTGAACAAACCCCCATGCCTAAATAGTATTAATAAAAAGCCTACACTTAAATCAGACTATAACAGTGAAAAATTGTGTGATTGTAGAAACCCAGAAGACTGACCATTAGAAAATAAATGCTGCATCAAATCTCTGGTATACCAATGTACTATCTCATCCACTGAGAGACCTAATACTAATATGATATACATTGGGTCCACGAAGAATGAATTTAAAGCCAGATGGATGCAGCATAAGTGCTCTTTCAACAATATAAATAAAAGAAATCAGACCTCTCTCTAAATATTTTTGGCATCTGAAGGAAATAAATAGGACACCTAAAGTAAAATGAAAAATTATAGACAGGACTAGAACTTGTGAAACTTGGGATGACCCATGTCCTTTGTGCCTCCATGAGAAACTGCACATTATTAAGTTTCTAAATAATAAAAATCTATTAAACAATAGACATCAGTTAACGGTTTTTTCCCGACATCATCAAATTTATGCATTGAATAATTAGCTTAAAAACAAACATAAAATAACCTTTATAATCCATAGCCCAAATAAATAGTTTAAATACCCTACAAAAAAAGATAACCCTTTATAAAGTCGTCAAAAAACAAATGTTACGGCAGTTTTTATATACACAAAACCCTTTCATAAAGAAATAAAATAAAAAAATAAATAAATCTCCATAGACACGTAAATCAGACTAGGCAAAAACATCTTCCGTTGTAAATTTAGACACCCCCACTTTACCCTGACTTGACATCTATGAAAGTAATTCTATATTGATACAAATTATTAACACCCAACACCCCTACCTATTTAAACAACTCGCCCTGGCTGTTACCTTGGAAATTTTGATTTCAATTATGAATATGCTATTAAAACACGTAAATTTCAGAAATAAGTTATTCCAAAAAAAAACTTCGCTTGAAGATAGAACAGAGCATAGTACTTTAATTCAATTTAATTCAAATAATTATATTGAAGTTTTCGGCTCTTGTTTTGAAACATGAGACCTCTTATATAGCGTGTTGGAATCATATTTTTAAATAAATAATTATATATATATATATATATATATATATATATATATATATATATATATGTATCCTTGTGCAGGTATGCAGAAAATAGAAAAGAACACGTTGGGTGCATAATCCGGGGTTCCTTAGTATTTTTGTTTTTATTTTTAAAAAACAGTGCTCCATACAGAAGTAGAGCTTATATTATAATAATATTTTTTGAATAAAACACCAAAAGTAAAATGGAAAATAGTAAATAGAGCAAGAACCTGTAGAACCTGGGATGACCCATGCCTCTTATGCTTACAGGAAAAACTACACATCATTAAATTCCTAAACAATGAAAAATTATTAAACCATAGGCAGGAGTTAACGGTTTTTTGCCGACATCAACAGACTTTCGCATTAGATAATTAGCATAAAAAAAAAAAAAAAAAAAAAAAAAAAAAAAACATAGCTAAGTAAAATTCTAAAAAGCTCAGCCAAACCCTTAAATAGGAAAAACCCCTTTTTGTCGTCGTCAAAAAAAAAAAAAAAAAAAAAAAAAAAAAACCGAAATTCAATGCAAAGCGATCTGTATATTAAACACCCACTTAAATAAACAAATAAATAAATAGATAATCAGATAGACAAGAATAAGAGACAATTCTCCAGACACAGAACGACTGTAGGCGCGCCATAAAAATATCCTTCACTGGGAACCAACTAAAGGATGACCGTAAACATTAGCCTTGAAATGGATACCCTACCCAACCTTAGCAAAACCTCTCAGAGGATGATGAATCTACAGATAAGAATTAACTCCCTGACCACTTAAAGAATGAAAATAGTATAGCCACTCCCACAATAACAAATTCTGTAAAAATACACGTAAACCGAGAGATAGCTTATTCCTAAAATTTCGCTTGAAGATGAAACGTGACTAAACACCTCAATCCAACTTAATTTTATTAATTATTTGGATGATTTCGGCTCACGTTTTTGAAACATGAGAACTCTTATGTAGCGAAGGAATCATATTTTTAAACAAAAAATATTATTATAATATATATATATATATATATATACGCATACATATGTCTCTGTGTGTATATATGTGTGTGTAATTATTTAGAACTTTCTAAATGTTATCCCTATTACTCTTGTGATCTTGCTGATATTTCGACATTTTTGTGTTTATTCCCAACAAGCAATGACTTTACAATGCATTTTTACTTTTGTTATTAATCAAGGCAATAATTATATAACTGAAATAAATCAATGGCTACACTAGTTGTGTGCGTGTGTATACATGTATGTAGATAGCAAAGATTCTTTATGGCAAAGACTATCGAAAAACACAGATATTTTATGTCGATTAATACATTGGATAATTCTTGGATTTCCACATGAAATTTCCACAATAAATCTAACGACACCGAAAGGAATTGGATCTCAACAATTAGATTTCCAATTCCGAGCCGCTATCAAATTGAACCACCGTCACATCCAGCCCACAGCACTCGGTATTCGAAAACGGTCACATCTAGTCATTGACCAGGCTCGAAGTTGCTTACCTTTGCTGATCATACGGGCACTAGTTTCTCAACGTAATTAGCAGTATATATCCGATGATATTCTAAAGGATGAAACGCATTACACGTAAACCTTTTCCACTTTGTCCCCAATAATACATACATCATCGGGAGGAGAAATATTTCTGCTTGCTGCTAGCACTAAACTAAAGAAAATCTATATATATATATATATCATTGAATATGACAGGCAAGAAGAAATCCTAAGTAAACGTATAAAACTAACAACATATTACAGAAAAAATAAAACACTACCATCCTTTCAATGACAAATTACAACACTGCTTTCCAATATAAAGTAGTAACGATTAATGTAATTATATCAAATCAGTTATCAAGTACAAGACTGTGTCTTTTGTCCTAAGCCAATTATCCATATTGGTTATACGATGACAACTACAGTGGTAGGTTGATCACAGTACCATCAAAGATTAAACTTGACCCACAGACAACTATCTGCCTCCATTCAAATTTTCTTCTTGATGACACCACCATTTTCAATTAATCTAATTTTTGACGATGTTTTAAGTTTATAGAATATCTTTATATTAAAGAATTCTAGCTACAGTTAAACAACACTTTATTTAACAACGGGTGTACGTTTTTTGCGTGGGGAGGATCTTTTAAAAGACAACCCGAGATCCAGTCACATCCTCACTTCTCACACATAGTTTAAAATTACTACTACGTCCAAACAATGCACAAAATTGAAATCATTAACAACGAACCCCTTGAATAAATATAGTCGAAATCGCTTGGGACAAATTTCATTACTGACAGCATCTGGGCACTCTTAGCTACGTCCCAAAGAAAAAACGTAAGACCATCAGAAAAGTTTAATAAAAATAAGTTTAGATTATCCTTGAGGGTCACATGAAAAGTAAGCTTGCTGCCCAAATATAAAATACATACATTACATAAGAGCCACTATTACTGCTTATAATGCAAGACTATTCAAGCCGATTGAGCTAAGTGACTAAATACGCAAAACTTTTTTTTCTGTCGGGCGTCGATCGCCTAGGGGTTAGAATCTCCAATAATACCAAATCGGTCGGGTTTCGGCCTGAAGCGATCGGATGTCTAACCACACTGGTGAACTGTGATACAGCGAAACAGTCTGTCCGTGGATGACAATATTAGCTCGCGATAAAATAATTTAATCGATCGAGCACCTTAGTGAGTAAAGAGCGAATTTGTAAATAATCATTATTAATGTTGATAATACAAGACACCACATGCTGATTGAGTTCTCTAAGTGACTGGTGTGGTTATGAATACCAAATCGGTCAAGTTTCGGTCTCAGCCTGAAGCGATCGGATGCCACACTGATGAGCTGTGAAATAGTCTATGGATGACTATATATATATATATATATATATATATATATATATATATATATATATAATGAAACTTTGTGTTGCATAACTTATGAAAACAACATTTTTTTATTGAAATTATTTCCAATATCATCGTCGTCGTCTCTATCGTATATCCCAAAATTTAATTTCTTCTTTGCTGATCACTCCTTTATAATGATGGTATTTATCAATCCACCCACGGGGATCGAATATGACACAAGGCATTTTAATGTGGGTATCTCTGAGCCCGTAGGCCCAGCCAAAAATAAATAACCATCCAAACGCGCCAAGGCGGGCCAGTTCCGTCAACCTCCCCCAACGAAACCCTACCCTTCGGCGGAGCTTCGTCCGGGTTCCTCTCTGCAAGCAGAGAGTTCGACAGACACCCGACCCGGCAGCTCACAAAGCGCAGATACTACATTTTGATCCTATCCTTTATAATGATGGCGTTGGTGACCCCGAATTCGCCGCCAACGTGTAGATTCAGTACCTTAAAAGCTGGGACGAACCAAATTATGCTGTATTTTCTATTTTTATGCTTATTATTGGAATTCTTACTAATGCTTCGAATGTATTCTAGTTTAACTTTGGATTTACTCTTATTTAGTGTGTGTGCATATTTAATTTAATTTTTTTCAAAATTAATTTGATTCTAGATTTAGTTGAGAGTCTGTTGTACAGATTTTTGTAAGTTATTTACAATTCAAGGTAGGTGGCTAAATTCTTTGCTAATGTATATATATATATATATATATTTATAAAGCGCTTTGGTATAAGGTATGTGCACTCCCCTGGATAAATCGAAAGTAGTGTCAAGAAAGTTGATCATTTTGGCGTTGGTGCTAGTGGCGATATCAAGTCCGTAATCCTTGAAGAATTGGAAGAGTTGTTTCCTAAACCGGCCTGTTTGTTGTGGATTGGTCTGACGTAGGAGGATAACTCCGTCGTCTCTGGACAGACCAGTGTTCTTAATATTGAAAGTATACCTAACTCTTCACAATAGCAGTATGGCAACTAGTTCAAAAGCTTCTGCAAAGACGAACGCTCCCATCGGCATAGAGAAGGTTCGATTGTTCTTTTTAGTCCCCATAGAACTATTATGATATAGGATGGGTTTTGGGGTTTGCTTAATGAAGTTGATTTCTTAGTTGTTGATAGTGCAATAATTCTTGGCCAGGGTTATAGTAGCCATTAATAGGTCTTCCGAAGTAGAATTGCATGAAGATGCACTCGCTTTTATTTTTTATATTAGAGAACCAATTGACAGCATCATATATTAAATTGAGTAAATAGATATTAACTTACCCCTATATACACACTAACACATGTATATACGGTTGCTAATATCCAGTTATTTCATTTATCCACATTAATAC
>OZ010591.1:42649266-42704266 GCA_963932145.1 Acanthosepion lycidas
AACTTTCTCTCTCTCTCTCTCTCTCCTCTCTCTAATTTACTTTAGTTTATTTTATAATCTCTCCATTCACTAACTTTTGTATCAAACTCTTTCTTTGCTTTCTATTTCAAGTCCATTTACCTACTCAGTTTTTTTTTTGTTTTTTTTTGTTTTTTTTTTTGAGTTTCTCCCTTTTGATGACACACTTCTCAATTTCCCCAAACCTTTCATTTCACTCTTTTTCTCTCTTACACTTTTTCTCCTTTTTCTTTCTCCCTCAATATCTTTTCACTCCCTTGACGCTGCCATATTTTACAAACCATTCTCGAACTCTTTTTCAACCCTTCCTTCTTTCTTTCACTCTCATTTTTCTCCCTGATTTTTTTTTCATTTTATCTCTCTTCCCAACTCTTATCTCTCAACCTTATACTCTTTCTTTCTCAGTTTTTGTTTTTGTTTCTTGACACGCGTATTCCTTTTACGTTTTGTTCCTGGATTCAGTAATGGCCATATCGATCTTCTGTAATGGAAACGACAAGTGCCACAACATGGAAAACTCATTAAAAACTATTGCTCAAACGTCACTCTTCCAGATGTGTTCATAGCATCGTGAACGAAACTGACGACTTTCTCTCGTCGCCTCACCTTTCTCTCTCCCGATGTCTCCTCTCTTTGCTCCTATTTTTCTCTTCTTCCGAGCCGAGCAAAGACACTTCTAAATGGCCCGTCCATTCTGCGGTCTCGAGCCGCGTAAATTACCCCACGGCTCTGGGTACTGGTGCGTGTGCGTGTGTGCGCACGAAAAGTGAATAATGTTTATGCACCACCCTTCGTTTGCATACGAACAGGTGAGAGTCGTTCCGTTTTTCTAAGTCCATCTTTTCATCTCCCGACTGGTTTTGCTGGAGACGGGGAGTGACGTGGGGGAGAGAGAGAAAAAAATGATCACACTCTCTTAAGTGAACATTATCTTTAATGTAGGACTGCTGTATCGCATTTGAGTGCAAAGGAGTCGGCTTTTATAACCGGTGCTGTTAACTGGCCAATTTCACACGTCGCTTCGATGTAAATGAACTGATTCGCTTAAGTTATCTCTATACTTAGATGGGGTATTTTCGCCATTAATCTTTGAATAGGATTGGCTTTCATCTTCAATTTAAGCTGGTTTTTATCGCACGTTTTACACAGACCGCCGATCTACGGCATTGAGTAGACAGCCAGAATTAGAAATAGATAATAATTAGGGTTCGGGATAAAAAAAAAAAAAAGAAAAATGACAAGTAATATTAAAAGTAAATATTTGCGTGTCAAATATTAATAATAATGACTGACAGGTCTTCGTATATTAAAGTTAAAATGAAGATAATACTGATAATACAGACATAACTATTGACCTCACCCAGAAAACAATATGGTGCTGATGAACAACGTAGCAGGATTAGTAAGATAATAAAGTTAGATTACGTGTTACGCAATGCTAATAATATATGTCAATGTCATCTAGCGCTTGTAACTGTTTCTTTGTAATGTACAAGTGGAAAACATGATGGTAATAAAAATCCACTAATAAATGGCGGGCCGTACGCTAGATTTTATCATTAGCGACACTAGCTTGTCCTCGTAATTTAACAATTAAAATTGGTTCGTGCGTTCATCTACGATTCCCAGAGGAAAAATAGAGAGGCGAGTTCAAATGTCACCGAAAGTTTATCCTTCATTACTGATTACGCGCTTATACTTGCTGCCATAGATCGAGTAAAACTGCAGTAAAAAAGGAAATTAATATTTAAGAATTAAGAAAAAATATTAGCAGTACCCGTGAAAATTTGACGGTTTTTATTTATTTGAATTTTCGGATGGATCTTAATTCTTAATCTTATGACTGAATATTTTCCTTGCGATTTCTACGATTATAATATACTCGTGGATATTCCTCTTTTGCAGTGTTAAATATTTGAGTTTAACCACTTTGGTCTCTCGCTCAACTGCGCCCCACACATAATAATCAAGGAAGTTGAATTCTAGGGAGTTAGATAGCCAGATGAATAGTGTGATATGGCCGAAGAAATTGTCTGTCATGACTGTGTCCTTCTGCCTGTGTGACATGTCGCAGATACCTGTTACCAGACATAAAGTCTTCGAGCAGCAGTCCTCTTGACCCAAAGCAGCACTACTTCCTCATGGCGCATGATGTAGTTCTCCGTGTCGAGTTTGAGGAAGATTAATGGAGGTATAACATCGCCATCACTAGTGATCACACCAAACACCTTGGTAATCACCATTAGACTCATCTAACTCTTTCAGAATCCTATGCATTGTTCTCAGATTGACACCCAAACTCTCTGAAATGTTCATATTGGAGCTCCCGGTGCGAATCCCAAGCAGGTTAGTATGCAGTTTATCAAATTTCATGGTGGGCTTTTTCTTACAGACGTTGTTCAACTGGCCCTACCCTACTGTGCAGACGACAAATTCAAAAACAAACAATGCGCATGCGCGAAATAAAAATAAAAATAAAATGGCGACAAATTAGTCATCACACCCTGTACTAACTGAAGTAATCTCCAGAATATCGAACTGACTTTCGTTTTTTTTTGTTTTTTTTTTTTGATTTTGTTTTTTTTTAATTACGTTTACTGTTCAGAATATAGGCATGGATATTCGCTAGAACTGTGGAATCGGATAGCCGAGTTCGAATTTCTGTTGTACTAATTACATTCATTTGCTGCCTATTACCATTGGAAAAGGTATGAATTCATTTCTTCTCCCTTCAGCTATGTGTAAAATAACAGGGCAATAGACCGCTTACTCCCCAAGGCGACAGGCGCAACCGGTCTTGGAGTAGGAAAATCTCTAAATTCAAAACATAGCATGGAGAGGCTTGGACTCCCTTGGGCTGTCTTGTCACAGGCACACTTCTGTTGCTACTGCAGTACCTGTGATGCTCCTGCGACCCCAATGAGATACGGAGATCATGATCGTGACTATCTAGGGCACTGATGTAAACATTTAGAAATGAATTAGAAATCTTATAAATATTGAAAAAGTGACAACCTGAAGTTGGGAGATACTGACCCATTATACGTATAGAATGCGTGAAATTGTGGTCAGGTACTTCTCATTTAGTGACCAGTTTGTATAGCGACCAACTGGTATAGCACATAGTTCATTGAACGGAACCCGGTCGTTAAATGAGGCGTGATTCTTCTCGTCAATAATTAATGATAATGGCTGGCAATTCGACAACAAATATATCGAAAACAAAGATAATTATATTATTAATACTTGTGTAATTTTAAATATGACTTTAGTAAAGATTCTGGAAAATGGGTTTCTAGAATCGATTTGATATTGTGCGATGTCGATGTGTTGTTGCGGCTGAGTTTGTTACGCAACTCGTCTGTACAACCTTTTGTGGTATTTCTGATTCTGCACTGCCTACTACAATCTGTTATAAATTGTTATCCTGAGTAACGAACCACTAAATAGGCAATTATAAAAATGAATATAAAATAATCAATACGAGAGAAAAAAATAAATAAAAATGGCCGACAATTAAAAACAAAATAAAAATAGCGCTGATAGAGATTGTAAAAGGAATGTTAGGTTCACAGGTTAAATTTAAGATTCTTGGTGAAAACATCTGGTGGTCACACCTAGGATATTGTGAAGCAAAATGAAGTGAGTTCGAATCTCACCGACTGCTTATCATTCATTTTCAATTCACATTGCCTACCTGCTGCCGTAGATTGTCGCCCTGATTTAAATTGTCATAAAATAAAATAATATAATACTAAATAATTAATTACCTTCATTATGTCCCGTGAATGTAAAATTCACCAAGACTTCTTTTTTCCTAATGTCTCTCCATGAACTTCAATTGTCTCCGTCTCACTGTAAGTATAAAGGCCATTTTAGTTTGCATTTCTGTAAAAATTACTTGTTGTTCCCGTATTCCGCCCATGGTATTCTGAAAATCCTTCTCTAGAAACACATAGCTATAATCTTCAAATATTCAAATGAAATGTCAATCGACATCTCTAGATGCCTTGATCTATTCCTCGTCCTATTCTCCATTCTTTCCTCTATCACGCCTCTTTACTCTGTCTCCCATTCTAGGTAACCCCTTAAGCGTGTTAGTGGCATTCCCTCCTTGCTTGGGGTGAAATGCTTAAAAGAAATCTATTTTCCCCTCGTGTCTTCTCTTCATTGGTTAAGAGATTAGCCAAACTTAGTAGATATATATAAAGGAATCGAAATTGCTCGGGGAGGGGGAGGAATCAATCTTGCGCATGCTAAACTTCCGATTTATTAAAATGCGTTCGATCATTTGTAAATGAACTGCACTTATTTATCCTTGTAAAATATATTAGAATGTTAATGACATGATTCTTCAGGATATATCTGATCATGTCTCACCGATTTTCCTTTTCTTTTTTAATTGAATTGTTACGTTTTCTTGTTAATGAAATTAGATTAGTACTCCATTCTACTTCCAGGTTTTGAATTTAAATGTATTTCTCTTAGACTGGTTGATAGTCCTGATTATATAGCAGAGTCAATTTTTCTATTTAAACTTTGCTGATTGGGAGAATAGTCGGATTGGTGTCTTTGACAAGAGCAATAATGTGAAAGTAAACGTAAGAGAAAAATATATATATAGAGAGAGAAATATATATATATATATATATATATATATATATATATATATAGAGAGAGAGAGAGAGAGAGAGAAGACGTTCTTAATTCATGTAAAGTAAAGGGTGTTCCGATAATTTTAAATGTACATTAATTTTAAGAGTCTAATGACTTTTTTCTTTTTATTTCAAT
The DNA here is from genome assembly GCA_963932145.1 of Acanthosepion lycidas. NCBI lineage: Eukaryota > Metazoa > Mollusca > Cephalopoda > Sepiida > Sepiidae > Acanthosepion > Acanthosepion lycidas. Next base: position 42,654,076 of record OZ010591.1, read on the forward strand.
TTTGGCAGACATTTGGACGATATTATTTTTCACATATATTTGCCATGACTTAAATAACGTGCTCCAAAAATGAAATAAATAAATTTTCACTATAACACTGATTTTTTTACTGCTAACTTTGATCCGTCTTAATGAAACACCCTTATATATAATCCGTCGTAATCATAGGCCCTTTTTAAGACCACAGCTTCACTACGCTAGGCGTTGTTTCTTTGGTTTCTGTAGCAAGAAGATTTGTACAGGGACCAGTTTCTAAACCCACGCCCAAACGGTCTAGAATTCAGGGTATGTCTGCTACACTTGTTATCCAAAGCAGGGTCAACAATGTTATCGATCCTAATCTGGCATCACGACTTCAATCGCTTTCCCACCAGTGTGGGACTTCTCTCTGTTTTTCTACCAATATTTTGATTGTCAGTTCTAATGAGCTCCCCCCCATACTACCGCGAAGGACGTGAATTTAAGCGTATTACTAGATTCGTTATTAGGTCTCTTCCTTTTAACGTTGAAATAGCTAGATGTAATCGTAAGTTATATTCTAATAGTTTCTTTTCTCACACTGCTATATCGCTATTTCCATGCGAAAATGTTCAGAAGAACTACATTCCTTATTTCGGCCAGTTCTAATCTTTACGGCTAAAATCCGCTCTTCCAGGGAATTTGTAGCGAACCACCTCCATTCCCTTCGTATTTCATTGGTGAAATGTAAGTTCCACTCGAGCAGCTTCTTTCAACGAACCGTTGCTTTGTGGAATTGACTAGTAAGAGAATGTTTCCTCTTAGTAGATGACTAGAATCTTAACCTGTTCAAAACCCTTATCTTGCCCACATATCCGCAACAAATATGTCTCTTAATCTGTAACCATCTTCCTCGAATGTCTCCGATAAATTTTATACCACGGGCTTTGTAGTAAATCACCCTCATTGGTAAGATGTAAGTTCCAGTCGAGCAGCTTCTTCACACAAAACGCTGCTTCATGGAATCGAAACCGAACTGGATGCTTCCCCCGATTACTACAATCTTAACCTGTTTACATATAGGACTGAGCATTATTTTTCCCATGTATACACATAAACTGTGCTTCTTACTCTCCCTCAAGTGGATTTTGCGTCTTGTAGATAGTGAACATTATTGGGAAAAAAAAAACAAACAAACAAACAAAAAAAAAAACTTCTCGCATGTGGGACTATCTTTTAGTTTCTTGATTGCCTGCAACCTGTAATCCTTAAAAATTTAAATTCATTTATTGTTCTTTCTTCTCACTAAAATCTTCTTGTTCTGTCCCACTCCTCCTAACGCCTTGTGGCTTTAACGACCTCCTTGGAGTGAAATGATTAAAAGCAAAAACAAAAAAGTATAGATTCCATGGGCATGACGGTAAACTGCATCCGCGTCCTGGGTATGGCGATAAACTACATCCACATATTAGGTATAGCGATGAAACTACGTCCAACAGAAAGGCCGTTTTTGAATAATTAAGGTTGTCGGCTGTACGGCTTTGGAAGAGTAGTATTACCAGCTATACGTTTTCGAAGGAATAATATTGCCAGCAGTGTGTTTTTGAAAAATGATATTACCAGCTATACATTTCTGGAAAAATTATATTACCAGCCATACGTTTTTGAAAAATAATATTACCAGCTATGCGTTTTTGGGAAAATAATATTACCAGCTCTACTTCTTTGAAAAATAATATTCCCAGCTATACGTTTAAAAAAAGAAAAATATTATCAGCTTTATGTCATTTAACAAAATCCTATTCAATGGAATTGTAACTGAGGTCAAAACACTCTGAAAGGATGTTTTAAAAAAAATAAAATAAAATAAAATAATGTTGCCAATTATACTTTTTTTTTTTTTTAAATAATGTTCCCAGCTATACGTTTTTGAAAAAAAAAAAATGTTGCTGGCTATACGTTTTTGAAAAAACGGTGTTGCCAGCTGTACGTTTTTTTTTTTTGTTTTTTTTTAAAATAATGTTGCCAGCTATACCAAAATCATTTTCGGCATAAAATGACCACTAAGGTTGGAATGCCGTTAAACAAAACAAACAAACAAACGAATACACACACACACACACACATGCACGCGCGCAGATACACACTAGTACATTCTTTTTATAGCTAGTTTGACTTCAATTGCGTACACATGTAATTCATTTTTTTAATAACATACATTGTCGTTTGTTTGTATTCATTGTTTTGTGTTACTTATTTTACCCGGACTCATATTCAATCCACCAATATTGTTTGCGGGATAGATGTTCCAGAAGCCCCTAAATATTTACTATAAAATCATCCATATAACCAAAGAGGTGATACCCAAAACATATGATGACTTATATTTACCTAAATATAATAGTATCCCGCATGAAGCTGAGGAAACGGGTTAATATATTCCCTGGGGGTATTGTGCGAAAGCAAATGCAACGACTTCGGTCGGAATGAGAACACGGCTCGCTGATTTCAATTTTTCAGCGCTAAGTAGCGTTACACATCCTAGACAAAAGTACACTTGTTAAATACCTCTGAAACAGGAGAGAGCTCAATTAAAAATTAAGCATTTTAAAAACCGGCTGCTCTTTGATAGGAACTTTCTTTGAGGTTCGACAACTTGTAATTATGAAAAGCTTCGTCAGATCTTACAAATATCTATGAATTTGTTTAAACAGGCTCATTTTCGTTTGCGATGTTTGGGTAAAAGGTCGTTTGTAATTTACAAATTTATTCTATCTTGAGTCGCCTTGAAGTCCGCCATCACCATTCTCTCCCCCAGCATGTTCGACAATTAAGACAACCCACTCACCCAACTGAGTAAACAATTCAAACAACCTTTCATCTACGATCGGTAATACTTTTGATGCCAAGCGAATAGCGTCGAGCCAATCAAAGACATTTTTCTCTGCTTTTACTGACTGACTTTTTGTGCGGTTATTATTTTTTTTACCGTAAAACTTTCCTTTCTCAGGCCAAATTATGTTTATTTTCATTTATTTATATTATTTGTATTTTAATTGTCCTATATTTTTGTCGATTATTAAAATTGTCAGGCTTGAAAATATTATAATTGTACGTAATTTCAGATTAGATATATTTAATTGGGGTTTAAAGTTCCTTTCATTGAAAATAAATATATTTCTGGCATCCCCGATATTATACGATTTCATTTGATGTTTTTCTTTCCTTTCTCATCATTCTTTCTTTTTCTTTTTTTCTATTTTATTTCTTCCTTTTATTCTTTTTCATTTTTACTCTCTTTCTTTTATTCCTTTTCTTTTTATATCTTTCTTTTATTTCTTTTCTTTTTTACTTCTTTCTTTTACTACTTTTTTTTTTACTTCTTTCTTTTTTCTCCGTACCTTTTCTTTTTTACTTTTCTTTTATTCCTTTTCTTTTTTACTTCTTTCTTTTTTCTCCTTTTTCTTTTTACTTTTTTATTCCTTCTTATTTTTCTTTATCCATTTTGCCTTTCTTTTTTTTTTAATTCTCTGAATTAAATGAATTTATATTTTACGCCTTTTCTTTCTTTTTTTATCGTCTTTTACATCATTTCTAACATGTCGACATTCTTATTTATATTTAATATATTATTTACAGTGGAATGTAATTTTACGCTTGCATAAAATCGTGCATTTTATATGCTTTGCTTTTGCTTCTAATTAGAGAGAGTAATTGATTTTAATTACTTTTTTAATTAATTAACTTAATTAACTTTTGAAGCGTGATTTTCATAATTCCAAATAGAAAAAAAGAAATCAACTCGAGAAATTTTCGGGGTTGTAAAAGACATATTCTAAGAATAGTTAATATCATAGTAGTCCTCTAAAACTGAACAAGAAACAGAATTCGAATTCGAATTCGGCTTGAGATCTTGTGGAATTAGATCACTGACCAACGCATATCAGCATTAGCTTTCAATTAGAATTACAATGGAGACATATTAGTTTTGAATTCCTATGCAGATTTTCGGTAAATTAAAGTGTTGTAAGAAAATATATATCTTTACACTTTTAGAGTTAAGGATAAGTATGAAAAGATTGAAACAGATAAATATGAACAATATATATATATATATATATATATATATATATATATATATATATATATATATTAACAATGCAAAGAAATATAATTTTAACGTGTCGTATATTTATGGGATAAAATGGTCAATATCAGAGATAGAGCGTATGTAAATATAAATATAAAAGTGAGCATTGAAGTCCGGCCGGCCTGACAATTGCGTCTTGCATCAAACAGCCAGTCGCCTCTGAGTGTTGACTTCAAATGTTCACTTTTATATTTATATTTAAATATATATATATAGATATATATAGATATATATATATATGCACACACATACATGCATATATATATATATATATATATATATATATATATATATATATATATATATATATATATATATATATATATATATATATAAAGAGAGAGAGACAGGACGAGAGAGATAAATATAATGATAAAATATGCTTCTGAAAAATTTCTTTCGGTTGAGCTCTCTGGGGAGAAGTGTGAGTTTGTAAACAGTGACTATAGCCTATCCGGTAAAGCAAATCGAGTTCTCTCAGTCACTGTGCGTTTATCCCAATATAAATACGCTTAAATTCACCGATGCCCGCAAGCCAATTCAAACGGTTTTCTCTCCTAGCTAGAGGCAACTGGACGTCTAGCCACACTGAGAAGCTGTGATACAGCGAAACAGTCTCTCTATGGATGACTATATATATATATATATATATATATATATATATATATATATATATATATGTATATTAGCCCATAGATATAGCATACTGATCCGTGATAATGAGCACCTTACCTCAATATCAGGAATAGAGCGTAAGTAAATATAAAAGTAGGCATTGAAGTCGACACGCAGTGGAGGTAGTCTGTTTCATGCTTCAGCAGAATCATCAGGCCATATATTTTCGGTTTTTAGCTCGCTTATGTATATGTTCTTTTCGGTGATGCATTGTGTGTGGGCCTATTGTATAAAAACAAACAAATAAATAAGTAGATAATAAACAAATTAATAAAATAAGAAGGTACACATTAACATAAGTAAACGTAATAATAGCAACCAACAATAAAATATTCTATAATATTTTTAAAAATGTTAACGACAACGCTATAAATCGACAAAATGCATCTAGATCAAAACTTATGTCCACTCAATAGCCCCTAGAATCATAGGAAACATAACCGTTACTGCCTATCCAAATAGCCGTTAGGATAATTCAATAGGCTTACACATAATTCATGAGCGACCAGTATGTATAAATAGTCGAGCAAAAACACAACTGATGATTGCACTGAAACAGTTGCTGCTGGAAGTTGACAATGCAAATAAATTTACTAAAATGAATCTTCATTTTAATAAATGTATTTGCATTGATACACACACTTTATTTTAATAAATGTATTTGAATTCACACACACACACACACACACACACACACAGACACACACACACACACACATATATATATATATATATATATATATATATATATATATATATATATATATAAAGAACAGTAAGATATATAATCCGGTGTTCTTATTGATATTTTTTATTTTATTTTTATTTTTACAAACAGGAAATGGCAAATAATAATGACCTCAACATGGTGGAAAATATTAATACTAGCAGTAAAAAAAATCACAGACAAACTGGAGATTAGTGATAGAGTAGGTCAACTAAATGAAAGAGAGTGCTATATAACCTTGAAGGACTACAAACCAGGTTTCGAGGCTAATCTGACTACAAGGATAATAAACTGAATGAAACCTGAGATCAGAAAAATTAGTAAAAAGATCCTTGAATGGGTAAATCAACAAATTAAAGAAAAAATAGGCCTGAAACTTTGCATTAATACCAAAGACGTGACAAATTTGTTTGCTGATATAAAGGGAACACTCACTGTACACTAATGCAGTCTGATATTGAAAATTATTATCAATCAATATCTAAAGAACTGTTCATAAATGCGTTGTAATTTGCTACCCAGTACAAGGATATTACTGAAGAAAAAAAGAACATTATTTTAAATGAGAAAAAATCTGTACTGATACATAAAGGTGAGCAATGGATAAAAAATTCATATGACCACTTTGACATCACAATGGGATCATTAGACTCAGCTGGGTCTTCTGATCTCATATACATATATATTTTTTTTTTAATATTATGCATTCTCACAGCGTACCGTGAAATTAATATAACTGACATTGGTTTATAAAGAGGTGATGGACTTATGGTTATAAAGAACTCTACTAACTTTAAAATCGATAAAGTTAGAGAGAGATATAAAGTATTTAAAAGCCTGAAATTAAAAATTTCGAACGAAATTAAAAAAGTTCCTTGATATAACATTAGATTTAATAAAAAAAAGTATGCATAACACCAATCCTTTATATATACACCCTAAATCAAATCATCTTCCATCTATAATTAAACATATAACTTTACCTATTGAAAAAAGTATAAGTACAAATTCAGCGAATGAGAAGATTTTCTATGAACATATTAATTTCTATAATAAAGCTCAAAAAGAGAGTGGCTACAAAAACCCAAAACTAAATTATATAGAAAAGGAAAATGGAAAGCATAGAAAAAACACAAGTAGAAAAATAATTTGGTATACACCCCCATACAACCAAATGGTAAAGAACAAATTAGGAAAAAAATCCTCGCATTAAGCATTTTCCTAGAGAAAGTAAACTAAGTACTATTTTCAATAAAAATACACTAAAATTAAGTTACAGCTCTACTGAAAACTTATAAAAAATTATTAAGTCACATGATGCTAATATCTTCAATAAACACTTAGACCAAAATCAAAGCAATTTAGACAATGTATAAATAAAAATAAAATGAGAGGAAGATAAACAAAAACTATGTAACTGTAGAAATCCTCATAACTGTCCTCTACAAAATAAATGTCTCACGGAATCATTAGTATACCAATGCAATATGTCATCTATTGAAAATCCCGAAAACATACAAATCTATATAGGTTGCACAAGCAATGAGTTCAAAAAACTGTTCAATCAACATCAAACGTCATTTAGAATAAATAAATACAGAAATCAGACATCCCTTTTGAAATATTTCTGGCACTTAAAAGAATCCAATAAAGCACCTAGAGTAAAATGGAAATTAATAAGAAAAGCTAGAATATGTTGGACATTAAATGACCCATGTCCTTTGTGCATACATGAAAAACTATATATTACTAATTTCATAAAAAATAAAAATTTACTGAACCAGACAAATGAAATAGCTATTCTTTGCCGTCATTTTCAAAAAATTTCCTTAAATAATATTTAAAAATAAAATAAGCAATAGGAGCTGGTAATATACATACTTATATTTGATATGTAAAATTTTAAATAATTTAAGTATTTCTATTACATTTACTTGTTTTAAATTGAAAAAATAGTCTATTAGTAAGTAAGAGTAAAAAATATTTTAAAATTGTAGTTAAAACGTATTCTAAAACAAAATTCTTTTAACGACATATTATGGCGCCAAAAGTAAACTTTCGCTTTGACTGACCAGACGATGTACGCACATGAATGCCATCATTCGCTTTGAAATGGATGCCCTCACCCTATCTCAGCTTGACCTCTTTCCGAAGATGACTGATATGTGGATAAAAATTGTCTCTTAGACCCCTTACCAGAACGGTCGCCCCAGTCGCTTCCATATTAATTAATTTTGCGAATGAGCATGCTTATAAAGAAGCGAAAATTTCAAGATTGGTTATTTCTAAATTTTCGCTTGAGGATGAATAGGGCTTGATACTTTAACTCAATGGTTTTCGGCTCTCGTTTTTGAAACATGAGAACTCTTATGTAGCGAAGAAATTATATTTTAAAAACAAATAATCCTAATTTAAGCTCTACTTCTGTATGGAGCACTGATTTAAAAAAAAAAAAAAATACTAAACAACTCCGGATTATTTACCTAACATGTTCTTTCCTATTTTTTTACACACACACACACACACACACACACACACACACACACATATATATATATATATATATATATATATATATATATATATATATATATACAGGGAGATAGATAAATCGTACGATTTACCTTCGGTCTGTTTAAGTCACATTAAAGATATTTCTGATATAAAGGAAACTGGAGATAAATGGATGCCGATAGAAAATGATAAATATCTCGTGTAATTAACGATATGAGAATTTAAAATCATCCAAAATTGTGACTCGAGGCGATGAACGTAAGCATCCAGTCCGCTAGTGAAGCATCATTCCTTTTATGCAAACATTTACTGTCCGTTTTCCATGCCTGCTTCCATTACTAGAAAATCAACTATCTTGTGCATTTCTATCACCCCAGAATAATCCAAATCTCGAATCATGTATATAACTATCTTGTCAACCTTTTGAATGACAGGGTTTTGTTCGGCTTTTACTCTTTAGCAAGACACTGAAAACGTTTACCCGTCCTATTTTTAGCTTATATGGCACTCTATCATTTCTGTTTGGGATTCGTCCTTTAATTTTTCACTTCTTCTTTCTATTATTCTTAACTTCTAACACATCGCTTTATTATACATCTACTTGATGTTAAATTACGATTCAGGAGGATGTGGAAAACGACACACATTGAGAAATGTTAAGCAGATCTGAGCCAATTTGTAAGCAGATATATCCGCAGTGCCGTAAGCTATTTTTAATCACTCCCATTTATTGCTAAGTAAAAATCTATTAGCAGACGCTTCCCATCAATTTGCGCCTTCAGGCTTCAACTTGGCCTGCAGGATAGTCGATGAGTGAGTGTTGAAGGCGAAATAACACTACGAGCTTAAAAGGAAGTTTTCTTATTATAAACTTGCGGCGATTATCGGTGAAACGTACGGACGAGCGATAAGCAAAGAAGCCGGTTTGTTCATATCCTTTGTTAATGTTAACTATTAGCAATAGGACGGTCAATGGAGAAGTCTGACTCGTTAATTGGAATAAAACACGTCAAAAGAGGTAATTTGATATGGCTTCTAGCATTAATAGATAGGGTCAGATATATGTACATAAAACCTACATATTAAACTGCCTATTTTTATTGTGCAAGTCAATTTCTTTCCCTTATCGGTACAATTTCCTAACAAATTCAAGTGCTGTCTGAAATTTTCAGACTGGTACGAATTTGAAGTGTAAGATTTTTAATTCATGGAACAAACGAAATGATTTGTTTTCAGAACGTAAAAGGAAAGAAAAGAGGTTGGAATGAAAAGAGAGGTTGGAGAAAGAGACAGGTAGGTAAAAAGTGGAAAATAAATTAAACGTTGGTATCTATAATAATAATAGTTATGCTTGGAGAAAAAAATGAAAATTTAAATAACCGACCAGACTCCTTTATTCCCGATATGAGAGTATGGCACTTATTCTTAAATGACCAGCAATGTTTCGAAAGGGTACACTTAGAGTAAGAGAATTGATATGAACAAGCCGATTTCAACGATGAGAAGTTTTTGTTTGCACTTGATAGACAGTGCTTTTTAACGATTGAAAAATTAGCCCTAAAACTGGCGTCTTCTATTGCAATTCACCATATGTCTAACAGATCGCGAAATCTATCAGAGAGATTGATTTTTTTTTTATTATTGCATTATTCCAAAATTTTAGAACATCAGCAGATAGCTATTGATGTCAATAACTGAGTACAAAGAGTTTTTAATTAAAAAACAAATTAGTAATAAGTGTTTAATTTTAAAGTTACTAATTATTAGGTTGGTGCAAAAATAATGACGTAATAATGTCGTTTTTAACGTATTTTTTAACGTCAAAAAACGACATTATTACGTCATTATTTTTGCACCAACCTAATAATAGAATCTGAAGAGTCAGAATATCTTTTGTATCCAAATTTTCGTAAGAATCAAGTTATTAAGTTTGCTTTAAAATCTTTTTTATCACGACTTAGAAGAAAAAACATAACGTTCTTCGAGACAGTCCTTGTTTTAGATAATCATTTATCTGTAACAAAAGTGCATATTTCAAATATTGCATTATGTGATATTATTCCTTTTATCTCAGGAATTTTCCATGGGAAGCTAGCCGAAATGAAAAGTTCAGAAATAGCCATATATAGGTAAAAATTACATAAATATGTGTGCTATGTTATAATACTTATAGCCTAAACAATAATAATACAGAATATTTTTTTTAAAATCTACTTAATAGCTGACGTGATCTGTAAATATGAAAAATTGTTGTTCTATGACATAAGCTAGTAAATTAAGAACTGCCGTCGACACTTCTCTGCTTTCTTACAAAAGTCTATCACTATTTTTGAATTGACCAAAACAGACGATGAAAAGTGGATATTTTACAAGCAATTAAAGTGAAGCATGCAATAGATTCCTGAGCTCTCTCGCACCCAGGATAACAACGAACGCCTACATTACTATTTGCTTTATTAAGGAGAAAGAAAGAATTATTTTCTTATTGATACATGGTTCAGTTTTCAGTTCTTTTGTGTGTCGTGATCAAACTATTGGATAAACAAATCGACGTCCATCCTGTGCTGTTTTTCTTTTTCATGTACTTTCGATCATCGCTGTCATTTTCAAGAACCAATGTGCTGTCTGTGTGTACAACACTATTTTCGAAAACTGAAAAAATAGAATAAAGAAATAAATCAGACAGATCGCCTCTGTTCTTTTTAGTTCCAATCGTTTGGGTGAATACTTGCTGCCTAAATATACGTTACACGCACAAAGGCGCACACACAAACAAACCCCCGACCACACACGCACACACACACACAATATATATATATATATATATATATATATATATATATATATATATATATATATATATATATATATATATATATATATATAATAAAAAAGATTAAGCACACATATTCCATGGTCATAATTTATTTCATTGGAATCGGAAATATGATCCAATTCATCAGACCTACAAATTAAAAAAAAACAACTCCGGGAATAAAAAATAAAATTTGGTGAAAGTGTATGTATGAAAGTGTGGGACGAATGTTAGAGTAAATGAAAGTTATAGGGAAGGGTAAAAGACGAGAGAAGAACAGAAATGTTTAAAGATGAAGGCGGGGATTAAAATTTAACAGAGAGAAGTTTTAAAGAGGGGAGTCAAAGACGGTTTAAGTGAGAGAAATATGAATAATCTCGGATGTCTAATACATTAAAGATATACCGGAAAAAAGTGTACATTTTGTGGTGACATACACACACAATAGACGATATAATCGAAAATAAAAAAAAAAGATCAGAAGATGAGAGAGGGAGAGGAAAAGAAAAGAAAAAAAATGGGTGTGGGGAGAGAGATGGGATTGGTGGAACTAAAGCCGAGGGTCATTTATAAAAGGGCTGCTCAGTAATCAATATATATATATATATATATATATATGTGTGTGTGTGTGTGTATGTGTGTATATATATATATATATATATATATATATATATGTATGTATGTATGTATGTATGTATAAATGGGACATGGTTTGATTGGACGAGATCCCAATAATTATGGCTGTGATCAAATAGATGTTTAGTGGGAGGATTGGCGCCTCTCCATTATTAAATCTGTGTCGCAACAACAGTTTGACATAATAAACGTTCTGCTATTATCAGCAAATTCCATTAAACGGTTGGAACATATATTTTGCTCACAGAGAAATGCCACAGTCAGAATATTAACAACAGGTAGGAAGGAATAATATGAAATAAACTGTAATACAACTCGCATAACAAAACAGATAGTAACAACCATTCGCCATAAAGTCAGTAGTTTCTTTTATACTTATGTTTTGAGATATTGAAGAATTTAAAATCCAACTTCCGTACTCTTTGCTTGTAAGTCTTTTGAGTTGCGCAAGGGTAAATGGTTAGATATCTTTTGATCGAAGTGAACACAGACTGGGAAAGTCATCAAAGTTAAAGATGAAATGCAACCACAGATTAAATACAATTGATCGTTTGTAGATAAGAAGTGCATTGACAAAGAAAGTAAAAGTTACTTAGCGACTGTCATATTCACACCTAAAGTGATCATCAGAATGAACGCTGCTCTTCATTGTTTAGGCTCTCAATACAAATCTAACTACAACCATACTGGAGATTGCAAAGAAAAAAAACTACCTATGACCAATAAACTGTGATGACTAAACTTCCTTTAAAAGATATACCACATTTAGATAATTGGAAAAAGCATACAAAATAAAATAACTAACGGTCTGGACTATGAAATGACTTAAAATTTAACCGTAAAGATAATTTTGAGAAAAAAAAAAGAAGGATTCCTTGATTACCATAATATTTCATTGGCCTATATATAGAAAGAGACCACACACAGAGTAGTAACACATGGGTTAATGATCGCTTAAGATGCGAAACTGACAGTTACCAAGCAGTGACCAAACTGTTTATACATTTAACTCTCTCACTTCACCTCCCACTCCCTATCTCCCCATCCATCCATCCATCTATCTATCTATCTATCTATCTATCTATCTATCTATCTATCTATCTATCTCAATATATATATATATATATATATATATATATATATATATATATATATATATATTGTCATAACATATTTATGCATGATTATATATTCTTTACTATCGTATATATATATATATATATATATACATACACAAACACACACACATATATATATATAATAACAAATAAAATCAAGCAAAAATAAGTCAAATCTATGTGTTCCTGTGTGCATGTACGTATATATGTATATATATATATATATATGTATATATATATATATATATACATATATATATATATATATATATATATATATAGAGAGAGAGAGAGAGAGAGAGGGAGATACACACACAGACACACACACAGACACACATACACACACACACAGACACACACACACGCACATATATATATATATATATATATATATATATACAGAAAACTCATTAAAAAATATGGGTTCTGGCATATATATCATAAGATTTCTCGAATATTGATGCCGGTAGACGTATATAAATACTGTTTGATAAATAAACGGGGTGTCTACTCAAATACGACTATCCACGAAAAATGGCATTTAAGTAATAAAAACATATTAGATCAATGAATAAAAAAATAATTCCTTTCTTCATATATATATATATATATATATATATATATATATATATATGAGTGTGCGTGTGTGTCTGTGTCTGTATGTGTTTGTGTGTTCGTGTGTGTTCGTGAAATAATTTCAGTCAGCTGTGGATAACTGAATAGTCAGGGATGAAAGACGAGCAAAACGCTTGCTTATTCAATTGCGGCTGCTGAAAATCATATTATGTTGAAGCTCTCGTGCTCACGAAGAAATCAACATTACACGGACGTAGATGAGAATGCTATTCAGGGCGATATTTTAACAATAATAAGAAGATGAAAAAGGAGCCGCCTCTAATGAGGTCTCCAGGATATCACAAAACTCCTCGTTTAACATGCTTCAATGTGACGATTGGACTTATTTTTTTTGTTTGTTTTTTTTAATTGTTTCTCTGGGTCCGTCGTCCTCAGCATGCCTGGGTAAAATGTTGGAGGGTCGTGCGAAAATGACTATTTTAACGGTGGAGTTGTGCAAAAGTTAAACTAAAACACACACTCAAACGCTTATAAACACAAACATACATATATGAGTAAACCACACACACACACACACTCACACACACACACACATATACATATATATATATATATATATATATATATATATATATATATATATATATATATATATATAATTAACCTTTTGTGAATTGATTTAAACCCTCGGACTTTCTGTTTCATGCTGGATTTCATTTAAGCTAGAATTTATGGATCTCAGCGCAATACTAGACTGGAGCCGAAGTTTCATGAGTTTAAATTTGAGTAAGCTAGATGTAAGTTCTATTCTAACAGTTTCTTTCTTCGTATACCTCGCTTGTGGTACTCTCTTCCGACCGCATGATTACGGGTCAGCTACAATCTTCAAATAATTAAAATGAAATGTCAATTGCTATCTACTGTTCTCTTAATTGGTGTTTCTTTTTTCCCGCACTTTATTAATGTTTCAAGTTTCTAATTCTTCCACACCCAATAACACATTGCGTTTTAGTCGGTTTACAGCCTTGCCTAGATGAACTCAATAAATAAAAAAAACAAAAAAAACAAAAACAAACCTGTTCATATTTATTGGCGTTGAAATAAAATGCAATTCAGTGAAAGAAATACGTTAAATATATGATTTCAATATTAGAAAGAATGTACAATGGATCGCATAAGCCATATAACTATAACTACACACACACACATACAAATACTCATATATATATATATATATATATATATATATATATATATATATATATATATATATATATATATATATATAATTAACCTTTTGTGAATTGATTTAAACCCTCGGACTTTCTGTTTCATGCTGGATTTCATTTAAGCTAGAATTTATGGATCTCAGCGCAATACTAGACTGGAGCCGAAGTTTCATGAGTTTAAATTTGAGTAAGCTAGATGTAAGTTCTATTCTAACAGTTTCTTTCTTCGTATACCTCGCTTGTGGTACTCTCTTCCGACCGCATGATTACGGGTCAGCTACAATCTTCAAATAATTAAAATGAAATGTCAATTGCTATCTACTGTTCTCTTAATTGGTGTTTCTTTTTTCCCGCACTTTATTAATGTTTCAAGTTTCTAATTCTTCCACACCCAATAACACATTGCGTTTTAGTCGGTTTACAGTCTTGCCTAGATGAACTCAATAAATAAAAAAAACAAAAAAAAAAAAAACAAACCTGTTCATATTTATTGGCGTTGAAATAAAATGCAATTCAGTGAAAGAAATACGTTAAATATATGATTTCAATATTAGAAAGAATGTACAATGGATCGCATAAGCCATATAACTATAACTACACACACACACATACAAATACTCATATATATATATATATATATATATATATATATATATATATTTAATAATAATAATAATAATAATAATAATAATAATAATAATAATAAAAAGGTTAAACACTAATATTCCATGGTCATAATTTATTCCATTGGAATCGTAAATACGATCCAATTTGTAGGTCTGATGAATTGGATCGTATATACGATTCCAATGGAATAAATTATGACCATGGAATATTAGTGTTTAAGCCTTTTTATTATATCCTTACTCTGTCCTGGGCATTGAGTTCTAACTGGATTCTATCCTCTTGGAATTATTTTTTATACATATATATATATGTATGTGTATGTATGTAAAAAATATATATTTATATAGTTTAGATATATGATTGCATATGTATGTGTATATTAACCACGAATATATATATATATATATATATATATATATATATATATATATAGATAGATAGATAGATAGATAGATAGATAGATAAATAGATAGATAGATAGAAAGATAGATAGATAGATAGATAGATGTGTGTGTGTGTTTGTGTGTGTGCACGTGCGTGTGTGCGTGTACGGGCGTGTGTGGGTGTGTGTGATTCCTAAGGTACGGCATCTCTGAAAATTCACTCTGATCGTTCTGATAAGAAAAGATCTCCCGAATTTGTTGGTGAGATCCAAGACGTAATTGACAACGATCTCTCGAATCAATCAGGATTCTCTGTGTTTCTTATCAGGTAGGTAGTGCATGAAGACTTGGTATTTCTCATATAAGATGAGAAAGCGCCAATTTTTATCCCAAGTCATAATGGACAATAAGAAAAAAACCCACTTTTGAATAAACTGAAAATCCCCTCCAACCGAACATGCTTTGGAATTTTTTTCAAACGAGAAAAATTTCTGCAAGCATTAGTTGGTAAACAGACAAAACAACGTTTGGCATTCTTTGTCCCCAGCAGATGTACTGCGAGTGATGGAAACCGAATATCAAGTCAACATCATGGCGTTTGGTGTAATCACTGGTGATGGCGACGTTATCAATTCTCCATCTATCATCCCACAAGAAGTTCGACTTGATACGGACGACTACATCAAGGAGGTATCGCTGCCTTGGGTTATGAGGGTGACTATGGAATACAGTATATGTGCCAAGAGGAATCTGCACCATGTCCACATCTGCAGCAGAACCCTGTAATGGCTATCAGGAGATTACTACAACCACATTAAACCATATATCTAGTCACCTAACTGGAAAACCCTTGATTATGTTTGGGGCACATTTGAGCGAGCGGTCAACAAGACATCTTTTAACGTCGAAGACGAACTGAAGGATTATGGCAGAATTCACAAACTTAAACAGGAATTTTCTTTTTAGTATTTCGATATATTTTTTTGTTATTTTAGTAAATATATCTGTTAAAATGAGATGTGAGTGTTATCTTAATTTTTACGCAATCTAGACGACAATTTATTCATCGCTATATATATATATATATATATATATATATATATATATATATATATATATATATATATATACACACATTAAGAAATGGACAAAGTCCGACAATTTATTTATTAAAGACATTTTTTATGTTTAATTCATAACTGCTCATGGCGTATCAAATGTAAACAAATGACGTCATACATTAAGAAATGGACAAAGTTCGACAATTTATTTATTAAAGACATTTTTATGTTTAACGTTCTTTTTATAAGTTATGAATGTACGAGATTCATGTAAGATTGAAGTTTATAAGCAGTAAATTCGACCTTGCCAACTGAACGATCCTTTGTGGCCGAGCGGTTAGGCACGTCAAGGTAAATGACAGTTCCGTATAGGATGCAGGTTCGACTCCTGTCAAAGGAAGAATATTTTCTATGAAAATTCCTCGGACATTCAGGCCGGTAAATGTTATTTAATACTGATTATTATAAACAGAGCATTTACTTAAATACTTGTATCTATAAAAAGAACGTTAAACATAAAAATGTCTTTAATAAATATATATATATATAAACCAATCCTTGCTTTTGTATATACACATGTGCAATAAAATATATCCTTAAATTTGGCTTGATAATCTCTCTCAGAGGACGAAACGCGAAAATAATTTTTCCTCTTTTTAATCATTTTGTTCCTTGACAGATACACTGTATATGAAATCTCTCTCCACACAAACACACACACACACACACACACATATATATATCTGAAAATTATAACATAATACATGTTATGAAATCACAACAAAAATAGCCATTTTGTTTCAACACTTTTGGTGTCATATCAAGTGATGGTTGATTTGAAATTTTTGGGTTGATTTGAACTTTTTAAATCTCTTTATTCTACATTCGACACGATCACTTGATAAGCTACCAGAAATGTTGAAACAAAATCGCTATTTTTGTTGTGATTTTTTCACATGTTTATATTATAACTTTGTAATATATATATATATATATATATATATATATATATATATATATATATGAAAATTTTTTAAATTTACACGTTTTTCCAATTTACTGAAACAACCGTTAAACACTTTTATCTTACCTTCTTTCTTTCTTTGATTTTTTCACTGGAATTCTCTAGTGTCTTTTTCCCGCTTTTCACGTGATGAAAACGGGACAGTCAATTATTTGAGGTTTTGACAAGGCGAAACGGTCGTGCGAACAAACAAAGGAAAAGACAAGCACAAATAAAATAGAATAGTTGTTGTGTTTTAGACCATAGGCTGGAAAAGTCGAAAAGAAATCCATATAAGTATTTTTTTTTTTAATCTTTTCTAATGTTTCAAGGAACGAATTTCTGTTTTGAGCATTAAAACATTTCCTTTTTTAATTGTTATTTTGGCAAAAGAACATATTATTCCAGTTTGTAAAATCGATTCGGAATCCAAACCGAAAAGCCAGGGACAGTCTCAAGAGAGAAGCATATATCCCCCATCACTATTTCGCCCCGTTTGTATCACTCTCCTGTGGCTAAAAATACAAAAAAATGCCTTTCTTCCTTACAATTAATTAGCAATTAAATCAACGCTCACAGCTGAGATTGTTGTTTTGTTTTCTTTCTTTTTTTATCTCATTTTAGTTGTAATAATACGTCTTTTTTAGATTTAATGTCAGAGATATTTATTTTGAAGTGTCTTTGGGTGTGACACGGTTTTTACATTTTGAACAAATATTGTCACCAGTCTTTTCCAAAACTTAAGAAAATTTTAAAACCTAAATGGCGACAGAATCTACAAACAAATGCATGTAAACTTACCTTCTAACTTCAGGTCCTTTTATGAGTCTTTTTGCGAAATGTCTATTTATATCCGAGATAGTAAAGCAAAATTTATCTCATTGTCAGAGACACAAGTTATGTTTCAAGTTCGGCTATTGTATGCCCGGATATTATTAGGATTATCCTTCATTTTTGTTTGAAATGCGTAAATGGGAAGTGGAATACTTGTCCTATCTATTATACTCATTCATTTCTTTGAGACTCGTAATCTATGTTGATGATATAATTACTTAGACCTATATTAATATTAAGTTTGGTTGAATGCAATAAGGGCAAATTAGCAGCACATCTAAAAATGACCATGAATCTATTAACTGGGGCAAGAAATGTCTTGTCAAGTTAACCACCACCTAAATGAAACTGAAACTTTATTTTTTGCTTTCCATCGGTATGGCAGATACTAACCTCCAAGGGATTTATACATTGCACATTCACGGGCTAATGTTTTTGACTGACCTCGAGTGGAACGATAATATTGGATCAGTTGCTAAGTCTGCAGCTAGGAAAGTTTCTCCCCAAAATTAATCTTACATATTTATAGGTCTTTCATTCGTCTATAAATTCGTCTCGTGTTATGCATTTAAAGATTCTTGCAAATATACAAATAAGGATCTGCAAAGTTAGCGGCCCTGTAATGGCATCACAATTTCAGACACTTTCTCACATTTGTAACGTAGATTTGTCATCAGATGAAGGCAAACGATGTAAAAAAAATATCACCTGTGTACAGAACTCCTTACATTGTCTATATGCATTCAGGAGTAACGGTGCAGATGTAAATAAACACGAAACACATCAGTGGTTGTAAATTGAAACGCTAAAAGCAAACGGAGGCATGTATATTGACCCCATAAGACCATAGTTTATTGAAAAAAGAAATTACAAAACTGGGTAACAATAAATGTTAGCTTCACGCGTATTTCTATTTTAACATATATAGGAAATTTAAAATCATTTTTAATATAAATTTATGGTTGAAACATCACATTATTTCAGTTATAATTTAGCTAAAGAAAAAAAAAACAAATTCAAATAAAAAGGTTTTATATTTATCCAAGGGTGCGAATACATGTGACAGTCAAATCACTCTGAAAATACGGTTTTCGTTCGAGCTTAGTTGTTACTTAAGTGGTCGACCGCTTGGGAATATTGAATACTGTAAACAAACCCTTAAAATCCGAAATGTAGATCGGTTTGAAATAATCCGCAAAATCTCCATAAGCTGTAAAAAATAACACAGTCATAGATCGTCAGATGTTCATTTCATTTTCATCTAAATAAATTATATCTCTTTTTTCACTAAAGTATTACTCCAATATTGGGATATTAAAACCTTTTTTTGACGGATCAACGAATGCACAGTATGCGGACTATGCCGTGGAAAATATTTTGAATCAGGATACATCTGTGTTCAATTTCGTATGTTATTCTATTCTTTTTTTTTAATTATTTCCTCCCAAGCACTGCGTGAATGTCGCTAGAACTCAGGGGGCTACTGGGGGTGAAAATGAAAGAGAAAACGGAGAATAGTGGAGATTGAGCAAAGGACAAATGTTGAACGGAATTCAACCGAGAAACATGCTTAAATTCATGTTGTAGGGGCACCAAGGAAAAATCTCTAATCAGAGCAGTTGCTCTGAAAATATTTGTAGGAAAGACAGAGGTATGCCATGTAACGTCGGTGAGAAAATGATTGAAGTTGAGATGCCAGGTCAGGATCAATTGCAATACAGATCCTTGTTTGGATTTTGTAAAGAATCTCAAGATGTACAGCAAGCGAAACAGACCAGATATCACAACAGTATTCAATGCACAGACGAATGGTAGATTTGTAAGTGTACAAGATGGATTCTGACGAGAAAAAATTTCTGTCACCACACAGTGAAACAACTTTCCTTGCAGTAGAAGAAGCAATTGATTTGATGTAGCCGCTCCACTTATGTTAGGTGAAAACGTAAGGCCAAGAAGGTGAAGTGTTTTGCTCTCCTGGAGTTTAGCTTCAGCCATGATGATTCCAGGCAAAAAAAAGTTTTTTTTTTTTTTTATCTAAGCAGTTTCGTTTTGGAAGCGTAAAAGCTTTCGCCATTAAATAAATTGCCATTAAAGGTTTTTCGCCATTAAATAAATTGCCATTAAAGGTTTTACTTTTTGTCCGATTTAGAAAAGAGAATATGTTGAGGAATAATTTATTCCAATTTTGATATGATCTGTCTGACTGCTATTAAAAATGTTATTAAGACGTTTTCGTTGACATTTGCGCTAGAATGAAGAAGGCTATATCTTAAAAAAAAAGATTTGAAATTCTGACACCTTTGTAACAATTTTCGTGTGCTTCGTTACTTCGTCGATTAAATCATTTATAATTAAAGAAAAAAAAATTCTTCCTCATTTTACCTTGGCCCTTCCTGATATTAATGCTCATGATTTCTGTAGTTTTTATTCTTTGAAGCAAGAGGCAAGTTTTGTCCCTTTTAGTAGACCTTCCATTTTATGACCGAGCATCTGTTTACACAAGATCGTTAGCAATGTTATTTTATTTCCCTCTACTCATTTTTGCCTTGAATGTGTTCTTGTGGTCCAAACGCGCATTCTTCATTATATATTTCTGAAATTCCACCTGCCTTCTTTCTGATCGTAAGCAAAATAAATATTATTGTTGACATTTTATTTAAAATGTACTCGTTGCTCATCATGATGCTGAGACTACATTAAACAAAACGTCTATTGAATTTTCAGCACCCAGTTTTAGAACCACATTTCTTTTGCTTCATGTCTCCCTTTTCATCAGTGAAGAAACTGATCAGCATTCATTGAAGAAGGATTGATAATAAAGTAACTGATGATCATGCTTTTCTTTGTTTACAACGGAATATTCATATTTACTTATGCTTTGTTTAGCTTTTGGTAGAAGTCTTTAGCTATTCCAATGCGAAGGCTTCTTTTGCTATTTCTATGCGAAGGTATCTTTAGCTATTTCAATGTAAAGGCATCATTTGCTATTCCAACGCGAAGTCATCATTTGATATTCCAATGCGAAGGCATCTTTAGCTTCTACAGTAAGAAGCCATCTTTAGCTATTTAAATGAGAAGGTACTTTTAGCTATTTCAATGAGGAGATATCTTTATTTACCTCTATGCGAAGAGGTCTTTAGCTATTCCAATGAGAAGGCATCATTTGCTATTCCAGAGCGAAAGCATCTTTAGTTATTTCGATCAAAAATCATCATTTGCTATTCTAATGTGAAGGCATCTTTAGCTTCTACATTAAGAAGCGATATTTAGCTATTTAAATGAGAAGGTACTTTTAGCTATTTCAATGAGGAGACATCTTTATTTACCTCTATGCGAAGAGGTCTTTAGCTATTCCAATGAGAAGGCATCATTTGCTATTCCAGAGCGAATATTTCGATCAGAAGTCATCATTTGCTATTCTAATGTGAAGGCATCTTGACCTACTACAATAAGAAGCCATCTTTAGGTATTAAATGTTATCTTATAATTCTACCAAGGCGGTTAAATCGCTGTAATCGTTTGATCCTAACGCCTTTAGTGTGTATCTCGCATCTTGACCTATTCCTTTATATTCTTCTCACTGATGTGCCGTTCCCTTACAGGACGTTCGTAATCATTGCTCTACACAATGTTACTTCTGCTAGATGTTCTGTTTTTGTCATCTCTCCTAATTCCTGATCTACCATTAATTTACTCAGCTCGCTAAGTAGGTTTTTCGTTGTTTTCCTCTCTCTTGCCTTCAATCTGCCCTCTATTTAATTTTTCAAGCACACTTTCATCTGACTCGTCCTGATTTTAAGTACAAATTTACTTTTCTTTGCATTTCCTCTAAGACATTATCATGGCTGAAATATTCAGCCCATGCTATTCTCCTTATTCTAGAATTAGATTTCTGTTGCTTAAAATAGCTTCTTTATCCGTGAGGAGATTTTCCAGCATTCACTTCCATATAGGAAGACTGATATTACGTAACAATTCAGTACTCTTTTCTTTGTCCATAAATTCTGTCACTTAAAAATTGCTGGTTACTTCTTTCTTCTCTCTTTCTTTTATTCATTGTGTAGAATTTGACACTTATTTCTACTTATTTACTTAGCAATGCATGTGTTTATGACATCAAGTAGGAATGAAACAGTATACAGTCAGAATGCATTGTGAAATTTGCATTGATATTCCTTATTTATAGCAGACACTTTGACGTTATTTTATTACAAGTGATTTGTGTGTTATTACGGCCCGAAATATGCATCGATCTCCATGCAGCTCATTAAATCTAGATTCGTTATCATCACAAGAGTGTAATTAATTCGTATTCATTTACTTCTAAAAGCAGGATATGGCACTGCCACAAAGAAATATCGACATCGCTTTCATTTTAGTTCAAACAATTCTATCTCCAAATTGCGCAAATTTGAGTTCCCCCATCAGATGCCAAGTTTCGTAGCAAATCTATTCACCCTTTCGTTGATCAACATACAAGAATCAGCATCCGTCAATATTTCGGAGATGAAGTAATATAACTATTTACACTATTTATATCGTTCAGACTGTTACCATATTCGCGATGTTTCGGGCAGTGTAGGCTCCGGTATTCTTCAGGATGTGTCTACATTTCTGAAATGAGGTATTGTAACTGTTTACACAATTTACTTCGTGCGAAGTGTTGTCCTCATCTTTATTGCCATATTCACGTACGTCCCATACTTATTAAGAAGATATAAGGAAATATCGAACACTAGGCCCAGTGGATAAAAGCGTTGATTGAATGATCCAAAGAGCTGTGAGTTCAATACCTAGCCACAGCAGAAGAAACAAAATCTTGAAGAGTTTAGTTACTAATGCTAATTAAGTGAAACTGAGATATACCTCCCAAAAAGTACATGTCATGTGGGATTAGAAGAATCTACCACGGGGAACTAAATAAAAGGTTTCGATTCGAAATTCCAACGTATATCCCCTGAAGAAGGCTGGAGCGTACAACGGCCGACACATCCGGAATATGGCAAACATATGAGGACAACAGTTTGAACGATGTTAATAATCACAAAAAAAAAAATTGATCAAGAATATTTACTCATTTTCGTTTATTAGGCATTAAATTATATCATTTAGCGTCCTCCATAGTTTACGTTGACTTACACAGTTACTTTCAAGAATATTTTAAAACGTTCTTAACTTAAATGATTTTAAAAACTTAGCGTTATTTTTACATCTGTTTATATACACATGTTGCAAAAAAAAAATTGCATTTAGAATCCATCAGAGGATGAAACGCCTAGATAAAGAACAGAATTAATAAAGAACGCGTTGATAAAGAATATTTCTCTTTTTGTCTTTTTATACACACCCAAGGTCGGTTTGTCATAAAGCAGGCTTATCGTACATGCTATCGCACTGGGGAGATCGATCTCAGCGTGCGGCACATTTGGAAAGTGCCTGAATACATACCACGGGTTGACTCAAGCCTTGTGAATGAAATTGGGTAGACAAAAACCTGATAGCTGTGCTAGCACGAAGTCACAAGTCGTCGTGACCGAGGGCTTCACATTGTTGCTCACGATAGATAAGATGCTCATTCCCAGAAAATGTGACTAAGATCTGGTCGGCATAATTACAGTGTAAGCCACAGAGCAGGCGTCTGCAACAGGGATTGGCTAGCCGCCGAGGTAGACGGGTATCCTTGAATACGAGTGGGCAGCTATATATATATATATATATATATATATATATGTGTGTGTGTGCGTGTGTATATATATATATATATATATATATATATATATATATATATATATATATATATATATAGAGAGAGAGAGAGAGAGAGAGAGAGAGACTGTTAGAAGGTGAGAGAGGCATTACATATATACGAGTATCTTCCTCTTTTTTTCACGCATAATTATACATATAAATAACGCTCTCGTCAAAATACAAACACTTCTCGTCTGCATGTAAAGTTAACACTTGTGTGCTTTTAGCTTCTTCCTTTTTAAATAAAAATCCTACCTCTCAATAATTTTATTACCTTGCCTTATATCACCTCCTTGTCCGACATTTTCTTTTTCACACATTCCTGGCCTCGTGCATCTTGTCACATCCTCTATAGTGTCACATCGATTCCAGCGTCGCACTTAGATTATTTGCAGACAGCACTTGCCGGCATATTTGTAAACACATTAGGAAATGGAATTGTGTAAAGCATGTTAGTATAAACGAAAACAACAAAAAAAAAAACTGCTTTTATTTTATTTTTATTATTTTTCAAATATTTATATATTATGTAGACGTCTGTATACAAAGTTTTAGATACCTCCATGACTGGCTGGATTTCTACTAGTACTGCTAACTACATCCGACAGCTAGGGTCCAGAGAGGGAAATTGGAAGTTTTTGAGAAGAGGGGAACCACCAATTAATTACTGTTATTCCACCTTGACCCAGTTTCTTAGCACCTGTTAGGGTTCCTGCTATAGTCAAATAGTGAACTCCCAAAGAAAAAACAAAGAAAGATTTTTTTTTTTTTTTTTTTTTTTTACGGCGTATCAAACAGAATGTGTTATTTAATACCGAAAATTTTTATTGCTGGTAATTTTTTTTTTTTCAAAATTCCATTGCTGCTAATATTTTTTATAAACTATTTCTGGTATTAAACCTATTTTTACACTTTCATAATCTTTTGACTCCAG
This sequence comes from Acanthosepion lycidas, assembly GCA_963932145.1. Lineage (NCBI taxonomy): Eukaryota > Metazoa > Mollusca > Cephalopoda > Sepiida > Sepiidae > Acanthosepion > Acanthosepion lycidas. Next base: position 42,679,064 of record OZ010591.1, read on the forward strand.
TTTGAGGGTTAACTATTTGCCCATAATTGGAACCGTAACAGGTGCTACCACCCTGGGTCAGGTGGGCCTGGGAACACCAAAAATTAAGAGGTGGTTTAACACTACTCAAAACCTCCTGATCAAAGGACTGGATGTTGGATGCAGTTTATCGCCATACCCAGGACGCGGATGTAGTTTATCGTCATACCCAAGACGGAAAAAGAAAGTATAAAAAATATATTTTATAGTAAAATTAGCAGAAATATATTTTATAAAAATAATTAACAGCGTTACATTTTATTTCTCGCTGAAAGTATACAATTGCGTTCAAAATATTTAGATTTCGGTATTAAATAACCGATAGAGGTGTTGATATACCACAAAAATCAACCAACTAATAAATCAACGTGAAAAGACACTTTCATGATATTAATCCATATAATATCCTACAACTTTATAAAGAAATGTATTCCAAAATATAACATCAACACAACTACTGCATAAAAGACATGTTATCGTCTCTTGTATTGCTGTCCACACAAAAAATGTACGGGGTGCAATGGATAAATTGTCGTCTAAGTAACGTACAAATCAAAGTAATACTGCATCTCATTTCACCAGATATATTCCCACTAAAACTAGACAAAAAATATCTTGAAATACAAAAGAAACAATTTATTCAGTAAAATCGCTATTGGCTTCAACTACGACTTTCAGACGACTTCGGAATCTCCTCCAACTCTTTTGGACGGTCTACTCGTTGGTGAATGCTGCCATAATCCTTGCCTTCAGTTCATCTTTGATGTTACAACGAGTTTTGTTGGTCTCTCCCTCAACTGTGTCCCACACATAATAATCAAAGGGTTGCAGCCCGAGGAATTAGGTGGCATAACGATCGGGGTGATTTTTTCCGAATTACCGTCCCATCGTTATCACCATTAAACTCATCCAACTCTTTCCGTATCCTCAGTACTATCCTCGGGTTGACACACAAACATTCTGAAATGTTCATATTGGAGTTTCCGGCGCGAATGCCAAGCAGTACAACATGCCGTTTCCAAATTTCTGGCGGTGACAATTATGTCAATGTATTTTTTTTTCTCACAGACGGCGCCCAACTGTCCTTGTACAGACGACAAAATAAAAAACAAACAAAAAATTAAAAATATAATATAGCGACAATTTACCCATTGTACTCTCTATATGCACAAACCTGGCTATCATGTCTCATGTATTAAATTGTGAAAGCAGAATAACATCATTTTTTTTTTTAATTTCAAAGCTTCCAAGAAAATTAAATTTCAGCCTTAAATGACCCATCAGGAGTTGATATGCCGTGAAATAAAGAAATCAATCAATCTAATGATACTGTCGTTTTACGATCGATACATTTTTCAAGTTATCTTAGTTTAATTGTTAGTAATGCGAATACTATAGAATCAGTACCCACTTGGGATGCGATTTTTATGCTCTTGTGACTGCGCAATTCTAGGATCAGTAGACGCATATCTGAAGAGAATTAAGAATAAGTTTCAACCCTGTGATGGTTACCAGTTCTCAGACGTCGTCTCTTTTTTGTGTCAGAGATATAATTCATTTACGACTGGTTCTTGGTGATCTAAAGAATAGCTTCATATTACTCTGAATGTCTAAATCAAGTAAGCACGGCATATCACTGCTAACAATTTTCGGCTGATAAAGAAAATACTCAACAACTGTAAAACTAAAGAGAGTTCAATATTAAATCCAGTTAAGGTATCATATCACATCCCCTTGGCAAAATAACTAAAATACACTCTGAAATTAAAAAAAAAATAAGCAGAACGCCCCGTCCTCGTTTAATGGTTAAAGAGCTGATTTCACAGATCACTTGTTGAGTCAATTGACTGACATATTTACGCGGTTTGTTTAAAAGATATCGGGAAAGTTGCTCTGGTAAGGGAGGGAAAGTACTCATAGTGAAGACGCTTGTCACGGATTAACAGTGCACACTATTGCGCATATAAACTAAGTTATAAGGTTCTCACTCACTTTGATTGTTTATAGGTGTGCATGGAATGAAAGTGTGTAGAGTGTGGTCGTCTCCCTACACAACAGAGATTCCATCAGTGGCCAAAGCTTGTGCAGCCATTTTTGACCAAGCACGAGAGCCCGGTTCGACAACCACCCTATCCCCAGATCTCGCCTTTGCGACTTTAAAATAAAGTTAACAGATGATATTTCCAGTACGGATAATAAAGGAAGATATACTATAGAAATGAAAACACTCACGATAAACTAAGGAGATAAGTGGTGAGAAACAGAGAGTAAATAACTTGAAAAGTTCTAATAAATATCTAGAAACATTCTCTCCAAGGCTATGGCTTGTATATTTAAAAAAAAAAGTAAAAACTACGAAATATTGATGCAGCATAGGGAGTCCAGATATAGAAAGATTTTGTGATTTGTTACAGAAGACGTAGTTTGGTCTAGAATGGCAACTTAAGGGACCCGAAAAACCCATGGGTATAGAATTCTGACATTGATGGATTTACCTCCTGATATAAACTTCTTATTTCTATCAGTCCTAACCTTCATTGCTAAGACTCGCCATGCCACATACATTGTAGCGAACCATTTTCATTCCTTTAATATTGCATTGGTGAGATGTAAGTTTCTCTCAAACAGCTTCTTTCCCCGAACCACTGCTTTCGACATTCTTCCCCGATCACTACAATCATAACCTGTTCAATCTAAGGGTTAACTGTTATCTTTTACACATATTCGCATAAGCTGTGCCTCTTAGTTTGTAATCCTCTATTTAAAGTAGTATTCGGACCTTGTACAGGTAAAATCTTAAAAAGGCGAGAAACCGTTGAAATCTGCAGTATTAATATAACTCACGAACCTAAATTTTTTAGTAAGGAAAGTATCTTTCTATTAAACCAAATTTCTGTTGCTTTATCCTCTATCTCAAGTAGTATTCGGACCTTGTACAGGTAAAATCTTAAAAAGGCGAGAAACCGTTGAAATCTGCAGTATTAATATAACTCACGAACCTAAATTTCTTAGTAAGGAAAGTATCTTTCTATTAAACCAAATTTCTGTTGCTTCAAGTCTCTTCTTGATCTATGAGATTGTCCAGCATTCTTTGTCATATAGGAGAACTGAGGTTACGTACTTGTTTTGTTTCTTTCTAACAGTATTTCTCTGTTTCTTAATACTTTGCTTAACTTTTGGAAAGTATCGTTCGCTATTCCAAGGCACCTTAGAATTTCAGTGTCGAACCTTTTTCTTCTCTGTTAATACCATTCTTATAAATGTAAATTGTTGCCCCTGTTTAATTTTGGTATTTCTAATCTGAAACTTGCCTGTTGGCTACCACTTTTACTAACAAGCATATATTTACTTTTCTTTCAATTTATGTTTAGTCCTTTTTTCTAACTTTATTTCACTACTTTTTGTAGGAGTTCTTGTAGTTTCTTTTTCTATGTCTATTATCAACATCATGTCATCTGCAACTTTTATGTTCTTAAGATTAATGAATCCTGGTAGGATTTCTAATTCTCTCGGAATGGCGTCGCTGTATAAGTGGAAATTATCTGGCGAAAAACCTACCTTGTTTTTTAAAAACATTTTTTTTTTATTTTTGTGTATTTACTGAACTCAGTTCCTATCTGTATGCTGGCGGTTTGCTGCCAGTATAGGCTCTAGATTATTCTAATATCCTTCCCAAATATTACCTAGCAGTTCCAAGAGTTCTTTGTGACGTACTGTATCAAACGCTTTTGCATAATATACGAGACATAGATAGACATTCTTCTGTTTTTTGTATTGTACATCCTTCCGTTTATTGTAATACCCTTTTCTGTGTATCATACGATAAAGCGAATTTAAATAAATGCTGTAACATAAGAAAGGTTACTGAATAGATTAATCAAACGAAGGTTGGAAATGAACGATCATACTTAGGACAAGAACGACACATATAAGATTCGCTAGCGGCGCGTAGACGTAGTCAACTGATAGAAGTGAGTCAAGTTAATCCTAAGTGGAAGACTACAGTGAATATCCAAATGGTAGGATATTTGCCAACCGCCCCACGCGGTCAGATGTGGCACAAGGCCGAATTTAACGTTGGGTATCCGAGCCCGTAGGCTCGGACAAAAATTTCCCATAGACCCCGTAAAAAACGGGGTCGGTAGCTTTCTTCCATCCCAGACGAGACTGCCCTTCGGCATAGCCTCGTCTTGATCCCTCTCTGCCCGAAGTTCGAAGAGAATTCGACTAGCTTAGCTGGAGACGAATCTCCAACTGTAGACCATCATACAGTTTTTAATTTTTTTTTTTGTTTAAGCGTATCACCCCCAAGCAAGGTGGGAAGCTACTAGGATGAAGGGGTTACAGAAGATTTGGAGTATTTATGGGAATGAGAACATACCCATTATTCTCCCTAGGTATGCTATGGCAACACTTTTTCCGACGTTGATGCAGGTTATGATTTAGCATCGAGTTCTAGAGAATTGAAAGCAGAGACGACAAGAAACTCAAAAGTTTTCTTCAGATTTATAATTGGCGTCGAAATCTTATCAGTTTACAGTTGAGCCAGCTAGATTTAGCCGGAAATTCTATGTTAACAGTTTCTTCTCTCGTACTTCTCAATTGTGGAACTGCCTCCAGGCTACTTGCTTTCCAGCCAACTTTAATCTGCAAAAAATTAAATGCAATCACATTCGCTATCTACTGTCATCCTGATTACTCTCTTTTTCTGCTCATTATTAATGTTTTCCTTTCCTAATTCTTCCACGCCTTGTAATCCTTTGTGTCTTAGTTGCATTACTGCCTGATTCCGGGTAAAATAAATAAATAAATTGATAAAAAAATATCACCATCTCTTCTACCAACTGTGGATAAAAACTGAATTTCGAACTTGCAGTCAACGGAGTAAATCGTACATGGAAATATATATTTCGCTGATCAGCATGAAGCCAGATTAGCCTCAGGAACATATATATATATATATATATATATATATATATATATATATATATATATATATATATATATATATATATATATATATATATATATATATATGACGATTATATACATATTACGATATATATACATATTACGATTTACTAAGCGTAGTGTACATGTGGCACAAAGCCAAACGCGTGGATCACGGAGTGAGAATGGAAGTCACTATTCCGTCGAAATTTATACATCACGGTGAACTTGCTAGCAATTATACCAAGCTGAAGTTTGTTTAGCTGTATATCAAATCAGTATGGGTCATTGTTGTGGTAGGATCCACCTAATTTGCATAGTGGAGTACCGACCATATAAATATTGTTGGTACCGGGAAGAGAGGGGAAGAATCAAGAGATTCAACCAGAGACTCTGCCCGACTGCGACTCAGTCAACACATTCTCCAGGAACGGTCTTTCCAGGAATATACAAAAGACTATATGTAAATATTGTGTACACTTTCTTGTTTCAATACATTTTGTTCTAAGTACATTTTGTGTTGCATTATTATTCCATGCATTAGTCAAGTTTCAACAGTCATTTAATGCCGAATTTTTGGGGGACAATTAGTAATTTCTTTTACAAAAATTGTATTGTTGTTATATTTTTTTCAAATAATGTATTGGTGGTAATGCTTTTTCTATACAAATATATATTTCTAGTATTTTCACCATAAAAAATATTTTTATACTTTCATAGAGTTTGACCCGTTTCGGTGTTAAATATTTTGCCCATAGCTGGGACCCTAACAAATGCTAATATCATGAGTTGGGGTGTACCTGGGAACAACTGTAATTAAGAAGTGATCCTTCACTTCCCAAAACCTTCCGATCAGAGAATTTGTTGCCGGATGTTTTCTATTGTTATATGCATGACGTACCGCGGAGAAGAGCACAAAGTGCTCCATATATATATATATATCAATAAAAACAATGATTCAGTATTTTATGCTTCTATTCTCGGCGTAGATAAGAAGGTAATATGACTAAAAACAAACCAAACAATCCTTTCAGTATGTTTATCTCTCAATACATATCTGTACTTTTAAAATCGACATTATTGCAATATTACGGAACAATCTCACAGGAATCTTTAAGAAAACTAAGTCATTAGACAAATTTTCTTTGATATATAAATACATATTTTTCTCTCAAGACCAGCTGAATACAAACAGATGTAAATATGTTTCATGTGTGTGTGTGTGACACTATTTGGCTTCCGAAAAAAAAAGAAAGGCGAGAATTAAATTTAGGTGATAAGAAGCCATCACGAAAAGGACACTAAGCGGTGTTGTTTTTCGGACAAAGAAAAGTGGTAATTTTTTTTATTTTCATTGTCGAGAAAGGAAGATACTGGATTTAATTTGATTTATGTTACGGGCGGGTGAAAATTCAGGTAACTCTGTGTGAGGCAGTAGTGGAGGCAGCTGAATTAGTGCCCATTATGATGGTGAACCAGGCCCAAAAGACGATAACGGTTAAGAGAGGGGAAGAGATAGGAAAAGCACTACTCCTACGAACTCTGAATCGAGTGAGATTCGAAGAGAAACGAGGAAAACTCGTAGAGCAAACAGAAGGAATAGGGGACGAAGATATATTGGCACCTGATCAGTTTAGGTCCAGGGTGGCAGTTCTGCTGAGAAATAATCGAGATGTGGTGGCCAAATCAGATAAGGAATTGGGCCAGACCCACACAGTAAAATGAAAATCTACACCGGCGATCACCCCCCCCCCTGTGAAATTGAAGCCCTACCGGACACCTATTCATAAGAGACCCCTTGTGGAAGAGGAAGTAGAAGAGATGTTGGAAGCTATGATGATCGAAAGATCGATCTCCCCTTGGAGCTTTTCAATCGTGATAGTAGGTAAGAAAGATAGCGGGCACCGTTTTTGTGTAGATTTTAGGAAACTGAATTCTATATCGAAGCCGTTGGCGGTGCCATTACCACTAATCGATGACATATTGGCATTATTAGGGAAAGCGAAGTACTTCTCTACGTTCGACTTGAGGTCCGGGTATTGGCAGGTAGCCCTTGATGAGGCTGACAAGGAAAAGGCCGCATTTGCGTGTCACCTGGGACTATTTCAGTTCAGGGTGATGCCATTCGGTTTAGCCAATGCCCCGGGAATCTTCCAACAGCTGATGTCAATAGTGTTAGGAGGATGCGAGAGCTTTGCCATGGCATATTTAGATGATATTTTGATATTTTCAGAAACAGTAGAACAACATTTTTTCCATCTAAAATAAGTGTTGGGAAGACTAAGAAAGCACGGCTTAAAATTGAAATTGTCGAAGTGTCAGTTTCTGAAGGAGGAGACTAGATATTTGGGCTTTGTTATAAACGGAGACGGTATTAAACCCGACATGGATAAGGTGAAAGTCATAAAGGAAATGCCAGAACCTAAGACAGTGAGACAAGTAAGAGGCTTTATAGGAGCTATAGGGTACTACCGACGATTCCTTTCGGCATTCTCGAGAATTGCCATACCCTTAGTAGCCCTGACGAAGAAATACGCTAGGTTCAAGTGGACAGAAGACTGTCAACGAGCATTTGATACCTTAAAAGAACAGTTGACAGCCGTCCCACTGCTGACGTACCCAGATCTCAGCAAGCCCATGGTACTATACACTGATGCCAATGAGTAGGAGCAGTTCTTACCCAGCCGTGTCCCGATTAAGAAGGACAAGTGCCAGGCATACCAGAGGAGGTACCGATATACTTTCTCTCTCGTAAGCCATCAGAGACACAACAGAGATGGACAGTAATAGAAAGAGAAGCATATGCTATCATGTATGCTCTCCAAAAACTGGACTACTACTTGAATGGTGCGGTCTTTACTATAAAAACAGACCACAAGCCTCTGCAGTACCTATTGCAGGCAGAATGGACAAATAAGAAGAAGATTCAACAGTGGGCGCTAAAGTTAAGTGGCTACCACTGTAAGATAGAGTATTTGGCAGGGAAGGAAAACGCGTGCGCAGATTTACTCTCAAGAATACCGAAACAACTGGAAGAAAGATCTGTAAAAGTAGAGCAGAGAGTAGATGATAAAGCCTATAGAATCACTAATAAGCTAAAAGATCGCCCAATGTTAGAATCGGACGAGGAAGGGGACGCACAGATAATAACAGATCCCTACTGGACAGAAGGAATTCAGAAGGAGCAGGCAGACAGTAAAATAGCTGCCCTTAGAGAAATGGTGGAGGCAGGTGAGACAACAAGTATGCCATAATAGAGGAAAAGCTGTATTTTCTCTCAGGTAGGGATGAAGAAGTCAAGCCCAAATTGTATGTGTCCAAAAGTTTAAGACCAGAGATATTGGAACAGTGCCACGAGAGGTTGGGTCACGTGGGAATTGATAGAACATATGTTCTAATAGGGAGAAAGTATTATTGGCCCAAACTGTACGGAGAGGTCACTAAGTATGTTCGGAGCTGTGTAGTGTGCCAGTCGCAGAGTAGAAGGCAGAAAATGGCACCATTGGAGGAGATGGACGTGCCGAAATTCCCCTTCGGGAAAGTTAGTATGTATATATCAGGACCATATGGGGAAACTGCACAAGGAAACAACTATATAGTGAGTTTTGTCGATTGGCTAACAAATTGGCCTGAGGCATTTGCAGTACCAGACAAGAAGGCGAAAACTGTAGCCGATTTGATAATAAGTGAAATCTTCCCTAGGTATGGCGCCCTGTACAACTTGTCACTGATAATGGTACAGAGAATATAAACAGCATAATGAGAGAAGTGCTGACAGGTTTGAATATAGAGCATGTAAAAACATCTCCATATCACCCCCAAGGAAACCCTAAAGTGGAAAGGTTTCATAGAACCTTGGGAGATGTGCTGGCCAAGCTGGCCAGAGAGAATACAGGAAATTGGGATTTGTATTTGACGCAGGCTCTGGCGGCCGTGAGGTTTACGATAAACGAAACCTCCAGATTTTCTCCTTATTTTATGTTGTTTGGCAGAGACGTGGTCCTGACTGTGGATAACCCGTTGAAGCCCCGAAGAAAGTATATGGGAGAAGATCATCATCAGTTGTTGCTGGAACAGCAACATAAAATATTTGTACAGGCCAGAAGAAGAATAAAGAGGGCACAGAAGAGAAGAAATGAGAGAGTCAATGCTGAAAGAAAGGTAGTAGAATTCAAGGTTGGAGACCCTGTCTACTATAAAATCCAACAGAGAGAAGGGAAGCTGGACCAAAGATGGGAACCGTACTACCGGATAGTTGAGCAGACGGGTCCAGTATCATATGTAATATGGGATCAAGTGGCAGGATGAGCAAGGAGGGTCCATTTCAACAATCTGAAGAAGGCTGAAATAGCTAACCTGGAAATGAGCGAGCCGAGGCCTAAGAAGAGAAGGACAAGGAAGGTAACTCTGGTTGAGCCGGAAGAAATGGAGACGGAAGAAAATTCCGAGGAAAATGAAGAGATAGATCGACTTGGCCAGATAGGCGAAGCGATCCGAGTGACGGAGTAGGAACCCTCGGCGGGGATCAGCGGCGTTCAGTCGTCTCCTGAATCGGTGCAGAGAAGACCCTGTGATGTCACCATCGCATCCCCATGCCCAAAGAAAAGGAAGAGAAAAACGAAGGTATCCAATCAAGCAGTCAAGGGCTCTAAAAAGAGGCACTCTAAACAAGACGAAGAGTTCAACGAGTGGGAGGAAGAGCATCAAATACCCCTTTCCCAACTCAGAGAAAGGCTAAGAATCAGGAGAGATTTAGGCATCGAGTCAAGAAGTAATGAAAACGTCCAGGGCGCGGACTCGAAGCAGAAGGAAGAATCAGGAGAGAAAGAAGAGGACAAAACATCTCCTGAACGGGAATTAAACACCGACGGAAGGTTAGAGGTCGAGCAGAAACTACCTCTGAAGATGAGATTGAGAAGGGTGAAGAACCCCAAGTCTGAGTGGAACAAAGAAAGCGGTACAGAACAGAAACGCTCGGTGTCGACAGATAACGACATTGGCTCATCCAAAAACCTACTGGCTGACTCTGGTGGATGTGGATAGAGGGGATGGAATCGCGAGCTGCACCTCACGAAGGACGGAAGAAGATTATTGGCATTGCTGACTGGCCATCAGTGGTGTCATGAAGCACGACCTTTGGAGTGAGCGCCACGCACACCTGTCCGGACCATTCTGTCTGCTAGGAGTTAGTTAGGGGAGGGAAGAGCCGTATTGTTACAAAATTAGAAAGAAATTATGGAATAATTGAATGAAGAATTGAACAAGACCGAATGGTTATGAAGAATAAAAACAAGAGAATTTTGTTGCCTTGCAGGAATGACCAAAATGAAAGGGTTGATCATGATGATGGTAGCCACACTGATGGTGACGATGGCAGAAGCTTGGAATCACAGCCGAAATACCATTTTTAAAAAGACGAGTGAAGTAATAATAACCAGGTCTAAATGGTTGATAACATTCGTGATAGATTTAAAACCATACGAGTCGCTACTAAATACACTAAGAAATGAGATAACGCAGCTGGATGCAGCCCGGTTGAAGGTAGGGCAAGATTATTCGAAGGAGAAAGGATATCGCAGTTTATTACACTCCCTAGAATCGGAGGCCACTATGATAGAGGCTCAATGAAGGGACATGCAAAATTACCTGAAGGGAATAGAGTTACTGCAGACGCGGGGAACAAGATCGGTAGTTCCGATTGTAGGAAAAGCGTTAAATGTCCTGTTTGGAACAGTGACTGAAGATGACGTTAAATTCATAAGAAGGAAACTGGGAGAAGTGGAAATAAACCAGAGGACGCTAGCTCAAGTGGCAAGAGAGAGTGTGACAATATTAAATGTGACAAGGTTGGAAGTGGCCAAGAATAGAGCCAGAATTAATTGGTTAATAAATAACCTGGCAGGGTTGAGACAAGAGGTAATTAATGATACAAAAACTATAATGATAGAATTACAGGAAATGAGTGGATTCATGCAAAGGTATTTCCAACTAATGACAATTACGAATAAGGTACGACAAACTAATCAGTCGTTGACGACCTTGCTGGAACATGTGAGAGCGCAATTAGACATGTTGTCATTGGGACACCTCTCCCCAAGCATAGTAAACCCGAGTCACCTAAGGGAAGTGCTACTCGGAATACAGGCCAAGTTACCCCATCATTTAAGACTGCCAGTGGATCCCATCAAAGAATTGTGGAAATATTATAATGCGCTGGGATGTGTGACTGTGTTGGAAAATAGACGACTGTTGGTTATGATGTCTGTTCCGTTGTTAGATAGAGAGAGTATATTCGAGATATATCAGGTTGTAATTTTACCTATTCCCTACCCCAGAAGAGATCAAGGTTTGGGAATGGTAGCAAGGTACAAGATGGAAACAGAATACATAGCTTTAAATTCGGGTAGAACAAAATTCATGTTGCTAACAGTTGAGGAAGCTAGAAAGTGTGGAAATGATGCTCTAGGGATTTTGTAAATCGTTAAGCCCTATCTATATAGCTGGTAACCACAAAATGTGCATACCAGAATTGTTTGAAGGTAAGAAAGAGGGAATTAAGAGAACTTGTCAAGTAGAGGTATTAGCGAACACGCCATTACCACAAGCTATCAGTTTTTCAGACGGGGTGTTGGCAGTGGCCACACAGAAACTCATCAGCTTGTCTAGGGTATGTGGGGGAGAGTCCACAAGGACATTAAGAGTAAGGCCACCATTGTCCCTGTTAAAGTTACCCATGGGATGTTCGGCATTTAGGATATCTATTTCCTTACCCCCCCCTATTACCAGGAAGAAGAAAGATATGAAGAATTGATTGGCAGAAGCTTAGTCAATTGTACAAAGTTGTGGGATCCAATAGTGAAGGGATTCTCCAATGTTACCTTGAATAAAATGCCAGTACTAATGAAGCCGATAGAAAATATCGATATGGATCAATTGAGGTATAAGTTAAGTGCTTTGGGAAATGAAGATTTGGCTTGGGAAGATGATGAGCAGATCGCGATAATTCGGTCGGCAATGATGGGTACATTCATAATTATAGCCATAGTGGGTATGGCAATATGGAAGATTAGGAGTAAAAGGAAATTAACTAGCGATAATCAAATGAGCATGCAGCAACTCGAGAGGGAGATGCCGAGCATTGTTCCTTACTCATACAGAATCAGCGAAGAAATTGCAGAAAGACCGGCGGAGGAGGATGGCGTGAGACCGACACGTGCGGCGGAAAAAAACCCTAAAGCGGAGAGAAAAACATTGACTAAGAAAAACAAGCCATAATAATCACACACATATACCCACAAGGACACGCGAACATTACATTTGCATGTAGAACAGAAGAAGATGAAAAGAACATTACATTGGCATGTAGAACAGAAGATGATGAAAAGAACATTACATTTGCATGTAGAACAGAAGAAGATGAAAAGTACATCACCTTTCATGTAAAACCGTAAAAAAAGAAAAGAAAAATAGAATTGCATGGGACAGATGCATGATGAATGATGTATGCTAAATGGTGTATTTGGGTTTAGGTGTCATTTACGAGTAAAAGACAAACAGGTTAAGGGAGGATTGTGACACTATTTGGCTTGCTAAAAACCCGAAAGAAGACAAAAAAAGAAATGCGAGAATTAAAGTTAGGTGATAAGAAGCCATCACGAAAAGGACACTAAGCGGTGTTATTTTTCTGACAAAGAAAATTGGTGAAATTTTTTTATTTCCATTGTCGAGAAAGGAAGATACTGAATTTAATCTGATTTATGTTACGGGGCGGGTGAAAATTCCAGGCTGGTCAAATGACTTACAGGGCAGAATTCTAAATAGATAAAAATTATTTATGTTGCAGCAAATGTCCATTGGATCAACCGCAGAATTACAAAAAAAAAAGACTAAAACATTAGTTATCTACGGAAAGGTCGTTTGGAAAAGGCATCTGTTTTAGGTCGGAACTGGCTAGGATAGCGAAGCTATTTTATCGGATCAGTAATTGGCACCAAGAATGTAAATACATCCAAATTGCCACCCACTTGATGCTGGCGAAAAGCTCATTGACGAATTCCAGGTGATTCGGTTAAGATAAAGAGTCTAGGGGGTGATGTCTCCTCGAAGAGAAGAAGGAAAAGGAAAAGAAAAAAAAAAGAAGGAAGATAATTTTTTTTTTCTTTGAGCAGGATTTTTTAAACCGATGCTTGTCTGGCCACTCTCACGCTGCTGAGCGCCCATTGGCTGAATGGTGGCATGAGCGTTAGGCGGAGGTAATCATGTGAAGAAGGAGGGGAGGCCTGTTGGGGTTGGAGACAGATAGCCAAGCAGTTGCACCCGCCTCGAAGAAGCTGACTAAGATCCACGCAAATTCCGAACTCAATTTCTAACCAAGAACAATTTATTTTCGAAGAACGACTTAGACTCACACCCCCAAAACAAGTTTTACGAATATCACCTGAAGATACAACAAGAATCAGTTTCTTAAAGAACAAACAACTTAAGATGTTAAGACTCGCCTAACAAACACAAAGTCTCACGAATCCATATAGCGGGTTGGGAAGTAGAAGCAGTCCTGTATTCAGCAACCATATATAAAATATTGTTATCCATTTTTAACACATTTGAACTTTTCGAGTTATTATTTTCTTTTCTTTTACATATACTTGTGCGATATCACCCTTAGTCGAACTCGACTGCATTACGGCCTGTCGACTGATTGATTTCGTCTGCCTAAGATCAATTCACAACGTGGGTAGGTTAGAATGGAAATCAAAACAGTTACTTCGGTAACCAGACGTTGGAAGCGAGCTGGGAACGACAAGGCTGATATCGAATCTAACCAGATTCCCATCCGAATCATCAAAAGGTTAGAACGTCACATTTGGTGCCGCGACCAATACCAAGCCAGTTGGTCGTCACAGGACAGGATAGCACGACGGACGCGGCTAGGCAGACGTCACATTTGGCGCAGCGACACCGGGAGGAAGTAACATATATATATATATATATATATATATATATATATATATATATATATATATATATATATATATATTAATATATATCCTGATGATGGCTATTACTGGCCGAAACTAGTCGAGGAATCTAATTGAAATAATAAAGTAAAAATATTAATATACAACCCAGTCTGCCTGAAAATTTTAATTATTTTATTTCTCAATAATTTTATTGTTCAATATATATATATATATATACATACATATATATATATATATATATATATATATATATATATATATATATACGTTTCAATGTATGAGTGTTTAAACACGCTGAATATTGAGAGGAACACTGAAACATACTTTTTTGAATGCTGTTGAAAATATTTTAGTTTCGGTTTAAAAGTGCGCATGCGTATTTCTAAAACCTTAATTGAACACTATTGCCTGCACTGCGCAAATAGAGCAAGATCCTCTGCAGCAACTTATTTATAGGATTTCTTTCACTTTGTATGGCTTTAAGACCATCACGAAAACCGCATTACTTCTAAATGCCCGAAAGAAAATTCGTGTATCTCAGTTGGAAAGACCGTGTCAAGTATTAACATTTATAAATTCAACAGAAAACTTTGAAATCTGAGTAAAAATGATTTCAGCGTAAAGTTCACTAGTTGCATCGGTAGACTCGAAAGTGTGTTATCTGTCATTATTATTATTTTATGGAGTTTATTGACTTAGATGAAGTATTATTAGAAAAAACCTAATATTGAGTAACATTTATATGTTCAAATTTATTTATCATAAGAAGAAGGATATTGTACCATTGTTATTAATTTTCTAATTATATTTATTTTCATATTTATTTTATTAGATGAAGCATTTACTTCTAACAATACTAATTTTCCACTAGTATATATTTTTATCTTAGCTTTTTCTATTTTTTAGCCTGAAACGTATTTCTTCCAAAATTTCGACAATTTCTGACGAAATTTCCTCCTTAACTAATTAAGATAATTCGTAATTTGGAACAGTCCATAAATAAAATTAATCGACACAAAATGCCTGTTGTTTTTAATAAGAACTTTTTTTAATAAATACACATAATTTTCTATTTTTGATACACTCTGTACACACACACACACATACATACACACACACACACACACACACATATATATATATATATATATATATATATATATATATTAATACATGTTTCTTTAAATAATATAGACAAGTATTGTTTATTTATTTTATGTAAATTCTTTTCATAACGTCTGATAAGTTTAATAACATTATCATTAAACGAAGAAAGAAATTCACAATATTGATCCATATTTTTTAATCCAATCTAAGCTTTCGGCTTACATAAGCCATTATCAAAGATGACAATTACTGTACAATATATTAAGCAATACACGGACTAGAATGTGATGATAGTCTGTTTCTGTTTACATGGTTGCTTGGAAATCATCCATTATGTGTGGTTATGTGTGTGAAAGTTTCAGTACGTGTGTGTGAGCATAGTAGTATCGGGGGATTCAAGAGATACTTAGAATTTAATTCTTACTGTGAAATGTGTCGCCGTAGTTTGGAGCGTTCTCTTTGAAGTTTTTCAATGCGGTAGGCTTTTGCGTGTGGATGTGAATGGAGTCTTGAAGATAGCAGCTAAAGTGGCCTGAAACTTGGTGACTTATGTCCTTCTCTTGCTTGAGTGAGATTATACACTAACCTTCGTGAGTTTATACACTAATTTTTAAATCATTGGCTCCAGAAATATATTTAATTATTTATTCCAAACTGTCCGAAAAAAAGACACGTGGTATGTCTTCTACTAAGTTTTTAAATTCATAAAACAAATTTTCAACACGACTAATGTTGCCCGTAACGTAATTTTGCACATTATATATATATATATATATATATATATATATATATATATATATATATATATATATAAAGAAATATAATGCTATGATGTGCGATATTTATGGGATAAAATGCTCAGTATCAGAGATAGAGCGTGTGTAAATATAAAAGTGAACATAGAAGTCAACACTTAGAGGCGACAGTCTGTTTCATGCTAGATGCAATCGTCAGGCCACATATATATATATGTGTGTGTGTGTGTGTGTGTGTGCACGCGCCCACGCGCGCGTGTGTGTGTGTGCACGCGCCCGCGCGTGTGTGTGTATGCTTGCGCGCGCTTTTGTGTGAGTGTGTGCGCGCGTACGTGTGTGTGCGCCCGCTTGTGGAGTGTGTGTGTGTGTGTCTGTGTGTGCGCACGCGCGTGTGTGTGCGTGTGGAGATTGAACTGAACACCCACAGGCGATAGTCTGTTTCATGCTTAAACGTGTTTATCAAAACCTCAAAAAGATTGTCCCTCTGGCGTTGATTCCAATGTCCACTCTTTTATTTACTCTCCATCCCTGATATTGATCACTTTAACCCATAAATATAGTATACCTTATAACATATCATAAAACATAGCATATATATATATATATATATATATATATATATATATATATATATATATATATATATACAAATATAGATAACTATACTCGTTTCGAAAAACCCTCGAATTTTTGATTTGCCAATAATCAAATTAATCTCGAGGGAAAAAAAGGTTTTAAATAAAGAAAGAGCTAGAAACATGAAAGTCTGTCGAAAAAAATCGCACAGATACAGGTTTGTAGCCCAAAGAAAAAACACCGACACGAGTAAACAACTAACTAACAAAAGAGCTCGATATAACCGTAGAACAGACCTAGATAAACCTCATATTAGTTGATTTAAAACAGTGTTCGATAGAGTAACCCAGAGCTTTATAAATACAAATATAGGTAACTATACTCGTTTCGAAAAACCCTCGAATTTTTTATTTGCCAGCTTTCCCTGACGATCCGCTTAGGTGAAACCTGGGTGGGTTTGTCTGGCTCACTAGGTTTATATATATATATATATATATATATATATATATATATATATATATATATATATATATATATATATGTTTATATATATATATATATAAACATATATATATTAACTATGAATAATATATGTTGTAATACAAATATGTTAAATAATTCTCGGCTACAAACAAATATATTCCCATACCATCAATCAAAACATAATACTGCACATCTCAAACTAACACCTCATTTGTAGTGTTCGTATTTATTGGGTTTAACAAGCATTCAATTTCTTTTGGTTGTGTGTCTGGTCAAGGTGATACTTGTAAAATACCCTGTCTGTTTAACGACATGAAAACCTGAATGCATACTAAATAAGTGTGGCGAAAAATAGCCATGGAACAATGGCGTCTCCATTATAGCAAGCGCCTTCTTTTATGCTTCCACTCAGTGTGTCTATTTCCCGCGTAAATTTATTAATGGCGCCAATAATTATGCATTGATCCTCGTCTCCTTATCTGGACTCCATTATAGCCGACATAACGAAGCCCGCCTTTTCCGATCTCACGCCTCTCTTCACAGGTAGCCAGTTCGAATTAGAACGGCATTGGCGATTATCTAAGACTCTCAAAGCCCACACAAAGATCGAATATCCGTTCGGTTTACTCGATGCTTTCTGCATTCTCTTACACGTCTTCTCCTGTTTTCTCTTTATATTGGTTTTCTTATTCTCCACTTTTGTTCTCATTCTGTTATTCTTTCTGGTTGAGCCGAGATTTCTTCTTTCCCTGTCTCTTCATTACTTATCTTCTCTATTTCTTTCCTTTTTTTTTTTTTTTTTTTTTTTTTTAATCACGTTTGCTTTATTTATTTCAGAAGTTCTTTAGTCTTTTTTCTCAGTTGGGATTTGAAACATAACTGAAATTGCTACCCAAATTACTTTTTACATTTACTGTATGAAATATGTATGCAAATGCAGCAACTATTATGTGGCAGATCTATTAATAAATAAATAAATAACATTACCTATCTTCCATAAGTTTTAAATTTATTATATGAAATATGTATGCAATTCTTTCAACCATTGTGGGATTTAGATATAAATAAATAAAGAATTCTACCTCTGTTTAATAAGAAGTGTTATATTTACATTGTGAACAGAAACAGAAATTGTTGAATGGAAAAAGTAATAAATAAAAAAAGTATTCATAATAATTCAGTGTCGTCCTTCAAGTCTGGTTGCTAGAGAGCCGAGTCTGAAATACTTTTTAACCCATAGCTGGGGGATCATCGGATGTGATTTTTATCAAAATATAAGAGATTAATGTAGAATATTTAATATTAAAAAATAGAACAAAAATTCGATGTAATGCATTTTATTCTTGAAGAGGACTTCATTAAACTAAAATAATGTTTTTTATTGATGGAATTATGTCTATGTAGGGAATGAAAATGAAAATATAAACAAATTTCAGTTATAATTAAACATCGAGAAAAATGCTGAAGATGCACTTAATTCCATATTTTAAATTTCTGGCATCTTATATGTCTAGATGTGTTTTTGAAAAATAAATGTTACATATATTTTTTTCCATTTTGTCATCCAACAGAGTGATATATATTATTTACATACTAGATTCTCCCATATTTAAATGTAAAATGGCGTAGTATTTATACAGCGAATATTTTATTTACACTATTTATATTCAGACTATTGCCCTCATATCTGTTGCTTCTTTAAACTTTAGCTATATCAGCTATAAATAAATAAATAAATAACATTCCCTATCTTCTATATATTATTATATGAAATATGTATGGAATTCTTTCAACCATTGTGAGATTTAGAAATAAAGGAATAAACAGTTCTACCTCTGTTTAATAATAGGTGTTATATTTACGTTGTAAAATGCATATGCAACAGAAACAGAAATTGTTGAATGAAAGAAGTAATAAATAAAAAGGGAATTAATAAAGTTCCATAATAATTGTCACATTTATTATTAGGTTGGTGCAAACATAATGACGTAATAATGTCGTTTTTTGACGTTAAAAAATACTTCAAAAAACGGTATTATTACGTCATTTATTTTTGCACCAACCTAATATATGAAATATGTATACAACTGTAACAGCGATCATGAAACAGGGGTAATACTAAATAAAAGAATTCTACAAGGGCTTCATAGTAAGTAAATATTATTGTGTGTAAGGTGTACAGAAATGTAACAGTATTTGTGGAACGTAAGTAATAATAATAAAACAATATTGCTAATGTCTCTTTTTTGTTGCTAAATTTATAATATGAAATGAGTATACAACTGACCCCATAACGTCAGACCCGGCTTCACTCTACAGAGAAATATCTGCTGAGTAAATCC
Source organism: Acanthosepion lycidas (assembly GCA_963932145.1). NCBI lineage: Eukaryota > Metazoa > Mollusca > Cephalopoda > Sepiida > Sepiidae > Acanthosepion > Acanthosepion lycidas. Next base: position 42,698,276 of record OZ010591.1, read on the forward strand.
TAACACGTGCGAGAACACGACGAAAACTATATATATTCAATTCTTTGCAGTTGTGGCAATAGTTATACTGGCAAAAATGATCTCTAAATGAGAGTCTGAAGGAACATTGGCAAGACGTAGTGTGGCGTAAGACAATGAAATCAGTCAAAACTGATCATGTATGTAAGAAATAGTGTAGTCATCGGTCCCTGTGGAATTAAGTGGAAAAACTGTACAAAAAAGAACACTGGAGTGTTAGATGTCTGAAATGAAGCAACGCATATGTTAGGCCAGGAGGAACTTGAAAATAGGTTTAGCTTAGAAATGAATACGACATGGGAGACTCTAATAAAGAAAGCAAGACAAATGACAGCAGCAGCAGCTGTGATGGAAGACAAAAGCTTCAATGAGTGCAGCAAAACATGACAAGCACAAGCAGCACTCATAGGTAGGGAGGTTAGGCTTAAGGCTCCAAGCTCGCTACAGAGAATTTTTTCTACAGCACAATAGTCTAATTTATTACACCCTTATTTCATGAATTTGGTGAAAACAGGGCAAACTATAATTGATTATCACTAGACAGCCTACGCCCGTATATTAAATATAAATAAAGTATTCGTTTCGGAATTCACTATAGGTTACCCGGATCGACATACATCTGATGAAGGCCTGAGGCACAACGACTCAAAAATTTTGATAAAAACAAAAAATGAGGACAATAGTACGCATGTAAATAGTATAAAAAATGATAACCTCGACCCAGAAATTCAGCAAAAAAATATTATCAGTGTCCCATAATTGTTGTTACAATTATTGCATGAAATATGTATACATCTGTAACAACGATTATGAGAGACGTAATAAATGAACAGTGTCACCAATGTCCCATAAGTGTTGGTACAATTATTGTATGAAATGTGTATATATCAGTAACAATGATTGTGGGACAGAAGTAATAAATCATCAGTGTCCCATAATTTTATTACAATTATTTTATGAAATGTGTATACTTCTGTAACAACCATTATGGGACAGAATTAATAAATAAACGATATTATCAATGTCACATAATTGTTGGTATATTTACTGTATAAACCACGTACACAACTGTAGCAACGATTTTTTTTAAAAAATCGCTATCACACCAATCAAACGCAAGGGGTTGGATGGTGTGGGAGGATTAGGAACAAAAACATTAGTAATAAGTAGAAAGAGAAAAGAGTAATCAGGTGAACAGGTGTTATAATAAAGGGAAAATACAAAACAGAAAACTGTCCTGGGTATGACGATAAACTACATCCGCGACATGGGTAAGATGATAAAATTACGTCCAACAGCAAGGCCTCTGATCAGGAGGTTTTGAGGAGCGTGGAACTACCACTTAATTGCTGGTATCCCCAGATCCAGCCTGACCCGCGGTGGTAGAACCTGTTAGGGTCCCAGCTATGGGAAAATAGTGAACACCCAAACTATGAAAGTGTAGAAATACCAGAAATATTTTGTAAAAAAGTTATTACTATCAATAAGTTTTTGAAGAAAAAAATTATTACCAGCAATACATCTTTGAAAAAAGATGTTACCAGCATATACATTTTTGAAAAAAAATTACAAGTGATACAATTTTGAAGAAAAAATATTATCAGAAATAGATTTTTGAAGTAAATTTTTTTTACCAGCAATACATTTGATAAAAAAAAAATATTACCAGCAATAAAAATCTTGTCGGCATTAAATAACCCATTGATAAGAAGTGTTATATTTACATTGTAAATGTGTGTGTTGCCGTAAAAAAAAAACAACAAAAAAACAAAAAAAAAACAGAAAGTTAGATGGTGATTGGTTGACTTTCTGAAAAACGAAACCGGAAGTGAGAAGTCCAAGAAAATAAACTGTTAGCATAGAACTTACGGTTCTATCCAGTTCAATTGTAAATTGATGAGATCTCGACGCCAGTCTAATACTGCGCTTACATTGAAAAAACCTACGTACCATAGAAGAGTTCATCCGAACAATTACCATAAAATTATGTATAGAAACATCACAGATCAGGACCAATAATATCGCTGATTCTTCTTTGGATCTTATCAAACAGCAGAGGCATCGGACCATATATGGCAGCAATATTTTAAGCATGGACGAATGGGAGACTTATAGATATGTAAGATAGATTCCAAAGAAAAAATGTTTTGCACGACACACAACCGACTTTTTTAGCAGCTGACCTAACAATGGATTCATAGGACAGAAGTAGAAGTATATAAAAAAATTATTACCAGAAATTGTAATGTATAAAAAATATTACCAATGACCAATAATCGTTGTTACATACATTGCATAAAATTTATATAAAACAGTAACAAAAATAACGGGACAGAAGTATTCATAAATAAATTCTATTATCAATGTTCAATTTTGTTGTTAAATTTACGACATGAAATGTTTGAAACTCCACTGAAATTCGAAACCGGCTCACCAAGTTTAATTTCCTAGACACGATTTTTTAGAATGAAGTTTGGGAAATATTCTAATAGTTCTATATATTAGGTTGGTGCAAAAATAATGACGTAATAATGTCGTTTTTTGACGTATTTTTTAACGTCAAAAAACGACATTATTACGTCATTATTTTTGCACCAACATAATACATTGAGTTTCTGGTAGAGATAGAAAAAGACAAATGTTACTAAGAGCTACAAAAGACAGGAAGTTGTGGAGAGTCATTATCGCCCAAGTCCGGATGGTCAGACCTTATAAAAGAATAAGTGCAATGATATTATTTATATTATTACACTAGTACTTGAATTTCTTACGTGAAGATTTTATTTTATTTTAATTGCGGATTGACATAAGGAAAGAGAGTTTTGTGAATTTAGCACCCGCAGAAAATATTGAACACAAGACGAACAGAGAGAAATACATGTAATTTACCGAAAAAGTGTTTTTTTTTTTTTCTTTTTTTACTGTGTGGAAAAACAGGAATTGGGAGTTATTTTGAAAAAAAAAACATTAGTGAGAGCTACGAAGAATACGAAGTTGTGCAGACCCATAATCTCCACCGTTGTGGAAAGAGTCAACACATAGAAGAAGAAAAATTAATAGATGTAAGACCAGTACAATTTCTAAAATAACGTATTTTTAAACTATTTTTTTTTAATTTGTATTTATTTTATATATATTACATAATACATATTAGGTTGGTGCAAAAATAATGTCGTTTTCTCACATATGTTACCTTTATATATGATTTCTGAATTAATTCATTGATATATATATATAGCCATGTTATATATCATTTTGAAGCGCGTTTTCACGCTCTATCGAATCGTGTTATTCATTACCGTTCTCAATGTCTTCATTCATTTTTTTTGCAGGTTTTTCGACAGCATGGATAAAATTCAAATCCGCACGATTTTCTTGTTCCAGTTCAAACTAGGCCGAAAAGCTGCCGAGACAGCTCGTGATATCAATGATGCATTTGGCCCAGGAACCACTAACGAACGTGTGGCACAACGGTGGTTCAAGAAATTTCGCAATGGTGACGAGAGCCTCGAAGATGAAGACGGTCGCGGCCGGCCGACTGCGGTTGATAACGAACATTTGAAAGCTTTAATTGAAGCCGATCCTCGCAAAACCACACGAGAAGTTGCTGTTGAACTCAAGGTCGACCACTCAACAGTCGTTCGCCATTTAAAAAAATAGGGAAGTCAAAAAAGTTGGATAAATGGGTGCCGCATGAATTGAACGATAATCAAAAAAATCGTTGTTTTGGGGTGTCTTCTACGCGCCTTCTGCGCAACAAAAACGACCCATATCTCGAGCGGATTGTGACATATGATGAGAAGTGGATCCTCTACAACAACCGGCAACACTTCCCGAAGCCTAAATTGCACCAAAAAAGGTTATGGTGACTGTTTGGTGGTCTGCGGCCGCTCTCATCCATCACAGCTTCTTGAATCCGGGCGAAACGATTACGGCGGAGAAGTACTCCCGACAAATTGACGAAATGCACCAGAAGCTCCAACGTATTTGCCCGAGATTTGTCAATATGAAGGGACCAATTCTCCTGCATGACAACGCTCGCCCGCATGTTGCTCAACTGACCCTGCAGAAGCTGAACGAATTGGGCTACGAGACTCTGCCTCATCCGCCATATTCAACGGACCTCTCGCCCACCGATTATCAATTTTATCACTTCAAAAGCCGAGATGATGCCGAATTGGCCTTCAATGACTTCATCGCTTCCAGAACTCCGGATTTCTACGCTAATGGGATAAATAAACTTGTTTCTCGTTGGCAAAAATGTGTCGATTCTAATGGTTCTTATTTCGATTAATAAAGTTTATTATGAAAAGAATTATGATTTTTTGAAGTTGAACGTCAAAAACGACATTATTTTTGCACCAACCTAATACATATATTTTTATAATTACTTTGGCTTTTTTAAAACTAAATATTCAACCATTACAATGCCCATGAGCCACTCAATATAAACGGTTACTGAATGAGGCTGTATGAACGTAAGAAATTGATGTAAGAACAGATTATGAGGACATGTCCGTTCGATAATGAATGGCAATAGACTTAAAAAGGTTATGGGTGTAACGATCCTCTCTGGAGATTGTTCCGTAATGTAGCGGTTTTAGAGTAGAAGATTATCTGAGAGTAAATTCCTCCTTACTAATGGAATACAAATCGAGTGAGGAAGATTCGACTGCGTATGAAGCATAGTGGTCCTAGATGTAAAGGTCTGAACTGGAGAAACGAAAGAACGTGGCACTTTTGAACATTTGCCATCGAAATAATGTTAGAACAATGAAAGGCTTGAAATATTTTTTTTTTCTGTGAGAAAGATTGTTGGATGAAAAATGATTCATGACCCACAAGCGTGGGTACAAGCTTTTGAAATCTATCAAGGAAAAAAGATTGGATACAGTATTAATGTGAGAATATACGTATTTAATATTAAGAAACAATATGAAAGAAAAAATTAATACAAGAAAAAATTGTTGAATTAAAATATATATATATATATATACCCCAACTTGGCAATGAATGCTGGATAATTTCCTCGCAGATAAAAAGCGACAGAGATGTTTTCTATAGACGGACACTGAGAAAATTTATACTTACAATCAGAAAAAGAGAATTATAATTTCTGGGGTACTAAAGAAGGCAGGAGATGTTGAAGGAAATATATGTAAAGTGGACAACGAGTACTATACGTAATGAGTTTTTGCCAATGGATGACAAAACAGAAAGTTAGACGGTGAATGGTTGAAAAATTTATTAAGACAAAAAATATTAGACGTTGTGGAGAGCCATGTTTTTCCATGACCTGAAAACAACAAAGATAATATATTAGAGAAAGCAAAATCAACATTATGAATTTTTTGTTTAATATTTCTATTCTATTATTATTATTATTATTATTATCATTATTATTATTATTATCATTATTATTATTATTATTATTATTATTATCATTATTATCATTATTATTATTATTATTATTATTATATTTTTGCACATATCACAAAGCGTCATTCTTTGACTGATAATAAATAGAAGTGAAAAGCAAATCTTCGGCGAGATTCGAAATTGTATACTTTATGAATGTCATGCATGGCTCCAAATCCTGTCAGAAATATCTAAACTGTCAGCTGTATACAACGGCATTCTAAGACCAATGGTAAAAAAGGTTTTGAGTGAGTCTTGGCAAAAGCAGTCCTTCTTTAAACATTGCAGACAGGCTCTAGAGAATCACAAACAAAGAACTGTACCATATAAGAGAAACTTGAAGACTATCAACATCAGCAACCACTAAAATGGATAGCATATGTAACACAAAGGGAGAATAATGATATAAACAAGGTGTTGACCTACCACACCCCTTCAAATAAAAAGGTAAGAAGGAAACCCCTCATCAATACTAGAAACAGCAATAACATCTACTGAACTTGAAAAAATCTGTTTTCTTTAAAAAGATTTAAGAGAAAATTTTATAAATTTCAA
>OZ010591.1:42709266-42729266 GCA_963932145.1 Acanthosepion lycidas
TTGTCTCTTCATTCTTTCGCTCATTGAAACAAACAATCATCTTTGACATGTCTTTTTCATCTTTCCTCGCAAACAAAACGGAATACTCGATTATTCATGATGTAATAGCAGAGAGTAATGTTCATAAATGTTAGTTAACAACGGATCGAGGAACAAAGAGAAATGTGATAATTTTGGTAAATTTACAAAGAAAGAAGACATTGATTCATTGGTGGGAAATATAAAAAAAAACGAATAATTAATATACAACGAAGCGAAAGAGAAAACCGGTAAAAAAAAACAGTGTTTATATTTACTAAATATGGAGTACCTAGTGAGGTTCTCACTCCCTGCGAATCCGGCTTGGTTAATATTATACAAACAATAGGTAGCCGTAAACAGCGTGTCCAGAAATAACGGAAAATAATTGCAGAATTGAAAATACAGATAAAGAAAAAGAAAAAAGAGATGAAGAAAAAGATGGGGAAAGAAATGAAATACAAAAGTTTATGAGAACAGAAGAGATATAGAAGGAAACAAAAGAGAAAGAAGAAGAAGAAGAAGAAGAAGAAGAAGAAGAAGAAGAAGAAGAAGAAGAAGAAGTGAGGATGACAAAGAAAAATATGTAAAGATAATTTAAAATACAAAGAGAAAGAGAAAGAAAATAAATAAATGTCAAATAAAACAACAGAAAATAAATCAAGAAAGAAATAAAAAACCAAGTAAAGGAAAAAAAAGAAATGAAATGATAGACGTTAAATTTAAAAAAAAACGTCAGGAGAAAGAAAGAAAGAAAGAAAGAAAGAAAGAAACGAAAACAATCAAGCAAAGCACGCAAAATAAAGAAAAGTAAGAAAAGGAAAAAAAGCAAAAGAAATGAAACGATAGACAGTAAATTAATGAAAAAGGAGCCGGAAGTAAAAAGAAAGAAAAAAGAAAGAAATCATGGACGAAAAAAGATAAAGTGAAAGAAACGAAAGCAAACAAATAAAGAAAACAAGAGAAAGAAAAGTAGACGAGTGCATAAATAGAGAATGAAATAAAACGAGAGAATAAGAAGTAAAAAAGAAAACGAAGGAATGTTAAGTTATAAAGAGAAAGAAAAAGAGAAAGAAAAACTATGAGAAAAGAGTGAAGAAAAAAAAAGCAGAAATGAAGTGAATCATGAATTATAAAAGAGATTAGAGAGAGAAAGGAAGAAAGAGAAAAAGAAGAAAAGATGAAAGAAAAAGTGAAGAAAGTAGACGCGGACAAAAAAATGATAATATTAAAAAAAAAAAGAGTAAGAACGCAAAATCCAGAAGCAAGAGAGAGAGAGAGAGAGAAAGAGAGAGAGAGAGAGGGAGAGAGAGAGAGGAAGAAAAGGAAAAAACGAACAGAGAAAAAATAATGAAAGAGAATTGAAAGCGAAAAGAAGAAAAACATTCAAAGAAAACGCTTACAAGAAAGAGATAAATAGAATGAATGAAAATAAGAATAAAATGAAAAAAAACCCAGAAAAAACGGCAAAGATAATGCATATAAAACAAAGATAAATAGAATGAAAAAAGAATAAAATAAAACAAAATAGAAAGAAGTCAAAGAAAACGCATGTAAGAAAGAGATAAATAGACTGAATGAAAATAAGAATAGAATGCCAGAAATCAGGAAAAAAAATCAACGATAATGCATATAAAACAAAGATACGTTGACTGAAAGAAAATAACAATAGAATGCCAGAAAACAGAAAAAAATCAACGATAATGCATTTAAAACAAAGATAAGTAGACTGAATGAAAATAAGAATAGAATGCCAGAAATCAGGAAAAAAAATCAACGATAATGCATATAAAACAAAGATAAGTAGACTGAATGAAAATAACAATAGAATGCCAGAAAACAGAAAAAAATCAACGATAATGCATATAAAACAAAGATAAGTAGACTGAATGAAAATAACAATAGAATGCCAGAAAACAGAAAAAAATCAACGATAATGCATATAAAACAAAGATAAGTAGACTGAATGAAAATAACAATAGAATGCCAGAAAACAGAAAAAAAAATCAATGATAATGCATATAAAACAAAGATGAGTAGACTGAATGAAAATAACAACAGAATGCCAGAAAACAGAAAAAAATCAACGATAATGCATATAAAACAAAGATAAGTAGACTGAATGAAAATAACAATAGAATGCCAGAAAACAGAAAAAAATCAACGATAATGCATATAAAACAAAGATAAGTAGACTGAATGAAAATAACAATAGAATGCCAGAAAACAGAAAAAAATCAACGATAATGCATATAAAACAAAGATAAGTAGACTGAATGAAAATAACAATAGAATGCCAGAAAACAGAAAAAAATCAACGATAATGCATATAAAACAAAGATAAGTAGACTGAATGAAAATAACAATAGAATGCCAGAAAACAGAAAAAAAAATCAATGATAATGCATATAAAACAAAGATAAGTAGACTGAATTAAAATAACAATGGAATGCCAGAAAACAGAAAAAAATCAACGATAATGCATATAATACAAAGATAAGTAGACTGAATGAAAATAACAATAGAATGCCAGAAAACAGAAAAAAATCAACGATAATGCATATAAAACAAAGATAAGTAGACTGAATGAAAATAACAATAGAATGCCAGAAAACAGAAAAAAAAATCAATGATAATGCATATAAAACAAAGATAAGTAGACTGAATGAAAATAACAATAGAATGCCAGAAAACAGAAAAAAAATCAACGATAATGCATATAAAACAAAGATAAGTAGACTGAATGAAAATAACAATAGAATGCCAGAAAACAGAAAAAAATCAACGATAATGCATATAAAACAAAGATAAGTAGACTGAATTAAAATAACAATAGAATGCCAGAAAACAGAAAAAAAAATCAATGATAATGCATATAAAACAAAGATAAGTAGACTGAATGAAAATAACAATAGAATGCCAGAAAACAGAAAAAAAATCAACGATAATGCATATAAAACAAAGATAAGTAGACTGAATGAAAATAACAATAGAATGCCAGAAAACAGAAAAAAATCAACGATAATGCATATAAAACAAAGATAAGTAGACTGAATTAAAATGAGAAGAAAATGAAAGAAAAGAGAAATAAAGGAAAGCAGTAAATAATCTGAATGAAAATAAGAACAAAATAAACGAAGAAAGAAATACAAGAAAGAATGAATGATTTAAAAGAAAGATCGACGAAATAGAAAAGAAAGGGAGAAATAAAATGGGAAAAGAACGATGAATAACATCATAAAAATATTACTAAAAGTAAAGACAACCAGAGAACTAAAACAAAAACAAAAAAGAAACAAAAAAAAAAGATAAAATAATAAAGTAAATGATATTAAGGAAGGCGGGAACTGTTTGTTGGGAATTCCAGAAATCCATTTCATTGTGACGATAAAATTCTGATTAACTTATAACAGACATATTGTGTTTCACAAATGGATGCATCATCGAATTTTCTTTATTTCATTTTTTCTCTTCGAGGCTTCGATAATCTTTGCACTAAGCAAATTTAACACCAAAATCAAACCAAATTCTACAGTTTCGCACAACGCGGACAGCCGTTGTGTGATTCTTTGACAAGAATCAAAGACCTAGTGAGCGAAGTGAAAGATGAAGAGTAGAACCTGAACGGTCATTCGGTTGGTCGGACCCTGGCCGGAGGCGGAAAAAGCGACCATGCGACCTTCAACCCAAACCCTTGCTAACATGAGCGCTTCACCCATTACACAAGTAGCGAACTGGGAACAAGAGAACGCACATCGCTTGACCTGCTCGCTGTTGGCCAGTCAATAGGTCAGTTTGAATAGATGAAGCATTTGCCATTGAAGAGTGGAGAAATGACTGGCAGGCAACAACAGTGGAGATAGTTGGGCCGAAGCCGGGCGTGTTTGACTGAAGGTAACTGTTGTTAGGTCCTTTTGGAAAGATTCTCTGTATGCTTTGGGCATCTTGGTAGTTAGCAACCCATGGTAGCGGAAAATAATGTGCGGAAGTGAGACTGGGGGTGCTGTTACTAAGGATAGATGATGGCAAGCGAAAGACGAGAATTGTGAAGCATGATTAGCTTTAATGAGTGGTGTTTGGGAGAATAACCGGGGGATAGATAGGCGTTAGACTGGTCATCTTGATATAAGAAGATTTATCGCTATTTATAAAGAAACGTTCTTAGTCTAACATAAGGCTGGGAATCTGAAAGTGCTGGTGTAAATTTTGTGTTGTGCTTGTCGTCTAAGGTTTCTACAAGATTCAAAATACTGAAATTTACAGTATCTGTGACAACAATCTTTTCACAACGTGTTCTGATATATATAGTCATTGTTCTATGACTATGGCCTGAATATATTACATTTAAGTATGAGACATCGTTGTCACTTAACATATATATATATATATATATATATATATATATATATATATATATATATATATAATATAATGTAATTTATATATATATATACATATATATATATATATGTATATGTATATATATATATATATATAATTTATGGTTTAATATAATATATATATATATATATATATATATATATATATATACATAAACAGGCATACACACGTATCATTATATATATACATATATATAATATAATATATATATATATAATATATATATTGTATAATATATATTTAATATAATATATATATAATATAATATAATATAATATATATATATATATATATAAATATATATATATATGTACATAAACAGGCATACACATGTATCATTTTATATATATATATATATTATATATATATATATACATATATATATATATCTATATATTATATATATATATATATATATATATATACATATATATATATATATGTATATAATATAATATAATATAATGTAATTTATATATATATGTAGATATAATTTATGGTTTAATATAATTTATATATATATATATATATATATATATATATATATATATATATATATATATATACATAAACATATATATAATATAATGTAATGTAATTTATATATACATATATATATATATAAACATATGATATAATATAATATAAAGTAATTTATATATATATATATATAATTTATGGTTTCATATAATTTTTATATATATATATATATATAAATATATATATATATATATATATATATATATATATATACATATATATAAGTATATATATACATATGCATATATATAATATAATATAGTGTAATTTATATATATATATATATATGATATAATTTATAGTTTAATATAATTTATATGTATATATTAGGTTGGTGCAAAAATAATATCGTTTTTTGACGTATTTTTAACGTCAAAAACGACATTATTTTTGCACCAACCTAATATTAATATATTATTCTTTTTATTTTTATTAAAATAACCATATTATCTTAAGCAGCCTATGTGAGTTATTATATATATGTATATCAATCTACACACACACACATATCTATATCTATCTATCTATCTATCTATATATATATATATATATATATATATATATATGTATACATACATTCATACGCACACACATACATTCGATATTGGCTTCAAGCACGGCCTCTAGACTTTGGAATCTCCTGTAGCCCTATATATATATATATATATATATATATATATATATATATATATATATATATATATAGGTGGCCAAATGTAAATGATGATGTGGTCGCAGAAATTGTCTGACTGTTATAAAAGGGTTTTCCTGCATGTGTGGCATGGTGTAGAGCCCTATTTCGAGTAATAGGGTCTTCCATCGGTATCACTTTTTAAACATGTCTGCTCAACCTCCCAAGTCACTTGATGCAGATTTTCATGTTTAGTATGATGTGTTGAGGGAGTGAATTGCTTCATGGCCCTTTTTTTTTCTTTTGCCAACTGACGCTATGTAGTCGACAAAATCAAAAACAAACAACGCACATGCGCGAAATAAAATTATAAAATGTCGAAAATTTACACTTCATGCCTTGTATAAGTCCTGTATATTGCGTTCAAGCACGAGACAGACAGTCGCCACTCGGTATTGACTCAATGTTGACATCAATGTTAACTTATATGTGCGTGTGTCTCTGTCTCTCTCTCTCTGTATCTCTGTGTCCGTGTGGGTTTTGTGTTAATGTGTGTGTGTCTCTGTGCGTGTATCTCTATGTGCACATGTGTGTGTGCGTGTATGTGCGTATGTTTGTGTTTGTGTGCGTGCGTGTGGGCGCGCACACGCGTGTAAATTATTCTACAAATGCGTTGAACGATGTTAGACCTTTATAAAATTCTAATAATAGCTATCTTATAAGTGGATGTTTTTATTGTGCTGTCTCCAGATTAAATTAGGCCATATTGGCGTCATTTTCACACGTAATTATCATATTCTTTTAGCAAGCCTTTTGAAGAAATAGCCATGTAAAATTCTTAGGTCATCTTACACAAATCATGTCAGATGCCGTATTTTAAAACAGAAAAAAACTATGTACGATTGATTTCAAGAAGTTAAAGAGCATTGTTAATATTTCGCGTGGGTTTCTGTAGCTCGAATTATGCATAAACATTTTTACCATCTTCATAGGTACTAAATAGCAATCCTCAATTGTGTGGATTCTTCTGTTGAATTCTATTCATCAGTTCTATGAGAATCTGATCCATGATTTAAGTCAGGACTCAAGTCTGGCGATTTTTTAACGCGATAACACATTCATCAAACAGTGTCTGTTGCGTTACATGCATTTTGCAATAACAGAGTTCAGTAATACTAAAATATCTGCCTTTCATTTAAGTCTGGTTTCAAATGTTTCTTCAACAACAGAATGTATTTCCAATCCCATGACACATTAATCAATAAGTGTACATTGTGTCCCATGCAGATTGCAATAACAGAAATGCTAAAATATTTGGCCTTCTTGTAAGTCCGGTTTCAAATGTTTCTTCCGCTCCAGAATGTATTTCCAATGAGATGACACATTCATCATTCAGTGTCTATTGTGTTTCATGCAGTTTGAATTAATGGAGTAATGCTAAATTATCTGGCCTTATTTGAACCATGTTTTAAAATGTCCCTTCAGTGTATTTTGCTCTATTCAAGCTATCGTCAATTTTAACCAATTTGCTCGAATCACCCCTTTTTATACAGCCCTAAAGCATCGGACTTTCTCCCCCATATCTCCTCGTTTTGTAACGTTGGCCATTTCTTTTTCCTGTCAGCCTCCTGACAAATTCCTGCTTATTAGAATACAGCTTCACCTTCGTTTCATCACTGAATATAATTTTATCACAAGCATATGCATGCACCCTACCGATCATACCATTTTGATCAACTTAATGTTGCCTTCAAAGACTTATTTGTTTAAATAACATTTCATAATTGAAATGAAGCTTTTTGTGCCATGCTCAACCTTATATTCATTTTTTTACACCTTTCTGATTCATTAGACTACAAAGAATGTTATGTTTCAATCATAACCATGATTGAAACATAACGGCATACATTATCGGCCAATAGTTTGGGTCCATCCTTTGGATTTCGAAAAATCGCATCTACAGTTGAGGGCTATGTATCTCTCTCAAGACTAAGCTCATATCGATCCAGAAGGAATTTCTCTCCCTGAAGGGTTTCATGGTATATTCAACAATGATAATAGTATTAACGAATTCATTCATTTTTCTTAAACTTTTAGCTCTTTTTGTCTAATATAAGTTAATAGGTAATGGTAATATTAGAGCTAGTGTTTTTGAAATTTTAGTAACCACCTCCCTAAAAAAATCTGTAGCTAATGCAGCGTTTCTCAATTGGATAGCCTGAGCACATTAATGCGCCCTGAAACGTAGCCAGGTACGCCCCTATTTGACAAGAGTAATTTATAAATTATTATTATGTTAAAAAATCATTATTTTTAAAAAGTTAGAGTCATCAAACACATGCCCGAGTCTTTATCTTTTGATATTTTAAGCCGTATCGTGCGACCCCAAAATTTTCACTTATAAAAAAAGTGATTTTATCCTGTATCTCGAGTATCATCCGAGTTCTTTTTTTGAGAGACAAACTTACAATAGACTAACCTTTTTTTCCTCTACCTCTTTATACCATCTTCTAGCTAAATATGTTTAAAAAGTAGAAGAGAATACTAAATGTATCGTTAGTAACGTTATACTCGTTGCGTAAACGCGTACAACCATCGACAATCAAACGAGAAACACCGAATTATCTTATAAACATAAACAATGGAAAAAGTTGCATATTCGTTAGGTTTATATTTTATAATAGGATATTAATATATAAATATTTTATGCATTATTATTGGATACACTTAAGTAAAACATCAGTTTTATCAAAATTATCTTCATTTTAAATACAGCTGTATATTTTTACTACAGTAAATGGATATGTAGTTTAATCAAAGGCGTAGCCAGGGCCAGCAGAACATACGCTAATTTTATACCTCATATTTGATGCTACCTCCTTAAAATTAGCTTCAAGAATAGGTCTTCCAAATATATATATGATATATATACCAAACCAAACTATAAGAATATTTTGGGAATTTATTATATCCTGTCTGAATTATAGAAATGGATAGTATATAGAGTGGCCAAGAAGTGGGGGATGGGTTCAGTACTAAAGAACAATACAAAACTGATCATTCACTTTATATCATCCTTTCATTTGATTACCGATAAGGATGTTTTGGAATTTTATCTTTGAATCTACTATGGCCAAGAAATGGGGGATGAGTTTAATTCTAAAGATAATACAAAACTGGTCCTTCACTTTCTATCATCCTTTCATTTGATTACCGATAAGAATGTTTTGGAATTTTATCTTTGAATCTACTATGACCAAGAAATGGGGGATGAGTTTAATACTAAAGAACAATACAAAACCGATCCTTCACTTTCTATCATCCTTTCATTTGATTACCGATAAGAATGTTTTGGAATTTTATCTTTGAATCTACTATGACCAAGAAATGGGGGATGAGTTTAATACTAAAGAACAATACAAAACCGATCCTTCACTTTCTATCATCCTTTCATTTGATTACCGATAAGGATGTTTTGGAATTTTATCTTTGAATCTACTATGACCAAGAAATGGGGGATGAGTTTAATTCTAAAGAACAATACAAAACTGATCCTTCACTTTCTATCATCCTTTCATTTGATTACCGATAAGGATGTTTTGGAATTTCATCTTTGAATCTACTATGACCAAGAAATGGGGGATGAGTTTAATACTAAAGAACAATACAAAACTGATCCTTCACTTTCTATCATCCTTTCATTTGATTACCGATAAGGATGTTTTGGAATTTTATCTTTGAATCTACTATGACCAAGAAATGGGGGATGAGTTTAATATTAAAGGACAATACAAAACTGATCCTTCACTTTCTATCATCCTTTCATTTGATTACCGATAAGGATGTTTTGGAATTTCATCTTTGAATCTACTATGACCAAGAAATGGGGGATGAGTTTAATACTAAAGAACAATACAAAACTGATCCCTCACTTTATATCATCCTTTTATTTGATTACCGATAAAAATGTTTTGGAATTTCATCTATGAATCTACTGTGGCCAAGAAATGTGTTTACTTTTGTAACATTTTCTTTTTTAAATTGTAAAGTGACTTTATTGTCAACATGTAATTCAGGAAGAAATAGAAGGGAATACCAAAAAAAAATGATTTGTAAAAAAAAAGGTCTTTCTGTTAGCGCGGGTGAAGAAGACAAAGACTGAAGTTTTGAGATCTCTTCACATGACTGTGTATGAAAAAAAGCGATAAAAATCGAGCAATAAATGGAAAAATCAAAGAGACGAGAAAATGTGTTAACGCTATCGGAGAAAGTCAAAGAAAATTGATAATACCAAGTATGATTAAATAAAAAGGTTAAGAATAGAAACAAGTTGACGAGAAGGAAAAAATACAAGAAGGAACGAAAACATGACAGGGGTCTATTGAGACTGAAGCTCAGTGAAGACCTCAACTGAAACTCCTATATTCGTGCCATCGCTAAAGAAGATAAAAGGATAGTCGTTTCCTTTTATCACTTCAAAAAGTACCTAACTTCTATTTCTAGTTAGTTCTATCCAAAAATAAAGCAATTCTGTCAGATCTGGACTGATGCTGCCCAGTTCTCACTTTCCAGAGTTGTAAGATTTTAAAAAAAGAGATTACGCGGCATTGTGGGTGATTTTCCACCTCGGATTCCTTTTCCGACAGAAGAGTCGTTAGTAGCACCTCACAACTCTGTTATACTCTGATTACAAATCTTTAGAAAAAAACAACATTCCTTAGTTTCACCAGTTAAGATTTTCATAACTAGCAACCGCCACCATCCTGATACCATTCGTAAACTATTATTAAGGAAGAAGTTTCATTCAAATATTTCCCTGTACGGATTTCGGACATGATACTTGACAGTCACTATAATAATAAACAATTCAAATTTATGGGCATCCTATATCTGTCATAAATATTCTAATAATAAGCACTTTTTCCCTCTTATTCATCTTACAACTATCTCATCCAGTAACTATATATGACGATTGGCTCTTAGGCATTTTAATTGAAAAACGTTAGTAATAACGCAGATGAAGTATAGATTTTAAAGGAAAAGGTTTTAATCTGGTAACAAGGAAATGTGAAAGGAACTTAATAGAAAGGAAGGATAAAAAACGAATTTGGATAAAATGAAGAAAAATTAAAGAAAAAAAAACGGAAAGATAAAACCAGGAAAACACAAAGAAAGATGCAGAAACTGAAAAAAGAGGCTAGAAGGCAAAGTCAGAAGAAAAGAAAATAAGATTGGTGAAAGTGGAATGATTGTAGAAAGCGGCAGGAATTGCTATAAAACAAGATGGAATGATTGCTGGAATTCGTAAAAGCAATGATACGTTAAAAATGACAAGAATCGAAGGAACGAAATCAAATAAATAACTCTAGAAATGATTAAAGTAAAAATGTAATAATCGGTAAAGGAAAACAAGAAAAGATAGTCAGAAGAAAAGAAGGAAACAAAATGACAATTTATGAAACAGTGAAGGATTAAGGAGAGCGATAAGAATGGGAAAAGGAAAGGAAAAGCGAAAGGAAAATTGATCAATAATAGAAGCAATGAGAAGCTGATTTGAAAAAAAAAAACGATGAACTTCGAATAACAGGGAAAAGAGAGAAAAACAAACAACCAACAGCTCAAAAAAGAAAGAAATGAAAAATACCCCCCCCCCAAAAAAAATGGTTACAAAGTCGAAAATTACACAGCACTCCGAAGAATTTTAAATGTCTTAAGGTCAGTTTTGTTTTATTTTCATTTGAAATATTTCCGACACACAGTCTGGGAAATTACATATGTGCACATTCTATATATATATATATATATATATATATATATATATATATATATATATATATATATATATATATTAAAGTGAACATAGAAGTCAACACTTAGAGGCAACAGTCTGTTTCATGATATATGCAATCGTCGGGCCACGTGTGCTGTTAGTTTTCTCGGCTATTTATATATATACGGGTCAGTGGTGCATTGTGGGTAGTCTATTATGGCGGTTATTTTACCGGAAGTCGTTTATTTATTTATTTGGGCTAAATTATTTTGCTTGTTTTTATTTATTTTTATTTTTTGTTTCTTATTTATTTATTCATTTTTTAATCGGTGTTTTTATTAACGTAGTAAAAATTTGTTTATATCACTTATTTAATAGTTTTGGTTTGAGAAATTAATTAAACTATTTATTCGATTTTGGGTTTGATTGTTCTAGTTTGTTCTAACTATTATTTTGGCAGGAACAGTTTTTAATTTGTGTTTATTTGGGTTGATTATCTTTATTTATTTATTTTTTCTAACGGTAACTTTATCGGGATTGGTTTGTTTATTTATTTACTTGGATGAATTTAGGTCAATTTATTTTACTTGTATATTTTCTCTTTTCGGTTTTCGATTTTTAAGTAACGTAGTATTTATTTATTTATTTTTTATTTTTATTATTATTTTTTTATTTTTTTATTTTTTTTTTATTTTTTTATCTTTATATAACAGTTATAGATATTTTTTTTCGTCCGATTTTTGGGTTCGATTTTTTAGTCGAAGTATTATTTTGGTCATAATGGTTTGCTAATTTGTTTATTATTTATTTATTTGGGTTCATTTTTTCGCTATTATTTTTATAATTCTATTTCGTCTAATCTAACAGGTATTATTTGGTAATTTGTTTGCATTAATTAATTTTGCTTATTTTATTGTTATTTTGTTTATTTGTTTATTTATTTGTTTTTATTTTATTTTTTCCGTTTTCAATTTTTAAGTAACGTAGTAAAAATTTGTTTTCATGTCTGCATTTTGAGATGAGCTTGGATCTTTTATTTAATAATTTATTTTGGTCTGGGAAAGTAATGATAGCTATATATATATATATATATATATATATATATATATATATATATATAATACACTATACAGGGGGCGATGGATAAATTGGCATGTAAATTCAGCAAAAATGATACTATAATTTTAACAAGAATATTTACCAAAAATACACAAAATTATCCTGTAATTCTAAAGAGTAAATTTATTCAATAAAATCGCCATTGGCTACAACCTTGGTCTCTAGACGACTTCGAAATCTTCTGCAACTCTTCTGGATTGTCTCCTAGCTTAAGCTGGTGAATGTTGCCATAATCCTTGCCTTCAGTTCATCTTTGATGTTTAAAGGAATTTTGTTGGTGTCTCGCTCAACTGCGATCCAACCTATCAAGGTATGTGGTCATATGTATGGGGTGATATGGTCGTAGAAATTCTCTGACAGCCATTACTGGGTTCTACTACTTGTGTATCATGTTGAAGAGTCCTGTTACAGGAACAACCCTCTTGACCTAGGGCGACACTATCTCCTCAAGGGACTTGATGTAGGACTCCGTGTTGAGTCTGATCTCTTGTGGGATGATGAATGGAGGCATAGCGTTGTGACCACGAGTGATCACTCCAAACACCTTCGTAATCACCATTAGACTCCTCGAACCGTTACACACACACGCACGCATACATACACACACACACACACACACATATATATATATATATATATATATATATATATATATATATATATATCCGCGTGTACACACACACACACACACACACACACACACATATATATATATATATATATATATATATATATATATATATAATTCAACATTGAATTCAACACTCAGAGGTGACAAACAGTTTCATAGTAGATGCAATCATCAAAAGAATTCCATCTACCATTTTTCACTCACAAGGCTTGCATCAATCCGGGGTATGATCTCCACGAAATTACACAAAGTTGCCGTAGGCGGATATAGCCTCCCGAGACCAATAATATCTAGAAATTACCTGACAAATTGACCATGGTCAGATACGAACCTGTGTCTCATAACCGGTAACTATGATGAAGGAGCCAGTGTGCCCGCCAAATTCCACCACTGAGATTCAGAATGCTCGAGAACCTACGAGTTATCTTCGACGAGGTTGCATGTTCACTGCAGATTCGGCTCACTGCTGTTTGCTCGTCCCTGGTGCACACTGCTAGTAGAGCGGCTATGTTTATACTGTAACAGCAGCAATAAGACTGGTGTGATCAATCTCAAACTTCGACTACGTGACAACAATAGTACCAACTATACGCATTAAGAGAAGGCTTTTTAGTTAAATTTCATCGTCAAAAATGCAAATGCAATGTCAATCGTTTTTTCTCTGTCTTTATCAATTTATTAATTGTTATTCTTTTATTGTCCTCTCTCTTTAATAATATTTTTTTCCTCATATTCTCTAATATCCAGTAATCCTTTGAGTTCTAGTAGCTTTATTGCCTTGCTTTGGTTGAAATTATTTTACCCCCCACCCCATGTACATGTACAGACACCAGCCCCTTGCACCCCACAAATGTTTGTTCAACCTTTGATTGGATTTACTTGGTGGTTGTATCGCATGCCAAATAAGTATCGTAATGTAGGCTGTTCCAATAACTTGAACCGATTTTAAATGTGAATTAAGTTTAAGCGTCGATTTTTATTTTTTTATTTTTCTTTCACATTTAACAACTTAAGTCTTTGGAAATTTCAGCCATGGAAAGATTAACAATCAAACAACGTGTTGAAGTTATCGAAGCCTATTACAAAAATGGATGTTCACATTTATAAATATACGGTACAATGATTCCACAAGTTACCTTTGGTGGATGCAGGGACTTTTCAACAATCTTCCTTGGATTTTCATTAGCCCAAACGCGACACTTCTGCTTATTAAAGAATCTACTAAGATGAAAATATGCTTCATCACTAAACAGGATTTTTTGCGAAAATTTTCATCGGCTTGTCTTCGCTCGCGCATCCAATTGATGAATGAATGGCGTTCTAAATGGTCAGCAGGTTTCAGTTCTTGGGTCAATTGAAGGGTGTAGAGACAAATCTTTTGTCAAAATTCAATGTAATGTTGTTGTGGAGAGGTTCAATTCCTGCACACGTTGACGAATAGAGGTATCTGGATTTTCGGCCATATTCTCATTCACCTCAGCATTGTTTTCAGCTTAACGGCGTAAATGAGCACGCAGTGGTGTTTTCACATCTGCCATTGACCCAGTTTGAGTTTACGAACAATTTTTCCATCTGCACTCCCGATTGGTCGATTATGTTGACCCCAAAAAATGCGCGAAATTCATTTCTGTTTTAACTCTCATTTTCGTCCAGGCTTCGATAACTTTAACACGATGTTTGATTTTTTATCTTTCCATAGTTGAAATTGCCAAATACTCAAGTTGTTAAATCTGAAAGAAAAAGAAAAAAAATATTCGATGCTTAAACTTAATTCACATTTAAAATCGGTCCAAATTATTGGAACACATTATATTTCCCATAATAATTCTTATGTGCTACAATGTAGTAAAGTGAAGGCAAGATACACTTCATCTACAATGCATGTGTCTGGTGTAGGCTATGGTTCTCCTACACGCAATTACCTTTTTGTTGCCCCTTTTTCTCACCATTTCCCTGGATCTTTCCATTGTTCCTAGGGTATTATTCGTCTAGCGCAAGACCACAAGTAAAGGGCATACAATGCCCAATTCCCTCACATAATTTTTAGTATGTAATTAATGTCAGGAATTTACCAAACGTTTCAGTCGAATTTAATATCAGTCAGTAATCTTTGTTGATATGTGGTGGCCCCAGGATATATTTGGGTCAACGAAAATATACAAAACGTAAGCTCTGCATTCGCTATCACATCAGGAGACCTAGTTTTATCAGAGAGATGTAGTAGGAGGTAACGTCATCATCTCCAATTGCACAAACTAGCCACAAAAGATGGTGTCAATAGCTCCGCCGACATATAGTTAAAGAAAGGAACTGAAAGTAGGATATAAATATCCAAGATAACCGGACTGAAATTTATATAAACAACCCATTAGAATTTTTCACTTTCTTGCGAGACGTTCAATTTCAAAGAAAAACTTTAACACTAGGATGGCCAGCTCTTTTGACATCTTTATTTAAATTGAAGCAGCCATCTCTAATATATTCAATATTCAATTCAGAAATAACCAATCATTAAAAGAAATTCACAAATATTAGTATACCTTATACTGAAAGAAAGTGATTATATATATATATATATATATATATATATATAAATTATATGTGTGTGTATAGATAGATAGGGGGCATAAACACAAGTATTATTGCTTGTGAGAAATTTTTCCATGCATTTACCCTATAAATAGCCTAGGTGTCAAAAATGACACCTCGGCCATTCAAGGTAAAACCTCAAATATCAGTTATTCCACTGAATATTTTTTAAAGAATTAAGTCTGTTAAGCATCTTTGCTAAAATTCAATAATTGTCCATAAGCCTCAGTATCGAACCAAAAACTAATTATTCCACAGTAATTTGTTGAAAATTTGAAGGTGTCAAAAACGACACCTCGGTCATCCTTGTGTTAAATCCACATAGCCGTAGGATTGATGCAAATTTTGACGCCTAAAATGAAATATTTAGACTCTAGCGTTCTTATAAGTCATTACTGAGATAATGTTACGCAATATTAAATACTATGACACTTCTTTGTGTGATATTTATAATGAAAACCTTCTCAGACGAGGTCATCGTTATCGGGCTACCATTTATCAAAATCTTTAACTATAACCACAGGCAATGTGTTTATTTCCTGAAGATCGTATGATACAAGTTCTCTGAAAACGAGAATTAATAGTCTCTTCATGTAAGTCTATTTCTATCACAAACTTGAACTATGCCCAGTGATCCTTACATGAAAAATCTGTCATTTTTTTTATTGATACAAGCGAGAAACTATTTACAAGGCAAGACACATGCTATAGACTCGATGTGAAAAGCCGAATTACAAAGGCCCTGTAGGTTGAAGAATCACACATGTTATTCAAGTGTAGGTGGTGGGCAGCGTGAATTTGTCAGGCGAGATCAAGTCACTATGTGTTTATTTCTTGATATGCAAGCAGCAATTTATGTTATGCGTTAACGGAGCGGTGTCATCATTTTGTCTGTGTGTTCTAACCAGTGATTTGGATTCGTTTCTTCACTTTTACACGTAGAAAATTTAAGGTTCCTCTTCTGATGGAAGGTTTTTTCGTATTCCGTAATGTACATCTACCTGTCTCAATATTGTCTGCTACTAGGAAAACATAAGATACACACACACACACGCGCACACACAGAGTCTGTTTCTTAGTCAAGTTTAAAAGCGAAATTTTTTGTAGTTACATAAAATTCGAAATATTAAAAAGGGAACGCAACTGTGTAATCCTAATTCTGGATATTGGTAACTTGCCTTGATAAAGTCGGATTGACGGAACGCGACGACAAAGATTAAGAAATGTTTTTTTTTAATGCAATTTGCCTTATCTTCAGAATTATTCGGACAGATTTCACACACACACAAACACACACAAACACACACACACGTATATATCTATAAACAGATTGAAAGTGATAGATAGATAACGAACAGAGTGCGATAGAGACAGAGAGAGAGAGGAACAGAGTGAAATACATAGATAGATAGACAGATAGATAGATAGATAGATAGATAGATAGATAGATAGATAGATAGAACTGGTGAAGCGCTGAAGGACATAACGAGCAATTTCTTTACGACTCTTCCTTGATTAGCCTAAAACATACATACATATAACTGTATATACATATATATATATATATATATATATATATATATATATATATATATATACGCACACACAGAGACACACACACACACACACAAACAAATATATATATATATATATATATATATATATATATATAAAGTAAAGGATTGCTGTATACGGAATAAATTCCAATAACCCAAAAATACTATTCTTAAAAGAGTGCTCAATACAGAATAGAGGAAAAATATTTTTTTCGAAAATTATAACATAAATATGTTATAAAATTAGTAGACCTCCCCTGCCCATGTCATCACCTCAAATATATCTAAGTTGTAACGAAGCTTAGAGCAACATTAGATTTTAACGTTTATTCTAACTGATTTTTTGGCCTTTCAATAAAAACAAAATAAATAGCAAACATATGTATTTTTTCCTCAGTTCTTTCTTTAAAACAAATTATAATTTTTTAAGCTTAATGCAGATTAAATTAAAAATTAGTAATTTTTAATTTTCAATTTTATAGTAAAATTTAATATCAATTAGAATGATTTCTATTTTTGTCGAACGCTAACAATAATTAATATAAACAAGGTCCGTTGTCCAGTTTTTTTTTAATTCTCATATATTTGTCTTTTGATTGTTCACTGCAGTTTATGTAACAGCGTTTCCCCTAACAAGGGGTGTTTCATTAATTTGAACATTTTTAAACACTTTATTCTACAGTCAACACCATCACTTGATAAAACAACAGAAGTGTCGGACAAAATGGCTACTTTTGAACTGATTTTATAACATATTTATGTTATAATTTTCGAATAAAGTATATATATATATATATATATATATATATATGAAGAAAAATATACGGAATTTTTTTTTTTTTTTTTCCGTATATTTTTCTTCATACTGTCGGATCTATATCCATATATTTGCTTACAGATATATATATATATATATATATATATATATATATATATATATATATATATATATATATATATAAGAATACACATGCATGCATAAATATATAATAGATAGAAACAGTCTGAGATAAATAGATAGATAGAAAGAAAATTATATATATATATATATATATATATATATATATATATATATATATATATATATATAGGGAAGAGCTTATAGTTGTCCCAACGAGAGAAAAGTGTATATTTTAAAAAGAAGATAAACCGTAAACGTTTTTGACTGAAATGTGGATTTTCTTTTTTTTTAAGATATATACTCCATTTTTCATAATTCTGCTACACCGGTTTCTGGTTTCGCGATTTCAGATTGAAACAGATAGATCGATCGGTAGATAGAGAGATAGATAATGAACAGCGTTTGATAGATAGATAGTTATATACGTAGGTAGATACGTAGGTAGGTAGGTTAGTAAACAAACACACATGAACAGACTGTAGAAGATAAGAAGATAGTCACATTTGATAACGGAGACTGATAGCTTGGATTGATGAAGCCCTAAATGACGAAACACGTTATATGTATCATTTTATAGAAAGAGATAGAGAGAGAGAGATTGAACTGTACAACATCTCTCTCTCTGTCTCTGTCTCTCTGTCTCTGTCTCTGTCTCTCTCTCTTTATATATATATATATATATATATATATATATATATATATATATATATATATATATATATATATATATATATATTCTGTATGTTTGTTGTGTTAATTATGAGTTCTATTTTCCCTAAAACTTTGTCAATGCCCACTTGTTCAGTTCAGTCCATATTATCCTCAGCATCCTTCTGTAGAAACTCATTTTCGTTGCCTCATTTTTTTTTCTGTGTTTGGATTATCCAGCATTAACTGATATATAGGAGTACTCAGAATATGTAACTGTTAGGTGTTCTTTTCTTCGTTTCTAACCAAATTTTCCTGTTCTTTAATAATGTTCTTAGCTTTTTGGAAGATCACTGTCACAATTCAAATGCATCTTCAGGTATTTAAATTATTAAAGTGGCTAAAGGTTTTTCATTTTGCAGACAACCATACATTATGTCTTCTAGTAATTAAGATTTAATCCTTCCTTATCACTTTCCTACACTATACACTGTAGCAGTTTTTGTAGATCCTTTCTGTCTCTGCTATCAACACATCTAAAATTGTTAATATTGTGACCGGCAAAAACGAATCCTTGTAGGACTTTTAATTATCTCAGAATTGCCTAACTGTATAGTGATTTTCTAAGCATAGCTTCGTATGGAGCATCAGTTAGTGACAAACACTTTACTCAGTCATGATTACACCACGTCTAAGTACTCTAAAATGATTTTCTAAGCTACGCACAAGACTGAAAATATAGAGCAACTAGTGTAGATCGTACTCACTAATTAGTCGTAACTGATCTAGTGAAACAAGCTTGATAACCATTACATAACATATCATATCATATCGAAGTGCCCAATTGTCTCACTATATAGGTTGTATAAGTTCGGTGAAGAGATACATTTTTGTCACACTGAAATGAACGATAATACTGATATTCCTCTCAAATAAGTCAAATGAATTCTAAAAAGGACTCCGAAGTAATGCAAGTGGAAACGAATATTCGTTCTGTGTATGGAAGAAACAATCATAGTCTTTAATTTCCCTGACATAACAACGATTCAACATCTCTCTATGTGCTTTAGATGAAGTATTGTAACAGTTTACACTACTTACATTGTTCAAACTGTTGTCTTCATCTTTATTGCGATATTCCTGATGTTTCGGCCGTTGTACGCTCCGGCCATCTTTGGGTGATATACTTTGGAATT
>OZ010591.1:42734266-42756766 GCA_963932145.1 Acanthosepion lycidas
AGCGTGATTTTTCCGTTTCCATCTTACTTAACTAATCCTGGTTGCTTACCCGCTTGGTACAGCAATTTTCTGTGGAACAATTCCATTATTCCTTCGAGTTTCCTCTTTATCTTTGAGGAATTTATCTGGAATTCTCTGCTATAATCTATGGCGTAGATCATTGTCGCCCCACTGTCTATTTCTATACATGTAACGCCTTCTTCTTTTCTTTGTACAGTTCAGTTTTTCTCGCTGTTTTCACTGAATCTTACCCAAAGCAGTGATTGAACCCATGCTTGCTATGAACCCAAATTCATAAAACCTACATTTTAATTCCCCAAACCTAATCAATCGAACACACATCTAAGCTATGTTAGAGTTACGTCATATAAAGTCACGAACGGCGCTATGAATTCCTATAAATAAAATCTGCTTGTTTTGAAAAACTACTGGCAACTTTTGCATCATATTACAATATCACTAGGATATTTAACTGTAGCATCTATTTCTCAAATCAATGACTCATGCCTGTCGTATGCGGCATTCAAAATCGTAAACACTGGAAAACCTACAATATTCAGAACTTTTTTTTTCTATAATCCGGACTTTTCTCTATCCTGAAGCTTTCTGCAAAATACGTTGTAACTGTAATTGAACATCCTTGATTGATAACTTTCGTGGCAAATGAGTTCTGTTCTCAATGAAACGTCTTATAAATAATGCAGCCATCTGGTTCCCGTGTTAGACCAAAAACAATTGAGTTTGTCTCCAATAATAATTGTTTTCCGAGGCTTATTCGCTAAAATAACACTTCTTGTGGAAGGAACTGCTCTCTCTTATCCACTGTGGAATGGAAAGGTCATTAACCTCAGGGGTCAAACTGAATGATTTTGGGGACGTGTTTCAGTGCAGTGGGAACAGACTGTCGAATAATTTATACCGTCTTCATTTTTTTGTTTTTTATACATACATACATACATACATATATATATATATATATATATATATATATATATATATATATATATATATATATATATATATATATATATATATGTTATGACTTTCTCGTTACTGGAAAAGTGCTCGACAATTGAAGGTTTTGAGTACACTAGTCAAACAAACTTGTTCCTACTTACAAAATAAATTTATGTTTCGGAGTTGTTTAGTTCTTCTTCTTTATGCGCCGTGTCCACACAGAACGTAGGTGATCATGGCTCTCCACAATTTCATCTTCCTTGTAGCGCTTAATAATTTTTGTCTTTTTGTTATCTTTACCTGTTCCGCCATCCATTTACTCAAGCCCACGCGTTGTTTTCCTCTGTCTCTCATGCCTTCAATCTATCCTGCGAATATCAAATTCTCCAAACACTCTTTCCTCATTATGTGCCCCAGAAATTCTCTTCCTTATGTTAAGTATAATTTTCCTCTTTTTTTTACGGTGATGTGATTACGCATGCGCACGAAGGAGAGGTGACGGTGATTTATTTACGTTTTTGACAAACCCATCGAATCAAAATATGATTCTGCCTACTACTAATCTCAAATACAGTGGAAAACAATTTACCAGGCTTAACATTAAATTTGTTACAACTTCTTCAGAAACAATAAAAGTCTTAATTAAAACAATGAAAAATAATAAGCTAAAACTAGAAGAAGGAATCATCTGTAATAATTACAACAAGGAATATATAGGAATAACCTCTATGAATTTAAATAAAAGATTATACATAATGAACTCACTGAAATGAGTCTGACTCTAATTTCCTTTTAAAAAATGCTAATTCAATTAAAAGTAAAAGCAATTTACTGTGATTAAATGTATAAAAAGTTCTTTAATCGGTAGAGCCTTCACAGAAAATTTGTCTCTATGTTCTTTACAATGTTACCCGATTATTGGCAGACTTTGTCTTATCCCAATGTAGGATATTTCATAATGGAAGTAACGGAGAAAAAAAGAAATTCGTTAGAGTACATACTCCAGCACATTTGTATGTCTAATCACATCAACGTAAACATCACTTTAGTCGGATGAAGTCCTAAATGCTGAAATGCGTTTCACGAAAATGCTTCTTTTCTACTTTATCATAGATTTTCCTAAAATTGTTCCTCTATATAAAGCATTATATATCGTTTTCCCATAATATCGATATTGAAACATATCAAACACTAAAAAAAAACAGAAAAAATAACTTTTAATATTAGCCCATCCAATTACTATTAAGTTGGTGCAAAAATAATGTCGTTTTCTCACATAGTAACATATGTGAGAAAACGACATTATTTTTGCACCAACCTAATACAGACTCTGCTTCCAACCAAGAACAATAACAAAACTACTGATGAGGATGGAAAGAAAGCTAAAAAAATAGAAAATAATAAAACATTTTTAGATATTGAGCCTGAAATTTAAGAATAGCTTCCTCTCCCCCGAATTCGATAACATGCTTCTCAATTTCAATAAGGGAGTCTGGAATAAGAAACTTATCGGAAATCCGCAGAGTTTATCGCGCAATAATTCACTATCAATATAAAAAATACTGTCCCATAGACCCTTACACATAGACAGGTATCTGTATTGGATCCATTATGGTGGAAGTATTAATAAACATTATATTAACTAGGCTTTCTTTTTGTTATGAAACTCAAGTCCTCATAAACCAGTTTGTTTTACGTGAGGGTGTAATGATAGCATACATATCATAAAATAAAGCCATGAAATTGCTTAACGCACTAAAAGGAATTTTATACCCCGTTGTGTCAACCGCTCAGGAGCATATGACCACATCAGTGGAAGATTCATTGCATCCATTAGAAACCACTTTCCAAAATGCGAATCAACTAAATGCATCGATCTAATTTAGGAAGTGTATCGATCTTGAGGATTTGACATATCTGGCGAAGACCACTATACGGAAACAATTCAAACTTCATCATAAAGGCGACAAGGAAAAATGAGAACCCCATTCTATTTAAAAAATTTTTCTAGATTTCCCTTCACATTTAAAACAAAAATAACAGACGTAAAGAGATTGGCAATGACCATTTCAGCATTCCATACTATTTGATATAATGGAATATGCGTACACCTGTGTTCCCCCTCACTGGAATATGATTGGCTGGTGTCCGTCATAAATACCGATGGACGTGTAGGAGAGTCAGAGCCTTAGTCTGAGAGCTAAGTCTATAACGACGCCCATTGGACCACGCCATTGATCTACACATCGTACCTGTGACTCCGACGCGTACCAGTCGATTACTGCTACCGTATTCTACTTGGTCATAGTAGCCAAAACTACTTAGCTACTTCGTTCAAATATATCCCTTTCCGGGACATATCACTATTTCCCAAACGAATCTACCTATCGAAGAAAACTTTTCCTACCGAATCCAATATACTGATAATTGGAGCTATGCAGATGACATTGGTATCTATTTTTGTTTTAGTAAAGGGTGTAATGATGGCCTAAATATCATCAATTCCAGGAAATTGCATACCCCCCCATAGAAAATAACTGCAAGGTTTACCTCACAGTATGCTATGACAACATCAATAGAGATTTCCTATTCTCATCTATGACAAATCGCATTTCAAACTCTGACTCAATGAAATATATAGTTCTGCTAGAAAATCGCTACTATATGTCTGGTGTAGACCTCAATACTAAAAAAAAATAAAATAAACTCATTGGAATTACACGTAGGATATAAGAGTCACAGTCTATTCAAGAATTTCCTAGAATATGACATGCGCATTTATATGATCGAACAAGATCTAACGTGATGGTCACTGATCATTCAAATATTCCATAATCCATCCCAGAAGACCTGACTAATAAAAAAATTCTGTTTTTCTTTCTGAGGCCAATGTAATGATGCTAAGGGTGGTTGTGCTGGTGACATAGGTATTCATGTTTGGAATAAAAATTATCCCGGAGAGAAAAACAATCGATATCCAAATATTCTAAGAATTAGGACTCAAAATGTATCTTTACAAAATAGAAACTATGATAATGGAAACTTGAAATGAAACTATTGATGACACTAACCATCATAAAAATCCAAAATGTGGAATTAATAAATAAAAAACACTTCAAATACTTTGTAGTAGCGATCAATGATGACAAAATTTGTAAAGGAAATAAGGAAAATGAACATTGAATAGGCTGCCGTAGAGGTAGTTTCATCCAAAATTATAATAGAAGTTACGAAAAAGTAAAACATACTCCGGTCTTACTCCTATACAGATTTGTCAGATCCAGTTTTTCATATGGATGTCATGCCTGGCACCAAAATTATTCAGAAATATCTAGTCACTAATTACAGCAGTATACAACCGCTTTTACAAATAAATAGTTAAAAATGGTTTCGTAATTATTTTCTCTCTTTCTTTCTTTCTTTCTTTCTGTCTGTCTGTCTGTCTTTCTTTCTTTCTTTCTTTCTTTCTTTCTTTTTGTATCGTTTTCTTGCATTTATTATTTAAATACTTCCTCAGTTTTCCCTTATCTTTCATTTTCTTTCTTTCTTCTTTTTTTATTTATTTATTTTTATTGCATTATATATTTAATACTTCCCCAGCTTCCTTATATTTTCTTTCTTTCTTTCTTTCTTTCTTTCAGAAAGAACGAAAGAAAGAAAGAAAGAAAGAAATTCTTTCTTTCTTTCTTTCGTTCTTTCTGTCTGCCTTTCTGTCTTTCTTTCTGTCTTTCTGTCTTTCTTTCTTGATCGTTTTCTTGCATTAATTATTTAAATACTTCATCAGATTTCCATTTTCTTTCATTTTCTTTCTTTCTTTTATTTATTTTTTATTGCATTATATCTTTAATACTTCCCCATCTTCTTTCTCTTTTCTTTCTTTCTTTCTTTCTTTCTTTCTTTCTTTCTTTCTTTCTTTCTTTCTTCATATATTCCTGCTTAAATAACATTTTTTTTTTGCTTTCTTTTATTTTCTTTCTTTTTTACCTTCCTGTTTGAGTGTATGGTTTGAGATATTTTGACATCATTTCCACCAGACTCTCGCATGCATTTGTTTTTAGTATTTTCTCACTAATTAAAATACTCATCACTACAGATATTATGATTTCATTTCGATACGTTTAAACTTATCTTCATTTCTGTACACGGAAATAAGCATAAGTTTGTTAAAAGATGAACCAAATGAAAGATAGACAAGAAAAAAGAAAAGAAAGAAGAAAGAACTAAAAAAGAAAGAAAAAAGAAAGAAAAGAAAGAAAAAAGAAAGAAAAGTAGTGAGATAAAAGAAAAGAAAGAAAGAAAAGTAGTGAAATAAAAGAAAAGAAAAGGATAAACCTTCTTCAAGCCAAGTGGGCAGGCGCTACAGGATCACAAACCAAGAACTGTACCAAATAACAGTAACTGCAGCACTGGACGTCTACCAACAGCAGCAACAACTAAAATGTATAGTACACGTTGCTCGAAGGGAAAATTATGACATAATCGTCATGTTGACGTTCCACATTACTTCAAACAAAAGGTTAGGAAGGAAAGTCTCAATCAATGCTTGACAGAGCGATAGAAGCTACTGAATTTGAGAAACCTTTTTTCCTGTAAAATTCTTCTAATAGAAAGATTTTATGTCATCTGCCAGCAGCGTTTGTTGCTCAGGTCAATGAATGCTGAATATTTAATTATAAGGAAACATATATATAGTAATATTACCGTTACAATACATATATAGTATATACTCGTGAAACGCGCGATCTCGTGTATCAAGCGAGTTCCTTTTTTGAGAGACCAAATTGCAATAGACTAATCTCTTTTATTCTGTCTATCTTATTTTCTAGTGAAATATGTTAAAAAGTTCTAAGAGAATGATAAAAATATCGTTAGTAACGCTATACTCGTTCCGTAGACGCCTACAGCCATAAACAAACGAACGAGAAAAAGCTAAACATCTTATAAACGTAAACAATGGGAAAGACGCATAATCGCCATGTTTGTATTTAATAATATGATACTAATATGTGAATATAATAATATTATTGGATACACTTAAGTAAAACATTAGTTTAATCAAAATCATGATTATTTTAAATACAGATGTACTTTTTGACTACAATAAATGCATATATATATATATATATATATATATATATATATATATATATATATATATATATATATATATATATATATTGGTCAACGGCCCAGAAGATACGCTAATTTTATATCTCTTGTACAAAGTGACCCTCTTAAAATTAGCTTCAAAATTAGGTCTTCAAAAGTCTCATGATACGCGAGTATATACGATATATTTTTTCTTGTTTTCTTTTACCTCCATTTTTTTTATTCAATCTTCCGTTGTCTTTTATTACTGCGATCTTTCATTTATTTCATTCTCATTTTTTCTTTTAAATTTTCCTTTTTAATTCCACTTTTTTCCTTATTTCCTTCTGTACTTGTTATTTTAATTAAATACGTATCTAAAATTACTTATCATTTATTTTCTTTTTCCTTTCTTTTATTTCATTATTATTTCTTTGTTTTCTTTCGTTTCTTTTTCTTTCTTGTTTCTTTCATTGTTTCTTTCTTTCTTCATTTCTTTTCTTTCTTTTTGTCTTTCTTTTCTTTTTTCCTTCTACTCTGTTTTTTATTTAGTTCACTTTTAAACAAACCTATGCTTATTTTTGTATACAAAAATGAAGATAAGTTTAAACATATCGAAATAAAAACATAATATCTTTAGTGATAAGTATTTTAATTAGTGATGAAATACTAAAAACAAATGTATGCGGTCAAAATATCTCAAACAATACTGAGAAAATATGAATCGTCAAAATAAAACGAAATTGAAAAGAAATATGCAAGGAAGCCGAAAAGAGAAAGAAAAAAAAGTAGAGCAAACAAGTTTTTAAGTAGGAATTTATGAATAAATAAATAAATAAATAAATAAAGAAAGAAAGAAAGAAAGAAAGAAAGAAAGACAATAAAAGAGAAGGAACTTGAGGAAGTATTAAAGAAAGAAAGAAAGAAAGAAAGAAAGAATAAAAGAAAGAAAGAAAGAAAGAAAGACAATAAAAGAGAAGGAACTTGAAGAAGCATTTAAATAATTAATACAAGAAAACGAGAAAGAAAAAAAGAAAGAATGAATGAATGAAAGAAAGAATGAAAGAAAGAAAGAAAGAAAGGTAATAAAAGCGAGAAAAAACATTGTGGAGTTATTTAAAGAAATAATGTAAGAAAGCAAAAAAGAATGACGGAGAACAAAAGACATGGAAGTGTGAAGAAGTTAACTGTAAAAAGAAAAAAAATAAAGAAAATATCGAGAATAAGAACTAGTAAAGGTGAAAGAAAGGAAAGGAAGGAAAGAAAGGAAGAAAGGAAGGAATAATTGAAGACAAAGACAAAGAAACTGAAAAAGAAATCTCATGCCCATTGCCAGAAAACCATTTAACCGTGGGACGAATAGGAAAATTCCCGCTATGCGTTTGTATCAGGTGAAAAATCGTTGACTCACAGACTGCAGGGTAAAAGGGCACCTATATTCTATCGATTGCTTCCTTATTCACTTTTTTTATTATTATCTTTGCACTGTACCAAAACTAGAAACATTAGGGAGCTGACTTAACACACTAGACAAGACGAATTCATTCAAACTTTTTTCAGCCCCTCCCAAAGGAGTTCAAACAAAATATATAGAAGGACAAAAGTATTTTTAAATCGATGCTTTCTGTACTTTGGGAAGACTTCATCATCCTTATTCTTTCTTTTTCTTCCGGAAAAAGAATAATACAATGGAAAAGCTCAGTTAGAAATCAATAAGGCATGCTTATAAAACATTATTGGTACGTATCCGGTTTTGGTGTGTATGCCTGTGTGTGTTTGAGAATGTGTTTGAGAATGTGTGTGTGTGTTTGTGTGTGTATGATTGTTCGTGTGTGTATGATTGTGTGTGTGTGTGTATGATTGCGTGTGTGTGTGTGTGTATGATTGTGTGTGCTAAAAATGGTACTTCGCCAAGAAACTTTATATTAAGGCATTTCTGGAAGGTAACAGTCAGACTTTCTAGTTATGGGGCTCGATATCAAATGCATTAAGAGGCTCGATTTCAAAAGATAGTATCTTATGGGGCTCGATATCAAATAATAGTGTATTAAGGGTATAGATAGCAAAATACATACATTAAGGTGATCGCTATGAAAGGATAGGGCATTATGTGGCTCGATATCAAAGGATAGTGCATTAAGGGGATAGATAGCAAAGGATATACATTAAGGGGATCGTTATCAAAAGATAGGGCATTATGGGCCTCGATATCAAAAGATAGTGCTTTATGAGGCTAGATATCAAATGATAGTGCATTACGGGGCTGGATATAAAAAATAGTGCATTATGGCGCTCGATATCAAAAGATAGTTTATTAAGGGTTTCGATATCAAAAGATAATGCATTAATAACTTCATTTGGAAAAGTAACAGCGCGACATCCAAATTACAGTTTCTAGATAACGGAATCAAACAGATGCAACAATTTAGATATCTGCGAAGCGTATGAAAAGAGCGCGGAAAGTGCGACACGGAAATCCGAACGCGCATTGGTATAGCAAAATATTCCTTCGAAAAGCTGAGAAAAGTATTAAGAAACAGAAAAAATATCGTTAGAAATAAAGGAAATAGTAGAACACTGTTACGTCATATGCTGGACAATATCGAATGACTGCTGGAGGATCTCCGTACAAATGAAGAAGAGTCTTGAAGCAACGGAAATATGGTTCTACAGAAGGATGTTGAGAATAGCATCGACCGAACATGTGAACAATGATGAATTTTTTAAAAAATGGAAGCAAAATGAACACATATAATTAACATCAAGAAGAGACATTTAAAAATTCTAGGATACATAATGAGAATGAAGTGCTTGGATAGAAAGTAAGCAGAGAAAAGTAACGGATAACCTACCTGGCGAACTTGAGTGAATGGATGGAGGAGAATGGTATGGGAGTGATGGTAAAAAAGCAAAATTTATTAAGAGTTACAAGGGACATGAAATTGTGGAGAGACATGATTGTCAACGTCGGGAATATATATATACTAGCAGCATGGCCCGGCGTTGCCCGTGCTTGATTCAAAAATCGTACGACTCATACAGAAATCGCTATCACTTGACTTAACATATTTTTGCCTTTCCTTACCTTTAAAGGAGTGCCCTTTGCCGTGCTGATGTTGCTACATGCCTTACTTCTTGCCTATCTCACACTGCGAATTTTTTCTAAGCTCTATACTAAACATTAAATCTGTTACGAAAAAGAACTAAACAAAATGAACACAAAACGATAAGCTTTAAAAAAGGACTCGTAACTGGAAAAACCGAATGAAAAAAGAATGTTAACAAGAAATACTTTTTCACATCCAAACCCAGTTCTGCGGAATCAGAATCAACGTTGAGTTTAAGCAAGTGAATTAGTCAATTAAAATAAAGTGTCATGCAGATTTAAATTTTTCACACTTGTGACGAATGCAGCTATCGATATTTTTGCATGCTAGCATACTAGTTAACATTCGTGTCAGTCAGCTGTTGGCTCTCACGCTGGCCAATAGAATCTTCCTGCCTATTCGTGGCTGCCAGCTGTAGCCTCTCACTCAATTGATTATTTCCACTATCGATGGAAGTTGGGAAATGTAAAGTCGGTCTTGGTCTTCCCGCTAACTTGGAGCAGTGCATGTAAATTTTGGTGCAAGTCCGTCGAAAATTGCGGTCGGGCATTCGTTACACACACACGCACACACACACACATATACTGTTTATATATATATATATATATATATATATATATATATATATATATATATATAGTCATCAATAGACAGACTGTTTCGCTGTATCACCGCTCATCAGTGTGCTAGCCATCCGATTGCTTTAAGTCGGGATCGAAACCCGATCGATTTGTCATCAGTCAGATATTCTATCGTCGCACGTCAGAGCGGAAGTGAATTTTTTTACGTTTTTACTATGCGATAGACGTCAAGAGAGCTTGATTCGTGCAGGAGTGCCTTGCATTAGCAGCAGTAGCCACTGTTTATAAAATCACATCTTCCTCTCCGAAAACTCAATCGAATTATTTCGAAGGCATAAATAGTCATCCACAGACTGTTTCGCTGAATCACAGCACATCAGTGCGGTTAGGCATCCGACTGCTTCAAGCTAGGATCGAAACCCAACCGATTGGGCATCAGTGAGAAACTCTACCCCCAATCTATCGGCAGAGAGAATTTCATTTATTTATAAAATATTTATTCATTTGTTTCTTCATTTATTTTGCGGTCGTCGTTCCCCAAAATAAAAATAAAAACTGAGTTGAAATTAATTAACGTCGAATTTCTAAAGCGAAATCGTTATAATCTGAAGGTGACCAATTCTTCTTTAGCTGACCATGTGGGTGATGAATTATTTACTTCCCTACAACCCCTTTCTCACATAGGAATCTTTGCTAACCTCTCACTATTCTATTACTGCCTGTGCCAGATGTTTAGACGAGATACATTGCTTAATTCCACCAGTTCATAATATTGCAACTAGTATACGCCATGTTAGATATATAGTGTATGCTCCTATTCACCCTTTTCGATATTCCCATTTTCAACTTAAACAGCTTCCCCATAATTGTTACGTCATGAAACCGATTTTCGAAAGACTTGCCTGTCACTATAATCTTAATCTCTTCAAATTTATTCAACCGTTATCAATCTTACATATCCTCATAATATGACCTTGTGCATCTCTTCCTTTACGGTATTATAATCACTGTATCTTATCACTCTATAATTTGAGAGGCTCTTGGGCCTTTTATTGGGCGCAAAATAGTATGAAAAAGAGTTCAGATACTTAACGTGAATCCCATTTTATCTAGTAGATTTTGTTGAAATTTTCTGATGACGCCAACTAATATCAAGTTATGTCAAAATAGATATTTTTCAATTTGTCTTTCATATATATATATATATATATATATATATATATATATATATATATATATATTGTTAACCATGTTCATCATAGTCTATGAATATAGAATACAGCGCAGTACGTAATCTGTTAAATAAAACAACGTTAAAGATTAATACTGACGAGTCAGACACTCTACTGAATCCGTCTATATCGACAATACCACCAGCAGCTGTTATGTAATTATTCAGTCTTCGATATCAAAGGCTGCCAGTGAATATTCGGGAAAAAAAAACGGCTGCCTTTATACACATCGCATTGATTATTTTGAGCCTTCTGATTGGGTAACCCTTCTATTGGTGAACTATAAAATGAGTCAGCTCATTTTGGCTGGCTCACTAGTACTACTCAAAAATTCCAACATACATGTGTGTGTGTGTGTGTGTGTTGTGTGTGTGTGTACACACATAGATAAAATCTAGTTACTACCAATAGCATTTCTAACAACAACACAACATTAATAATCCTACACTCTAACACTCTTTCTCCTAAACTTGTAAATAAAGTACTTTTTCCGAATACTAGTATCTTTACAATCACCTCCAAGAGAATCGGATATATAATTAGGAAGAAAAATAAATCCAGTACCAATTCAGATGTCTGTAGTTATCAAATAAATTGTTTACAACAAAATCTAAAATCCGACGATCATAAAAGAGATTTACGTTTAGAAATCATTCAAAATCTCATTATACATATAAATAAAACTGGCCATAACTTTGATTTTACTAATGCCGTCCTAATTTAAAAAAAAGAACATGATTCTTTACGGATAAATAACTTGAAGGACCTACATATTATCAACTATAAACACACATCAAAAGCATTTAGTTTACATCATCAAACTTTATTGAATCCGTTCTTAAAAATCTAACTTATGTTTATCTAAAACAAACGGTATATACGTAAAGAATTTTCCAAGTCAACATGTGATAAAAACAACAATCATAATGTCTACAAGATGCAATACATCCACACACTACGAATACGCATTTTCACCTGAATCCCATATAGACAAACTGGAATTATCATAAACAAAGCAATATTTACATATTTATATAAAGCAATATTTACGTTTTTTCGGGTATGCTTGGAACCCGTTAATTTTTTAATACTCTGGATGGGCGCGTCTTGTCGGCTTGAATTAGGAACGCCGCAAATTATGCTAACGTTGGTTTAAATGCACGGGGAACCTAATTAACAAATGAAAATCAAAGAGCGCAAAAGTGAAAATATCAGAATATCTTCTTTTTCTCCATATTTCATTGTCAACGTGAAGCATATATATATATATATATATATATATATATATATATATATATATATATATATATTAGTTTGGTGCAAAAATAATGACGTAATAATGTCGTTTTTGACGTTAAAAAATAGTCAAAAAACGACATTATTACGTCATTATTTTTGCACCATCCTAAATATATATATATATATATATATATATATATATATATATTTGTTTATCACTTTAAACGATATTTTGAATATCTGCATAGTTTTGTATACAAGCGCAAACAAAGCAAATTTTAGAAAAAGTAATGGATTTTTGTATTAATCTGACAATTTTTTTTATCACTTTAAACGTTATTTTTAGTGGATATCTGTATTTGAGTAGAGGTTCCGCTTTATTTACTAAACAGTATATTTACGTCTATTGGTCTGTATAATTTCGGGAGATCTATGACGAGAAATTTCGCTTAAAGGTACAATTCCGCCTGCCCCGACTAATTGGTTCTTTGTAGTTCAGTTGTTCATTGCGTATCGGATTTAATGATAACTCCTAATAAACATCGATTCGAATCCTGTCAGGGAACGTATTTTTTTCTATAATAAAATTTCTCGAACATCGAAAAAAATTAAATAAATATGCTGTTCAATAAATAAAATAGAGCCTCTACTCAAATATGAGTATCCTTTAAAAATAACGTTTAAAAATGAAAATATGTTGGATTAATGAAAGATCAAT
Organism: Acanthosepion lycidas; assembly: GCA_963932145.1. Taxonomy (NCBI): domain Eukaryota; kingdom Metazoa; phylum Mollusca; class Cephalopoda; order Sepiida; family Sepiidae; genus Acanthosepion; species Acanthosepion lycidas. The sequence continues at coordinate 42,747,189 of OZ010591.1, forward strand.
TTAGTTTCTTTAAAATTCACTCACACACACACATGATAATGATGGACTCTCCCGTCGTTTTCAGTTTTTATGTTTATGAGACAAAAATCCTACACAGAATTTGCCTAACAAGTCCACATGAGGAAAATGTTGAAGTGTTGACCGTCATATGGACGGATGTATAATCTTGGTTTTTAATTCTCTCAGACAGTTGAGATGATTCTATTGAAAATATTTTATACCTCGGTGACAGGTGTTTCTCCAGTTTGCTCGGTTTCCAACAGCGAATTCGAACTCCTCTATAGGAATGTTTGCAGCAATTAAATATTTGAGTTTGTCCTTGAAACAACACACACACACACACAAAAAAAAAATCAAAACACGCACGCGCACACACACACACACACACACACAGACACACAAAGCAAAACACGTGGTGTAATGTTTAGGAAATATGCCTCGTTATCACAATTACGACTCAGTAGTGAGTTCGATCCCGACTGACTACCCCATATTGTGGGTCTTGCGCCACATATAAGTTACATTTAGACAATCAGCATACTTTAGACCAGATGTTCTCAGAATCGTTTTTATTATTGAAAATTAAATTTCTACTGTAATTTACAACATATTGAAATATATATATATATATATATATATATATATATATAGGAATGCTTATTTCTTTCGAAATTTCTTTTATATAGGTACCTCCACTGAATTTTCTATAACTAAGTTTTAAAATTAATTTAAACAAAATGAAAAATCATTCTTGAAGGTTTCATTTTAGCTTTAATTGAAAGCTAAATGATGAAATTTATTATTTCCAATAAGTAAAATATTCTGGTGTATTTCAGATAGAAATTATATAGATTGGAATGTCAAATAATGGAAGAAACATTGTAATATTGTAATACAAGATATTAGTCAATAAAAATTATTATTACTATAATTATCATTATTATTATTATTTTTATTATTATTATTGGATAATAATCTATTTGCATTAAATTAGTTTTCATTCAAAATAAACCTTAATAATTAAGGCTTATTATGATATCTCTTTGATAAGTAAAACCTCAAAAGTTTTAGTAGTGAAAAATATAATATTGTTTTCTTATGTCAAATAACTGTTAATGGATTTACCAAGAAGAATAGAAGGGAAAAGGGGTGCATGGGTAAAAAACGTTGAGAACCTCTGCTTTAGGTTAACCGAAAGTCAAGGTAAATTATAGATGCTAAGTGACGTAATGATCAAGGAACGAAAGTAAGCAAATATCATTGTTGCTATTGTTTTATTTATAATTTAATTATTATTTATATTATTCTAGTTTGACATTAACTTATGTATTATGTATTCTAAATAATGCAAGTTTTAGAATTTAACTTCCTTATTTTAATTTTAAAAAAATGTTATAACCAAGTATGTTGTATTGGAAAAGGAGTATTTCTTTTAGGATGGGGATATTGGAACAAAATCTGGGGCCAGCTTTATGTTTTGCTATGAGTCAATAGCGGCACTCTCAAGATTCTTCCGTCTAAGTCACTTATTTTCTCTTTTAGTAAGTGCAGTATTCTTCAGATTAAAGTTGTGATTGAACATATGTCATTCTGTCTGTGGATGATAATATATACATGCTCCTGAAAAATATTATTTCTATTGAACTCTCGGGGAGAAAAGTGAAATTATAAACAGTGACTATTACTGCTGTTGATGCAAGACTCTTCGTTAAGGCGAATCGAGTTCTCCAGTAATTGGTGTGTTTATCTAAAAATAAATACGTCTAAATGTACCTTCATCCCTGCCCTGCGCCAATGGCTTAAGTGTAGAGTCTCCAAGTATTAACATATCAGTCGGATTTCGATCCCGGCTTGAGGTAATCGGATGTCTAGCTACACTGATGATCTGCAAAACCTGTGAATGACAATATATATATATATATATATATATATATATATATATATATATATATATATATATATATATATATATATATATATATATATATATATATTGTGTATTTAAACAGCAATCATTTCATGCAAGCTTCATTAATTATGACAGACAAGGTGTTTTCATTAAATTTTTCTCATATGATCTTATATTTTTTCTGTTCCGCAGATAAAACATACAAAAATGTCCAAATGTTTTATTTTTCAAGCGCTTTCGGCTATACATTTAGTCATTTAAGAATGAATTATTTTTACTGTTAACTGGAAATGTTGTATGTATGTATTTAGCATTACAGTGGGTTATATCTTATTTTTACTGTTAACAGGAAATCTAATTCGTCTTTGGGAATGGCTAAAGTTATAGTGGAAAGTGCTTGGAAAAATAAAACAATTAAACTGTTTTGTATAATTTATCTTCGTAAAAGAAAAACATATATATATATATATATATATATATATATATATATATATATATATATATATATACATATATATATATATATATTTATATATATATATATATATATCGAAATGTAAAAGAACGAAAAGAATATAAAATTTGAACGTTCATAACATTAATTTAATAAAGAGCTTAGAACAAGTGGAGAGCAATACATATTTATTATAAACTGTTACATTGGGACATGCAAGTTACCACGAAAAAAAATGCATATTTGTTTGACGTATAAAGACGTCTCGTCAGGTGATTAAACTAATATGCATTTTTGTCGTGGTAACTTGCATGTTCCAATGTAACAGTCTGTAATATATATATATATATATATATATATATATATATATATATATATATATATATATATATATATATATATTAGTGTTAGTAGAATGTAGATTAATAACCAAACATTTAGATAATGAGACAAAGCGGAAAAGACCTTTACAGACAACACGTTTCGAGCCGAGTCTTTGGAATATATATATATATATATATATATATATATATATATATATATATATATATATATATATATATATATATATGTTTCATTGAGTGTGAGAGACAATGAATATTTTTAAGTGTTTATTCAGTCTTTCTAATGTTGTTCCATTACTTTTCATTTATTATGACGAAAAGCGCGAAGTGATTATTGTTCCAAGCCCTCTTAACCGGAATCTCGAAAAATATTCTTCACTTTTGATGTTTAATACAAACTCCAGTCAACCTTATCATTCCAAATGATCATTCCCACTTTGGCCATTTCTGATTTTAACATTGGATATGTGATATGTAATTGTATTGCAATATACTATTTTTACCGTTGTTACCAAGTGTCTCTCTAGTTACTCTATTCCAAACGTCACCAACAATACCAATGAGCATTGCATGTAACTGGAATGAAGCAGTTAGTCGAGGTTCTCTTGACATCTTCAAGTCTGTCGTCAGTAGTAACTCCATCGACATCCATTTCCGTTGATCTTTTAACAACACGTGTTAATGCGTTAGAAATAACAAAATCAAGAACATTAGAAAAGTTAAATAGTTGAGAAGTTTCTTTCTTCAATGCTTATAAAATATCATCGACGTCACATGACGTAACAAAGATATCAATACTTCTGTACTGGGGTACACAAGCTACTGGAGCATACATCATCGCCATGTCAACGTCGCCTTTCGCGGTTGAGCCACATAGCTCGAGTGAATGATAGTCATATACCAAAAGATATCATTTACAGTGAAATGGCAACGGGGAACGGTCCAGCAGACAGTACATTGTATGGACATCTCTAAGATTGAACTGAAATTCTCAGGAATCGGCCTTGGTAGTTGGAAACAGCTAGCAGACGATCGTACCAGCTGGTGCCATCCTGTTCAAGGATCAGTCAAGAAGGAGTGGGAAAAAGTCAAACCAATTGTTGGAAATCAGGAGACAACGCAGGGTGCAGACAGATTAAACTCAGACTTTCATTCCACATTTCAGGTTTGTCTGTCACAGACAAGAGTATCGGACAATGATTGGACTGTTAAGCTGTTCAAGACGCTGCTCACAAAATGCCTGAATTTGACCAAACATTGTGCTATTATTATTTCACAAGATAAATGGTGCCTTTTATTACTATTACTATTACTACTAATAATAATAATAGTAGTAGTAGCACTACTACTATTTTGTTATTGAATACCAAAAACTAAAAATATAAATTATAATTTAGTAAGTAATTTTATATATTTTGGGAGGTCTGATCTTCCGCATACGTTTTTAATATAAGATTTTATCATTTATTTAATAATATTTTTCTTAGAAATTTATTAAATGAACAATTATCAATAAATAAATGTACTTGTTCTAGGATACAATCAGTAATATTATACACAATCGTCAGGGGAGTTGATTATAAAATGAAATTTGTATATAAATTAGAATACATTAAATAAACAAATAAAATAAGAAAAATAAAAAATTGAAATAAGAAAAATAAGAAAAAAATAAATAAATAGCAATTTACCTAATGAGTGTATGGTATTTCTGAGAATCTCATAGTAGGTATAAGATGAGTTAGTATTTAATCTTATTTATTAATATTAATTCACTATCTCTTGATATTGAACATTATAATTACACAGACTGCTTGATTTAAAACGTGATGTTCTCAAAATTAACCTTGTTGAACTTTTTATTTTATTCAGGGACTCGAAAAATATTTTGCTATATATATATATATATATATATATATATATATATATATATATATATATATATATTCATACACACAAACACACATACAAACACACACACACATATATATATATATATATATATATATATATATATATATATATATATATATATATATATTGCTTTCACTAAATATTCTTTGTTTGTTTTATCTAACACGGTAGTGATACGAATTGTTTATCTCTTAACCCGATCTGTTCAAAGTTTGCAGTCAACGCTTCGTCAACCGACAGCGACACAACTTGCCGAGATGGTCATACTGATCGGAATGGCCACGGCGTTCAAAGGTGATAGTTTACCAAATATGAGTGGCCTATCCTTTTTGTCTTTTTTCTAGTTGTTGGTTTATCACTTAGGTTGTCTTTTTTTTTCTTTTACTTTTTCGTCGATCGCAGCTAAAGATTTGATCACGACATGTCCTCTCTCGCTGGACCTAACAAAGTCTTTCGTGAGAAGCAAACAAAAACTTATAAACAGATTTCGCGAACAAAACGGGAATGAAGCCTGTAGACAACTTGATATCAGATGAACTGTATCGACCAAAGTAAGAGGCGTAACTCGGTAAATAGAGTCATGGGCATTGCAGTTTGCGAAAGAGGCGATAGATTATTGGACTGTTAACTGTGAAACCCGCAAGTAAATCTACTGGTCTCGAGTGGAGAAAAACATGCGAAAAAAAAAAAAAAAATTCAAAAGTTCAATGAAGATCTTTGATAGCTTTGAGGTTAAGACAATTGAACTGTAGATAATATCTTCAATACACTCTTTAGTTTTTTAAGGGAACAGATAATGTGATTCCCACATTGTGAGTAAACAGTTAATAAAAATGGATGCTTGTGCCACTTCCATATAAAACCGTTACAATAATTATTACTCAGGGTGTCTATACGATTGTAAATTTTGTTCATAATCAATTCACCCTGAACAAGACGATAAAGTCACTAAGATACAATGGATTACTTAGAATGAAGGATTTGTGTAAAACTTATTGAGATGAATGAACAATAAAAGAAAGAGAATTTAAGAAGAAGACTGTAACTAAACTGAAAATAAACAAAGAAATAATTAAAAATACTAATAAAACTAGAAAAAAATCTTTATACAAATAAATTACTATACTGTTTTGAATAAAATAATATAGTCGTATTTATTTTAATCATTTCTTCACAGAGAAGTCAATAAAAAACACTCTGACATAAGGAAAAAATGAGAGTGAAGGAAACAGAAAGAATGATAAAAAAAAAAGCGATTGGCATTGAATTTAAATATTTGAAGATCGCAAGAAGTTGGAAGAGCGTTCCCCAAGTGTGAAGTTCGATAAAAGAAACTGCGAGAAAAGAATTTACGGTTACAACTAACAATTTCAACATTTCGCTGCTAATATAGTATTACGATTAAATTAATGAGCGTGAGTTATCAAAGAGGAAGATCGTTATAACAATTGCCATGAAAATATAAAATGAAAAGGAAATGTTAGAGAACGGGTAAATTAAATTTGACTATCGTTTAAGAAGCAGAAAAGAAATTAATTTAAAAACGTTTTAATTAGCTTCGTCATAGAAGTGAGACATGTTTATATATTTTCCTTTTGGAACTGGAAGTATCTAAATCTATTAAATATTTTAAACAGAGATAGATAGATAGTTAGAAAGACAGAGAGATAGACAGACAGAAGGACATACATACATACATACATACATACATACATACAGCCAGACAGACATATCGATGTGAAGTCACTGAGATAGATGTCAACGCACTGAGATAGATAGATAGATAGATAGACAGATAGATAGTGTTATAGTAGAAAACACCTATTCTATAGTTAATAGACTCTCCAACCTATAATAAGTAGGAGTAGTAAGAGTAACGAGTCGGTCAGACAGTCAGTCAGTCAGTTGATGTCAGACGACTGTTAGTCGAATACGAAAGTATCAGCGACCACGACCAGATTACTCTGCGTAATAGCAAGTTCCTAACGTTTTGTACGTCGAACCTATTTTAGGACCGACTCAGTACAAATACCATCCTCCACTGCGAAATAACTCCACAACAGATAGATAGATAGATAGATAGATAGATAGATAGATAGATATACAGACGCATACACACACACGCACGCATATATATATATATATATATATATATATATATATCGAGAAAGAGAGAGAGAGAGAGAAAGTGAGAGAGATGGATGAGTAGATAGATAGATAGATAGATAGCTGGAAAAACATACAGACGCATACACAAACATACACACGCACGCATACATATATATATTTATATATATACATATATATATATATATATATATATATATATATATATATATATATATATATCGAGAAAGAGAGAGAGAGAAAGTGAGAGAGATAGATAGATAGATAGAAAATGTAAAAAAAAAGTACCTATCCTACACGAGATTCTCACTTTTCAAAGAGGAATCCTTCGGTCAGGTTTCGCAAAGGTATACACTGGTCCGACAACCCTTTATTGAAAAAATGTGAATCATAAAAAAACTGTTCATTTAATATTTTATATTTTACTTTATTTAAACTATTCGTCAGGAATTGATATTAAGAGGCTATGGCGGACAAATACAGAATTACCGTAGAATTGAAAGAAGTTAAGATTATATTTTTTTAGAAGCATGTATGCTGGAGTATGTATTGGTTCCTTGGAAGAATATTCCAGAGTAGAATACCGTTCTTACGCGTAGAGTATAAGCGTGATCCAAATATGTTACCACCTTTCTGTTGATTCTGTTTTTCTTTCTAAATGTACTATTAATTTATATTTAGAAGAATTGTTTTCTTTGTCTTAATAATTTATCATACAACCAGAAGACATGTTTTTTACTCAATTTTTGTGGTCTCTGCCATCTTCTTTCTCAAAGTTAATGTTATTTAAAAAGAACATTAATTTTTGTTAAATGTGACTATTTTGCTTCCACACTCCAGAAAAAATGTAACCCTGTGTAACTTATCTTTGTCAATAACATAAATCCGGTGTCTTTATTAAATCAAATTCATCGTTTTGTTGCAAAATATCTTTTATTTATTTTCTTAACGTGTTTATATATATATATATATATATATATATATATATATATATATATATATATATATATATATATATATATATATATATATATATTTAAATTACAATGTTCATGCTCTACAGACTTGTACTGGGCACTGTTTTGTAATAATTAATAATAACATAGGGTTATAAATATTACTGTTCTTTCTCTTTTAATTTAAATATATATATATATATATATATATATATATATATATATATATATATATATATTTAAGTTATAAGGAACTTGGTAAACCGAATTGGTAAATCCAAAGAGGATGAAATCCTGAGAGCTCAATGTGAGGACAGAGCTAATATGTAATAAAAAACAAACCACTTTAAGGTACCATTACGATAATTTATTTCACCTAAATCCTTTTTTAAGGATTCAGGATCATCAGGTGAAACTTCCAACAACGAATTGAGAGGAAAAATGGGATTAGAAATTGGTGGGTAGTGTAATTTTTGTAATTTAATAGAGGGGGTTGAGAGTGGTAGTTAAACAGACAATATAAAGTATAGGGAGGGGTTAATTTTATATCTCTCTTAAGTATGTTTTATATTGGAGTAGGAGGAGTGACAGAACCTTGACCTCTTTAGATGGTTAATAAAACGGAAATGAAATGTAGAAAATGTATACAAGTGAGTCTTATGGTAAAAAGACACTCCTCCTACTCCAATATAAAATACAATACAATACAAAAATTACACTACCCACCAATTTCTAATCCCATTTTTCCTCTCAATTCGTTGTTGGAAGTTTTACCTGATGATCCTGAATCCTTAAAAAAAGATTTAGGTGAAATAAATTATCTTAATGGTACCTTAAAGTGGTTTGTTTTTCATTACATATATATATATATATATATATATATATATATATATATATATATATATATATATAGTTATAAGATGCGCTATGTTTATGGGATAAAGTGCTCAATATCAGAGATAGAGCGTGTGTAAATATAAAAATGAACATATAAGTTAACACTTAGAAGCGACAGTCTGTTTCATGCTAGATGCAGTTGTTGTAGCCTGACGATTGCATCTAGCATGAAACAGACTGTCGCCTCTAAGTGTTAACTTCTATGTTCACTTTATATATATATATATATATATATATAAAGAGCTTCGCGTGTCACAGAAGCATATTAAGCAATGTAAAGACTATTCTTCATACATAAACGTCCTGCAAGTAAAATAAAATAGACATTAAACAGTGTTTATATATATATATATATATATATATATATATATATATATATATATATATATATATATATATATATATATATATATATATATCGCCAAATAAAACTATTCTTTTATGAAAATGGTATATATCATTAATTAATATTTCTTATATATGTATATTTTCGGGGGACACTTTTTAAGCAGTCTGATTATGCATTCATGTCGGTTCGAAACTGCTCCGGAATTTCCATAATTATACGTTTATCTTTGGCATGGTTCAAATCTCCGACTTTCCTAGAATCCTACTAGAGAGCACAATATATATATATATATATATTAAATCTCTAAAGGGCACATCCCGATGGACACAATTAGCATTGTTGAAATTAACAGGTCATCTACACAAACATGGTTATACATTAAAATAAACTTTTGGGTTATAAGAAATAATAGCTGATCAAATGCCTTTAATTATAAAATGATCTATCATTCTATTTAGCTACCTGTTATTCTATCTATCTATCTATCTATCTTTCATTATATCTAACGCTCTATCCTTCCTATCTATCTATCTATCTATCTATCTATCTATCTATCTATCTATCTATCTTTCATTATATCTAACGCTCTATCCTTCCTATCTATCTATCTATCTATCTATATATCTAT
>OZ010591.1:42759266-42764266 GCA_963932145.1 Acanthosepion lycidas
CACACGTGTGTGTGTGTATATGTACCTTATATATGCATGTGTCGACATATGTCCGCTTAAATTTACACGCAGGCTGTTTAACAGGGGACATTTTATCTGCAGGCATGATCAAATTCAGATGCATACACGCATCCACACCTAGAGAATAACGTACCCATTCACAGATAGATAGATAGATAGATAGATAGATAGATAGATAGATAGATAGATAATGAACCAGTTTATCAGGGACAGAAATTCATAACTCCCTCACTCTTAGCCTGTCTCTTTCTCGCTTCATATATATATATATATATATATATATATATATATATATATTTGTGTGCGTACATACACATACAGAGATGTATATATAACAAATTATCTATCTATCTATCTATCTATCTATATATATATATATATATATATATATATATATATATATATAGGCGTAAGTAAACTGAAAAATGGGTAGATAATATTATCGAAGTCGGTAATCTCATTTAGATTCATAAAACACTTTCTTCTGAACGTAATATTCTCCTTGTTAATGCACCTAATCGTATACTTCTGTCTTAATTCACCTGATGACTATGTCAATTTTCGGTGTCATCTTTTCACCCTTTCTATCTACGAAGGCATTTCGACGAAATTGTGATGGACGCATTGTGCCTCGAGCAACACAAAAGATTCTAAATCCGTTTTTCCCCCTCGATTTCTCTGTGGATTTCACCGCTGAATATTTCATTGCTATTTACAGATGAATTCTAACAGATCATTTCAGAATATATATCTCTACTCATATGCGTTTGTTTTTTCTCTATTTTATATATGACAACCTATGTATGTGGAAAATAAGGTAAATTAATGACAATGTGGGAGTTTATGTGTTTGTGTGTGTATTTGTGTGTGTGTGTGAGAGAGAGAGAGAGAGAGAGAAAGGCATTTCCTCTAATAGGATGTAATCTGACTAACTAAAGTAATGTTTACTTTTATATAACCTTACATACGCACGATCGGGAGGATGCATCTAAAAAGACACACATTTGATATAATTACGCTGAAAACGTTAGGATGCAGGATATCAGACGCTGAAATTTTCAAATTAATTTATTTTTGTTTGGGTATATCCTCTAGCTAATTTTATTTAGTTTCTTTTTGTTTTGTTTATACTTTCATCACTTTTGCTATTACATATCCCAATCCCAGATTGTAAAAACAGATCTGCCAAAATAGGTGAAACGCTGTAAGAACATGGATTGAAAATTATATATATATATATATATATATATATATATATATATATATATATGTGTGTGTGTGTGTGTGTGTGTGTGTGTGTGTGTCTGTGTGTCTGTGTGTGGGTGTGAGAGAGAGAGAGAGAGAGAGTGGAATAGCCAAAACGGAGTTTGGAAATGAAATGGCTGTCTTTATAAAATCAACAAATTACAATACTCGCCAGCGGCATGAAGTAGGTAAACCACTTCTAGTGGTGGACTACGTAGACCGCATATTACCCCCCACTTAAAATAGTGTCCAACGTATTTATGAGAATTGGGACATAACCATTAGTGTATAACAGTATGTATATATGCACACAGTTCTACATACATAAATCCATCACCTAATGATGAAAACGAATTAAATTTGCAATAAATTATTTCTTTTTCAACATAAACTCATTCCTTTTCAATGCACTTAATCCAGTAAGGAATGGTTATTATTCGCATAGCTGAAAAATCTTGTAACCTAGGAAAGGTTACTGAATGAGGAATAACGAAAATTGAGGTTGGAAATGAAATTGTAATCTTTATAACATCAACAAAATACAATACTCGCTAGCGGCGTGAATTGGGTAAACCACAGCTAGCGGTGGACTACTTAGACAGCATATTACCCCCACTTAAAATAGTGTCCAACGAATTTATGAGGATTGCGACACACCCATTAGTGTTCATAGGTACGGTATATAACAGTATGTATATACACACGCACAGTGCTGCGAAAAAGTAAGAGAATCCGTAAGATAATATTTAAAAAAAAAACTATTTCTTTATAAATGTATATTTGATATTATAAATAAAAAACAAATTATACAAAAATATTGTGAAAAATAAGGAAAACCGCATCAGCCTACAACAATAAATCCTAAAACAGTAAACTCTGTCAGTGGGAGAAAATCGCTAAAAGTATATTCCCAGACCAACTAAAACTACTAAATAAAAGATCAGAATTTATCTCAAAATCAAACACGCAAACAAATTTGACTACGTTATTTAAAACCCAAAAACAGAGTTTATAGATTTTTTTTTTTTATTAACTGTTTTAGGCTGATGCAGTTTTTCTAATTTTCCATGATGTTTTTGGTGTGAATTATTTTTTTGTTCTGAATTTCCCATACATTTCTAGGAAACCTTGTACTGTTCACCTATTTGCTACATGTAAAGAATGTTTTCAAGGCGCAGTTTCTCTATTTCCAGGGTACTCCAGCTACTCCTATATGCATTTCTCTTCGTTTTCAGCTGATTTTACAGTGGATTGGTATATTACATTTTTCTGCAAGCAATTGCCTTTAAGGGACATTTAATCTATGCTCTGCTGTTACACGTGGATTTTTTAAGGTGGTTACGTGATTACTTTCCTGTTGTTTTGTTTATTATTTGTATCATGTTTTCGATGCAGCTGATATTTAATGTGTTTTTATTGTATATCTTGTGGAGAGTGCTTGATTTTGGGTGGGTAAGTAATCCAAGTAAATGATCCACAAAAGAGAGTTCAATTTATATATATATATATATATATATATATATATATATATATATATATATATATATATATATATACACGTTTCATTAAATAATATAGACAAGTGTTGTCTATTTATTTTATGTAAATTTTTTTCGTAACATCTGATAAGTTTAATAACATTATCGTTGAACGAAGAAAGAAATTCACAATAGTGACCCATATTTTTTTAATACAATCTAAGCTTTCGGCTTACTTAAGCCATTATCAAAGATGTCAATTACAACATATTAAACAATATACAGACAAGACAGTGATGATAGTCTGTCAATGTTTACATAGATGATTTCTAAGCAACGATAAACACGCGCATATAAGACGCTAGAGGCGAAAATCGCACCGCATCTCATGACGTCACACATGACCACACGAGAGTGAATTGTAGAAGTATGGTAAGCCGTTGGTATAAACCAATGGCTTCTGTTACCAATTATAGACATTTAAGAATATTTGTAGAGATGCCATAATTGATTTTGTTTAGGTTGTGTTTCAACTGTTTGAAGTATAATGCTTCAAGGATTTTTAGTTTTTGTCTATTGTTTTCATCTCGAAGTATAATTGTGTTTTCGACAAATATTTTACGGAATTGTTTATGCGGGCAGGTATGTTGCTTTAAATGCCTAAATATATTATAGGGAACAGAAATGAATTACATGAAAATGAAACTCAATTGTACGCCATTTTTATGGATATTTCGTTCCTCTGGATAAATTCAGTGGAGCTTGTCAATGCTAAAACTTTTGATAAAAATATCAGTCGCAACGTTATTTTTAGGTTAAAATTTAAAAAAAAAAGGATGGAAAAAAAGAAGAAAAAAGAGAGGAAAACAGTCGGAGAAACAGCAGGGAAATAAATAAAAGAAAAAGTAACACCCAAGTAGAGAGGGGGAAACAGGAAGACAGAACATAAGTCTAGTCAGAAGTTAAAAACTTTTGAACATTAATAATGACCTATATTTAAATGACCTATATTTAAATGACCTATATTTAAAATGCAAAATCTTGTTCAAATAGAAACAAATTAAAATTAGAAAAATTACATAAGAAAATACAATCATTAAACTTAAGAAAAGGAAGCGTTTTAAAGATTGTAGATAAAATAAGAAATGAGGGGTCAATTTCAAATACAATTATCCACTATAATAATATTTCAAATAATAAACCACACACAAACATAGACACACGTGCACGCACACACACACATATAATAATGATGATCTGATGGTCACCTATATCCTGAAACCGCGAGTCACTGTGCAATATTGATCTCTATCTCCCAAATTGCTATTAAACTATATTTGCTTTTTGTGACCACGAATATCGCATTTCTTGTTCACATGTCTTTAGCGAAGCCGCACTGTTTTATTTCCTACTAATTCTGCAGCGCGCTTTGACCTATACAAAATCTTAATGTGCTCAAAGCCTTTAAATATTATTCTAAGACAGAGAAGTAACACTAGCGTAAACTGCGCTAAATGAAATCCAAATCGTAACACTAAGATTCATCCCAAGCGATAATCAGACGATAAGAATCTATCTATCTATCTATCTGGAGAGGCAGAGAGGGTGTGAGAGAGGGAGAGAGAGAGAGAGAGAGAGAGAGAGAGAGATCTACAGCTCTATACAGTAAAATTTTTAGATCAAATATCTTTCAATAAACGTTAATGCACTGATTTCCTGCTCTTTATATTGATATATAGTGTAAGATGTTCAGAATTATTGTATTAGATAGTAGATAAAATACTTTTATAATCGTATACTTAAATTTGTCATTCATGTTGTTATGAAATGAATTCATCTTATAGAATCTTATTATCTTTGTTCACGATGTCAAAGACAAATTGATGAAATCTCAATAGCGATTGATACCCACGAAAATAAGCCATTAATATTTCCTGTTATTCTGTTTATTTCTGTCCTCTTATATAGGAAGGGTTCAAAAATGTTAGGATGGAGAGAACAATATTTTACTTTCCGATTCTGACAACATCCAGAATAAAAAATAAACTAGAGTAATACTAAATAAATTGAAACAGATCTTGTATGATGAATTTAATAAAACATGCCTAAATGCACACACACACACACACACACACACACACACACACACACATATATATATATATATATATATATATATATATATATATATATATATAATGCTTTACATCATATTCTAACGACAACTCGTCTTTCTACATCTGGACGGAAAGTTTT
>OZ010591.1:42765551-42768051 GCA_963932145.1 Acanthosepion lycidas
GTATATTTCTATATATGATCTCATGTTGTGTGTATCTTTATTTGTGGTCTCAAGGGTTTCCACTCTCTGGAATTGGAATAACTACTAAATGAACTGCTGCTAAAACCGACGATGCACGGTTTCGTCCTAGACAAGTTTCTTCTCAGCACAATATATCTTGCAGAATCTATCAACAGAATCTAAGTCTAAAATTCGTCCAGTCATTAAATATTGCTGTCATATATGGTCTGTTTTTTTTTTTTTAATAAATATATATCCAGAGATTGTTAACAAAATCCGAAGAATCTGTAATCATATTCGTCGTGACCTGTCATTTAGGCTTCATGCACTTTTCCACCGTCGTAAGGTGAATTCACTACGCCCGTTCTATAATTGTTTTCATCTTCAATGTTTTGATGAGCTTTCCTCTTTGGTAGCTGCTCTTCACTAATTTAAGCGGGATACTTAAATGGCGGCTTGGTCTCATCATTTTACAGCTGAATTTGCTAATTTCAACGATAAGTTCTATTCTAATAGTTTCTTGTCCCGCACTTATTGCTTGTGAAACTCCCTTCTGGCTTATTGTTTATCAATTAAATTCTTTAAATATTTATATGCAATGTTAATCGATTTCATTAATGTACACTCTGTTTCTTTTATTATCAGTAACCTCTTGAATGGTTGTGTTTTTTTATTGACTTACTGTAGTGAAATGATTAAATATACGCTTATGTTATTTTATAAATAAATTATAGTGCTTTATTTGTATAAGGTATTTTAATAAAATTCTTTCTTTTTTATGTTTATTCAGAATTTTTGTAGCATGTTATTCATTAGTTTGTTCGTTATTTTTTTTGTTTCTATCTCTCTTACCGGGCTATCGTCTGTTTCATAGTTTTCTCCTATCGTCATTCTAAATTTCCACGGCTTTCAGGTGTCCTCTTTCTTTCACGTGGAGTAGATATTATCTTCTTCAAATTGCGAAAAACATTTGATCTGTAATACTTTTTCATTTGTCTCCATTTCGACAAAACTAGTTCACAGCATATATACGCGCTTTATTTTGGTCAAAATAATTTTCTCTCTCATTTTTTTTTTGTTATCTTTCTCTGTCTGTCTGTCTCTCTATCTGTATATCTCATTCTCTCCGCCACTTATTTCCATTTTTGTCTAAAATTATCTCTCATCAACTCGTCGCTCAATTTCTTTACTCTGCAATGGACATTTGATGCGCAATTTAACAGATCATTACAAATGATCACGCATGCGCACAGGAAACAAAAATATCACTTTTGTGAACAATTTAAGATTTTACTGATTTTAACTAAATATTTTCTCTTCCGTCATTCAAATTTTTCTGTTTTTTTTTTTTCTGTTTAAATATTTCTCATTAATTTTCTATTTAGTTTTTAACAGTTCCGCTTTCAATGACAGGTTTTCGAAAAATCGTGAAAACCAAGCGAAGATTTTATATAGACAAATGGCATTAGCTTCTTTTGGATGTTTATTAATTTCGATAAGGGAATATACATAGATAAAGAAATATTTATTTATTTACCTTTATCGAAAGTATATTTCTTTTGGAGACAAAAGAAACAACAAGTAAAGAGAAATAAATATAAATTGTTTTTACATTGCTCTTTAGATGAAGGAGGAGCTTATGAAGTAATCTTACTGTAACTTAATAAAAAAGTCTTTTAATTGTTTGTTTGCAGCCTTCGTTTCAATTCCAAAAAATAAGATTTCCTGTGCCAAACTTACTTTATATGTGGAAATAGCGTTTCATTGTATGAGTAAAAGTAATGTACCAAATAAGTTCATAGCCTGGCACGTAGATAATAGCTGAAAAAACTTAACGTCTTATATGTTTAATATTCACTACTGAATTAAGTGCCTTGACAATGAACGAGATTTTTTTTTAAAAAGGATATTTATTTAGTATTTGTTTTTTCTGAATTTATTGATGAAACTGCTTCTCTCTGTTTTATTTTTAGTGTTTGTTCTATTTATCTTTTTTTTTTTTGTATTTTTCTGTTTCTTTTTTTTTAATCATTTCAACCCAAACAAGGCAATAAAGCCACTAAGACGTAATGGGGTTTATTGAATAAATAGAGAATATGATAAAAACGCTATTAAAGAGAGAGAACACTAAAAGAACAGTAGTGAAGAAGACAAGAAATATCAATGTAAATTGCATTTACATTTTTGAAGGTGAGACTTGTCTAGAAATCGAGAAGCTAGAAGAGAGTTCCACGAGCTGGAAATGCGAGAGAAGAAACTGTTGGCAAAGAAATTACGGTTACATCTTGCCATTTCAAATTTATAATGACGAGACCTTGCCGCCAGCGTAAATTCATAAAATCTACGTGCCATAGAGTAATATTTATTTATAATAAATTAATGTTAAAGTAATATTTATTTTGAATAATACAAAAATGTGGCACAAGGCCAAATGTGGTGATAGGTGAATGCTGGTATCCAATCTGTTTTATCTGAAACTTAGTCAGCCACGATTACTGAC
>OZ010591.1:42773051-42775551 GCA_963932145.1 Acanthosepion lycidas
CATACAACTGGCCATGCATACATATTTCTTTCTGGAGCGAAATTCCAAGTTTTTGAAACGTTTGGCATTGTGATTTTCATCTAGTTCTCTCAAACGCAGGGCGAACTGGAAACTGGATTCTTGTATATATAAAAACTTTAAAAAAGATATCCTAAACATATTGTATTTTTATTAAATAAGCATTTGTCATTTAAATCATTAAATTCTTTTTAAAATAGTGAGAGTACTTTGTATGTTAAATAATAAAATCTGAATTTTTCCACAAAAATGAATTAAAATTTATTGTACTAAGTTACGCACCCTAGTAAAATAAACTGTCTTTTCAAACCCCCTTACTTGTTAGCGCTTGTCCCTAAAATCTCGTTTCGATCGGTCAATCTATAGCTGTTTTAGAGAGTATGACTGACGAACTAACAGAAGTAACAGTATTTTATATATAGACAGAAAACGAGGAAAAAATTGACTTAAATGTTAAATTTGAGAAATCGACTTTCCGTTAGCCATTTTCATGATAAATATCTTTTGACAGATGAATTTTGTTGACGTAACATCTCGTTCACGCATCTGAAGCAACCGAAAAAAAAATTATCCTTGTTATGACTTAAAATATCCAAGTCGATCAAGCAACTAACACCTTCTGCAGGTGAGTCGGCGGCGGGAAAAAACTGTTTTCTATCATTCGCGCCACTTTTCACGCATGACAGAAAGAGCGGGAAAGTCCATCTTGCCTAACGTGAAAAGTGGATCGCATTTACTTATCATGATAAATATTGCGTTGTTCGCCGCAATTTTGTTATCTCTCACCACAATGATTTTTATCAGCTCTAATTAAGTTTATTATCGCATTAGCAAACAAAAATTATCGATAATCATCTAAGCGAGGGAGGGGCGAAGTTTTAGAGTTCGGTATTTGTGTATGTAAGAATGTATGATCGTCAGACAGGCAAAGGTGTGAGCTTCGAATTATACAGGCATCAGAATCAAGTAGGTATAGAAAGTTAACTATGCGGTTATTGTAATAACAGACAAAGGACGTTGTTAAAGAAGGCACATATGAATATGGAAAGATATCTTCTCGAAACTAAGCAAAGAATTAAGCCGTAGAAAAATACTGTTAGAAAACTGTTATGGGACCTTACGCATAATAACATAATGGACTATTCCATACGTGATAAATACTGCGCCTCAAGAGGAAGCAGAGAGTTCAGTCCGAAGTCGGGCGACCGGTTGATCGACTGATCGGTTGAACTCTCTGCCTACGGGCGGGGAGGAACCCGAAGGAGGCTACGCCGAAGGGCAGAGTCTCTTTCGGGGAGGTAGACCGACCCTGAACCCGTTTATACGGGTTCAAAGGACATATTTTTGCCCGAGCCCACATGCTCGGAAACCCCACGTTAAACCGGCCTTGTGCCACATGATGCCCTCGTGGGAGGGTGACTAAATACCGTTCAGCCCGAAGTCAGGCGACCGGCTGATTGGCTGATCGGTTGAACTCTCTGCCTTCGGGCGGGGAGGAACCCGAACGAGGCTACGCCGAAGGGCGGAGTCTTTTTCGGGGAGGTAAACCGACCCTGAACCCGTTTATACGGATTCAAAGGGCATATTTTTGGCCGAGCCCACGGTGTCGGAGATCTCAAGTTAAACCGGACTTGTGCCACATGATGCTCTAGTGTGTGTGTGTGGAGGGGTGACTAAATACCGTTCAATCCGAAGTCGGGCGACCGGCTGAGTGGCTGATCGGTTGAACTCTCTGCTTGCGGGCGGGGAGGAACCCGAACGAGGCTACGCCGAGGTTCGGAGATCCCACATTAAACGGGCTTTCTACTTCATCACTTTCTTTAATGACACTTCCCGCCTGTAGAACTCCCTTCCGTTTAATTACTTCCCTGATAAATACAATCTTCAAAAATTTAAATACAACGTCAATCGTCATCTTCTATTTTTCTGAATTCCGTTCATCTTTTATCCTTTCTTCAAATCACCCCATATACTGACTCTTTTCTCTCACTTTCAATCTTTGTAACCCTCTGAGTACTAGTGGCATTGCGCCTTGCTTGGGGTGAAATGATTTTAAAAAATCTGCATTACAGATGAAGATAATGTTCAAAGCCACAGAGATTTGGTTCTATAGACTGATGCTGACCAACCTACAGACAAAATATGTGAGCAACGAGGAATTTTTAACGAATATGCAATCTAAAAGAAAAATTTCTACCAAATGTTTCAAGATAACCTTTTAAAAAGAGGAAGCTATAATCTGGAACTGGAATGAAAATAGTGATGACATCCGCATTTTAGACATCTTAAACAGTCTCTTTGATTGACTGGTTGATTGAGTGATTTGTATTTTACGGATCGTCAACCATTTGCAGGTTATTTAAAGCCAGAAAATATTTTTAGATTGTAAGAATGTTTATGAGATAATCATGATTTACTGATACGATTCTTACTAATTAACTTATCGATGGGGAGAAGAATGATTCATAATTCCTCCAAGGGT
>OZ010591.1:42780551-42825551 GCA_963932145.1 Acanthosepion lycidas
CCATTGTTATTTGTATTACGAGATCTGAAGAGTTGGGGTTAATTTTTAAACCTAAATAATATAAATATAATCTCATGGCATTTTAAGTGTTCGTGTTTTTATATTACTATATATATATATATATATATATATATATATATATATATATATATATATATATATATATATATATATATATTTATATTTATATATATATAATATCCCCATTATTATTATTACTTAAAACTTTCTTTTTCCAATTGATGTTCGTTTTTTGAGTAGACGGTCCGTTTATTTATTAAACACTGTATTTATTAAAATGAATACTCATTTATTGTCGTATACCAGCTTGAATATTCGAGAAATCCTATTAGAGAATAATATGCGCTGTCCGGTATGATTCGAACCTGCATTCACATAGGGGAAACCGTCATTCTCTAATATGACTTCTCCAATATTCAGGCCAGTAGAAGAAATTAAACAAATATATTTTTTTAATAAATAAACGGAGCCTCTGCTCAAATACGAGTACCCACTAAAAATAACCATTAAGCAATAAAATTCTGTCGAATTAATAAATATAAAATCCATTCCTTATCTTTAGAAATTGCTTTGTTTACGTTAAGATACGAAACTTAGCAGATATGTCTATTACGAGAGTTGTAGAAAAGTATGTGTTTAAAGGCAGAATTCCGATAGTCGATATATATATATATATATATATATATATATATATATATATATATATATATATAAACTTTGGAAAGTAAATCTTACCTGAGCATCAACAGTGTTTACCTCATGCAATGCAGCCAGCTATTTTGTCCATTTTGTACAAAAAAAGATTGCAAAGTGACCTGTATGAGAAGGATATCGCTGAAGAATCAGTTGAAGACAGTGAAAGTAAAGAAAGATGGAGAACAGGAAGAAGATAAAACCACTGTGAGATCCAATGAAATTTCAAGTGAAAATGAATAGGAAACATGAAGAATTAAAATGTCATTTTTTTAATATATTATTTATAGAATTATTAAAACACTTACCGTTCCATTACGTCAAGACAGATTCTACACTATAATAAAGTTAGAATCTGTCGTAATTTTCGGAAGTCCCTAGTAAAAAAAACAAAAAAACACACACACAAAAAGCTCCAAGAGTTTGTAATTGAAAAAGAACTCAAGCTAATCCTAGACTGCAAGACAAGATAGAATAGCCTTCTAAGCATGATAGAAAGAAAGCTAAAACAATGTAACATCCAAATATTCAGCACAATATATATATAAGGAAAAGGATTTCAATCCGACAGATTTTTTAATTCATTTGTTTAAGCGTTAAATGGATACTTTTTCACTGTTTGATGACACCTCCCTATCATTTTAGAAATTTCTACGGCAGATTTACCTTTTTAGAGTTCTGAGGTGATAGTTTTCTTTTCAGCATTACTTAAAATGCTTTTACGGCCCATCTATTCACTAAATTCTTACACTTTTCTAATAATTTGGCACGCTCAAATCACCGCACTGATAACAAATATGGCGCCAGTTTGGTTACATTCCGCAGACCAGTACGAAAATTTCAGTGATTGCGCAGGTCAGTGTTGCCAACATAGTGTGAAAATTCTGTATGAATTGATTGGACGGTTTTTGAAATATTAGAAAAAAAGTTATTAGGTTGGTGCAAAAATAATGTCGTTTACTCACATAGTAACATATGTGAGAAAACGACATTATGTTTGCACCAACCTAATATCTCGTCAATAATTTGGCACGCAGTATATATATATATATATATATATATATATATATATATATATATATATATATATATATATATATATATATATATATAGTAGCAGCCATAATATAAGGAACGCAAACAACAAAGACGTAAATATGTGTATTACTTAAAAAGTAATGCATGATAAGCAATAAAATTTTTACCGAATAAAGATTAGGGTGTAATGCATAATATTATACAAAGGTACAAAAATTTACATAAATATTTTTTTTTAAATAAAGATTAAATGGAACAAAGGAAATAAGCTACAATTCAGCACAATTCGTTACACTGAGACAATCGCATCAAATTTTAGAAGACATCAACAATATGATTCATCTCTTTCAGATACCCCTTAAAGGCTTATATTTAAGAGATGCAGCACTTGTGGCCGCTGATGTCCCCTTCGTTTATTATAAAGAAATTGTCAGAGAAGAATATCCCTCGAGCAAACACAGTAAATGAAAGCCTGGGTCATTTTTATTTCACAAGAGGGCAATCAGAGATTGTAGGTTTACTTAATTATCCTCATAACCCTAGAACTAGAAAAATCATGATGATGAGCTTTTATCGCCTCCTTCTAAAGTTGTACTCAAGAAAACTTCTGATAGTCTTTTTAAAAGGCGCTTCTCCGAAAACAGTGTACAGTTAGATCAACAAGAAAAACCCACGTAAAACTCGGCCGTATGCCACATCTCGTGGTGGGGCAAGTAAATATCGAAGCGAGTTGAGCCGATATTAGTTCACTCCAAACCAGACTGACAGTCATACCTTCCACATCTTGTATTATTTTTTCGTGTAATATACCTTCGTTATTTCTATTCTTGTGTTCGTGTTGTTCTTCCTTGGTCCTAACCTGGACCATAACAAGTATATAGTTTGCTGAATTCAAATAATTATTGATTTCTGGAGCTTATTCTGATATCACTGAATATTATCGAATGAGAACAAATCTGCTGAAATTTTAAACAATACAATAGATCATATTCAAAAGAATTTTTTATCCTTGAATCTGTGAAAAAAATGAATATTTTTTTAATAATGATATCGATATCGATAGTAACAAAATTACCGATATTAATGTCAGTATTGTAATATTTGATATTATAACATCATTAATACATATATATATATATATATATATATATATATATATATATATATATATATATATATATATATATATATAATGTGTGTGTTTGTGTGTGTCTTGTGTGTTTACGTGTATTATTAACTAATGCAGCTTAATAAATATTGTAAAATAGTCATTCAAAGACTAAATCAATATAGTTAATATAATTAATGGCGAATTCACTTCGCTAATATTTTAAGGCATTAACTCACTGACGACTCGCTGAACGGCACGATCTTTGTTTTTTTAATTGTGTAATGGAGTAGATGTTCGGTCCATATTTCTTGCAAGTACTTCCGGTAAAAACATTTACCATCGTCAGGCATAGACGTTATTTTTTTTCTCAATTTCAGGGAATTTCGTGTAAAATTCCAATATGAAAATGAATGTGATACTTGTTGAAAGATGTTTTTATTAAAAATGTGTGCTGTTATTAACAGTAAAGTATTTTTTTGAACGTGCAGTAATACGACGCTAGATTTTTGAATATTGTTGTAATGTAGTATTTCACAATTATTATTATGAAGTATTTGTCCAGTAATTAGAGCAAGGTCTTAGAAGATTTTAGATTGTTTTTCAAATTATTAAAAAATGCAGCTTAATTAATATTGTAAAATAGTCATTCAACGAATAAATCAATAACGTTAATGTAATTAATGGTGAACTCTCTTCGCTAACAGATTAAAAAGGCATTAACTCACTGACCACTCACTGAACGACACGGCCCTTGTTTTTATTAATTGTACAATGGATCAGATGTTATGGATTAGTGATACATCTTTCGACAAGTATCACATTCATTTTCATCTTGGAATTTTACGCGAAATTACCCGAAATTGAGAAAAAAATAACATCTATGCCTGAGGATGGTAAATATTTTTTAAGGAAGTAATTGCAAGGAATATGTATGTAAGGGGACTACACTCTTACGCAAATAAAGCGTACAAAAATCTGACCGTCAAAAAAAGACCTAATTTAGTTCATCAAAGACCACAATGAGCATTAGCGTCACTACCAATGCTAAAATAATCAATTTCCTGGATGTAACATTTGACCTAACTAATGGGCCGCACAAACCATCTACTTAACTTTTATACAGCCATTGATACATCAGCAAACGATCCAACCACCATCCTAGAATACTGACTAATTTACATAAGTCGGTCCAATTCAAACTTTCCACCTACTATTGCAATAAGAATATTTTTGACAATCATAAAGGCAAATACGTAGAAGCACGAGATAAAAGTATAAAATTAACCTCCAACTCTCAGCAAATAGTATGAAAAACGCCAACAAACCAAAACGTTGTAAACGCACTATCATATGGTTCAACCCACCTTTCAGAAAAATGTCAAAACTAATATCGGATTTTTTAAATTAAATCCATAAACACTTCAGTCATTCTCCTACACTTATTAAGATATTCAACAAAAACAACGTCAAAGTTAGCTACACTTGTGCAAAAACCATAGACCAGTATACAGCACTAGTGTTCCACTCTAAGCAAACACTTCAACAACCTTCAAACCAACATCTCAGCAATTAAGGATTGCAATTTGCAGAAAACAAATCCTGCCCAATAAATGGTAAACGTATGTTCAAATCGTTAGTGAATAAAGCTGAAATCAAATATGACGACACGGTCTAGTTTTATGTGGGTGTCTACGGAAAACCATTTGAAATCGTGCTTCATTCACCACACAATGACATTAGGAAATAACAAATATAAATAAAATCACTGCTCTCTCTAAATGTTTCTGTAAGCTAAAAAGCGAGAACAAAAACCCAATTATCATCTGGGAATTAGTAACGAAAGCTAAGTTCTTCAGTGGGAAGATTTTCTCTTTTTTTTTAAGATCCTTCAAAGCTCTTAGATTCTATGTGGAAA
The DNA here is from genome assembly GCA_963932145.1 of Acanthosepion lycidas. NCBI lineage: Eukaryota > Metazoa > Mollusca > Cephalopoda > Sepiida > Sepiidae > Acanthosepion > Acanthosepion lycidas. The sequence goes on from OZ010591.1 coordinate 42,785,330, forward strand.
TCAGAGTTAGTGAAGGTTTGGTACCGTCCCTAACTGTTGTGGCCTAGCATATGTGCTGATTCCTTAAGTTTACGAATTTTCCATTGATGTTCTTTGTCTAGGATCTCAACCTGATCCCACAGACGGCGGTGATCTTTTTCTCTCAATATGTGATTAGCCTCGTCTGTTCTCCTCGTGTTACAGTTTTTGGTGTTCTTGAAACCTTACCTTAAAGGGACGGTCTGCCTTCCCTTTATATTTCTCTCCGCAGGTGCATGGGATGACGTAGACACAGTCTTTAGTCATGTTCTCCTTCTTTTAGTCTTACTCGGCAGGGGTATCTGCGAAGTGTCGTCCAGCTATTGAAGCTTGCGCTGATGTTATATGGACCGCAGATCCTTTGTGCTTTCTCCGATAATCCCTTCCCATAAGGTAGGCAGACTGTTTTCTGAGTTTTGTTGTTCTCCTCTTGTACCCGCCAATCCCAGTTTACTGGGGCTGCTGCCATGTACCCAGTTAAGTTGTTACTTTGTAGGTTACTACTTATACTGAACAATTCTTTATCTATGTCTCTGGGTCGCCACTTATGACTTTTTCTCGATATTGTAAGCAGCAGACGATCCTTTTCTTTAAGCTGTATAGAAGGTGGGAGTTGAAATTGAGGTACTGCCCGATGAATGTCGCTTTTCGGTATACAGATGTCTTGAACCTATGCTCTGTTTGAGATATTAGAACATCCAGGAATGTCAGTGTGTTTTTACACCTTCTCCATCGTGAACTGTATCGAAGGTCTTATTGAGTTCACATGGCCAGTAGAATGTGAACATCCTCCCGGTTTGGCCGGAGTATGAAAGTGTCATGTAGGTATCTTAATAATAGAGTTCGCCTTAGATATATAGATTCTAATGCCATTTCCTCAAAGAATTCCATGTATATGTTCGTCATTGCTGGAGATAATGGCGATCCCATTACTAAGCCATCATCTTGTCGATATATGTGTGATCCCATTCTGAAGTGTGTTGTTTCTGTACAGAAAGTCAGCAACTCCATCAGATTATCTACTGAAGTACACTGAGAGTGTCTCCTCCGTGGGGACCATGGTGACCAAACTCATCTCGCCCAAGCTCACAATCTGGTTGGATAGGACGGGTCATCTTTGATTATTTCCACGAAGTGGGCGTAGTTTCGGACATATGAAGATGACTTTCTGATCAATGGGTCAATTACATCTACAAGGAAGTGACTCAGAGCGTGGCACACAGAGCCTTGGCAACAAACAATAGGCCTGAGCGGAATCTTAGGGAGGCCGTATATGTGAGGTAGTTTGGTTTAACGCTGTGACAATGCCTATACATTTTAGGTTCGAAGTGATCCTTGTTCTTGATTAGTATCTGTGTGTGTGCGCGTGTATACATACATACATTCATACATACATATATATATATATATATATATATATATATATATATATATATATATATGTGTGTGTGTGTGTATGTGTGTGTCTGTGTGTGTGTGTGTGTGTGTGCTAACTTATTACATTGCGCACTTTGGAAGAAATGGAATTTGTCAGCTACTACTGATTAATGTTAAAAGCTATTCGTTATAAATTGGAGCCTCTGGTAGTCGGTGATGCTTATATCTCGTATATAATGCGTACAAATTACTTCTCCATCATATATATATATCCATCCGCAGGCAGACTGTTTCGTAGTATCACAGGTCATCAGTGTGGATGAAACCCTATCCGATTTGACATCAGCCGGAGAATCTTACCCTCAAACCATCAGTGGATGCGCACTGCTCATGAGTCCCCAATATAGGACGAAACGGCCGTCCAGTGCCTTCTTTTGAGGTTTCTTTCAGACTCAATGAATTACTTAAATATATGTAATCATTATTTTATGTTATTATTTCACACACACACACACACACACACACACACATATATATATATATATATATATATATATATATATATATATATATATATGTGCTTTCGGCCACTTCTATAGCCATTTTTAAGGTTGTTTTGTTTCTAATGTTATTTTGTTCTCATATTTTGAATGTGACATTGCAAATTATGTTTGTGTTATTTTTTTTTATAAAAGGAGCCTTCATTCCAAGTTCTATTTTTTTTAAATAACTTACAACACCCTTTTTTCAAAAAAGAACGTAGGGTTACAAAAAATTCATAATCTTCGATGACCAGGTCCAACTGGTGTCAATTATTTGATCCCAGATGTCTGCAGGATGTTTGTGGCAAGCCTTATTCTGAAAATTGGTGTTTGTTACAGACAGTTTATATTAACAGCTGAATTTTCGGAGTCTTTAAAACATTTCCGTCATTGTTTTCAATACCATGGTCACCTAACACGTTTGGCCTGTACCCTTGATCAATACCTACTCTCGTATTGAAGTCCCCTAGATGGTAAATATATTCATAGGATGGGATACTTTTGAAAACGCTGTCAAGTTGAGAGTAGAACTGGAATATGACTGTGGTGTTGTATGAGTGGAAGAAAATATGCAAGAAGTGTAGTTCATGAGGTTAAGTAAAAAAGATAGCACTTCAACATAGGCTTGAAGATTGCAGTGTTCGGGAAAAAATAAAACCTTGCCGCGATAACACCAAAGCAGCAGTTCTTGGGATTATTAACAGAATACGAATTGGATGAGCAGGATTCGCCATTGTGTATGTGGCATGGTTGTCCTCATTGCAAAGGTTATGGCTAGTAGGTGCAGGGAATATCGCTCGTGAGAAAATATGCCATGGAAACAACGATAGAATAGCGAGAGAGTTGCGAAGTTTTTGTTCAGTGAAAAGACCAGCAAGTGAGGACAGCGCAACTTCAGCCCAGTATGACAACAGCACTTCATTTTTGGTTGGGTCAGACTCTTGTAAAAATAGTTTATAGCAAGGGTGTCAGAGACTTACTGGAGCGGTACAATGAACCGGCAATTTTCCCAGCATCGTATATATGCGTTCGCCTTGAGGTCTGGGAATAATCTGAGTCCCAATAGACGTTCAAGACCTGGGGCCTGAAGAGAATAAACATCCATCTTGTTAGGTGAAAGTTCAAACTCTGCTCGGTCATGGTTGAATGTTTCGTATCCTTTTTGAATCTTCCCGCAACTGATAATAATATTTATTATTACATGTTAAAAATCTGGCCACATAGATTTAAAAGTATTGTGACCAATTAAGAGTAAAGAAATAACAAAACAAGAGGTTGCAGATAAATAGTGTATTGAACAGTAAATACAACAGACGTGTGTTACACGACGTGGCAGTGTGTGTCCGTTGTTAGTGTTCAGTCTATATCACAGTTAATATTTAACAGCCCCCCACTACGAGCGATATATTAGGTTGGTGCAAAAATAATGACGTAATAATGTCTTTTTTTGACGTATTTTTAACGTCAAAAAACGACATTATTACGTCATTATTTTTGCACCAACTTAATATGTAGCACAAGGCCGAGTTTAACGTGGGTCATCCGAGCCCGTAGACTCGGCCAAAAAATCCCCGTAGAACCCTCATAAACGGGTTTGGGTCAGTCTACCTCCCCTGACGAAACACTGCCCTTCGGCACAGCGACATCCGGGTTCCTCTCCGCCCAAGGCAGAGAGTTCGACAGGAGCTGCGAACAGTCGCAGCCTCAGAAGAACTGTCTATATCACCGTTATATTTAACGCCCCCCCCCGTGGGTCGTATGTGGCACAAGGCCGAGTTTATAGTGGGTTCTCCGAGCCCGTAGGCTCGGCCAAAAAAATCCCCGTAGAACCCGAATAAACGGGTTCAGAGGCTGTCTACCTCCCCGGACGAAACTTTGCACTCCGGTAAAGCCTCATCCAGGTTCCTGTCTGCCGACGCAGTGAGTTTGACAGCAATGAACGGTCTATATCACCGTTCCACCGAGGCTTACTTTCCTAATATTTTATAGTAACTGAAAGAGTTCAAAATAGCCTCAAAATAGAGTAAAGACACCATAACAAAAGGCAAAAGAAATATCAATCAGATGATAATAAAAAAATATGAAATAGCGTGTCCCAAAAGTAAAAGTCAATTCAATGCGCCCACTAAATAAATCATTCGCCGTTTGATAGAGTGTTTCAGCAAACAAGATCGGTACATGACTTGTCAAGTTATTGGTGACCACGTTCAACTAACATGCAATTCACTTTTTAATTAAAACACATAAAAACAGAAAGTAATTCAGTAAGACAAAAATACAGGGGTCCGCAAAAGTTGGTAGACAGTAAGTTCGCCCGATCTCATTACTATGGATTTATTTATCTGGGGATGTGTAAAGTGTCTTTATTTCGTTTTTAAGAGTGTATACTTACTTTTGCAACATCTGTATATTAAAGGAAAGATATATAAGATAATGATAAACTTACGTCTAATAATATAAAATTAAAATATAAATAAAACAGAAGAAAACGTAAAGAAGATAGGTTAAGCTAACATCGAGATATACCTTGTGACAAAATTTAAATTTAACGGTTGTTAGTCTCTTGTTGGTGGTACTGGTTATGACACACCCTGTGGAAACTATATTCTGAGTAAACCTGAAACCCTGTTTAATCCTTTAAAATGTGATTCCATTTAGAAAATGTATTTTAACTGCGACCTGCGTCTTTCTTGTGGCAACATTACAAAATTTCACCGAAGAGCGAGTATTACTTTTTGTTTACTTCTCGTCTCGTTGAAAAAGGCCACACACACACGCACACACGCACACACACACACACACACATATATATATATATATATATATATATATATATATATATATATATATATATATATAAGCAATCTTATGCCAATATTGTTATAACTTTTTAGGATTTTATTCCTCAAATTTCATTAACCGAGCTATTAAATCTGTACGTTTTAAGAAGCACACGTGGACCATATTCCCTTTTTATCACTCACACACACACACTGATATATATATATATATATATATATATATATATGAAACTCCGAGTTGTGCAATGTAAAATATTATGTATATTTCTTAATATATTAAATATCACTGTTATTTAACATCGACCACTGTTTTTACTTAATATATATATATATATATATATATATATATATATATATAATGATAAATGAATAGATAGTTAGATGTGATATGATATATCAAGTACTATATATATATATATATATATATATATATATATATATATACATATTCTCTTGTTTATAGATAGATTTTTCTTAATAAATAAATATATTGAAATATATACATAAATGTCTTTAAACATCTACCATTATATTCTCACATGCATATAAGCATCCCATTGTCTTATTGATCACCCAACTAAGACACGCACACGTATAACAGCGCGCGCACACACACAGACACACACACATGTGTGTGTGTGTGTGTGTATGGCACATATAATACACGTATATATTTAATTCGCATTCGCATCCCTTTCCTTTACTTATTTACCTGATAGCAATATCACACTCTCCCATTCAAACAAAACGGTTTTGCGCAAATGTTCAACGCGAGAAAGATTAAACAATTGAATAAAATACATTGTGCCAAGGGAGTGAATTGGCGAAAAAAATGGAAAAGATATTCACAAAAACGGATAAAGAAGAAGAAATGACAAAAAATATTTAATTGCTTCATTTTGTTGGAAATATCAGAGGGAAAATTGCGAATGTTAAATAAGCGTAAATTTGATTTTTGAAAAATGTCTTTCGGGAATCTAATCAAATTTGGCAAAAGCTTTGTTGAAATTGATAGTGGCAAAAAAAGAGTAATTTAATAATAATAATAATAATAATAATATGCTGATTCTACGCTAGGTATGGTTCTCATGGTTTCTGAACTTAATTGTTTGGTGGTATTAACATGTGCATGTTTTGTCTTGGTGAATTAAGAACGGCTACAATAAATATCCGGTTCAGTACCATAGATTTGTTTGTTAGTTGCCTGACCATAAGAATTTGGATATATTCAGTAGAAGGTGAGTCACTGTGAATTTCTCTTCATGACAAAAAGTTGGGACTGTCCACGCTGTTGTCTGAAAATAATGAAAATGAAGTTAGGAATTTGAAAGAACTTGTTTTTACTTAGTCGTAATAGATTACCGCCAGCGATCTGGTGTTGAAATGCAAATGAAGGTATAATAATAATAATAATAATAATAATAATAATAATAATAATAATAATAAATGAAATCGTAATCTCAAAAACGTGGCACATGAGAAGATCTAAATTCCAGTTGTAGTTAGACTCCTTGGAATGATTGAAAAAGATTCCAATAGACACATTAAAGGGATTATTGGTAGCCCAGGACTTTACGAAATGCAAGAAAACAAATGTTCTCACGAGTTTAGCTCACACCGTACGAAGGGCTTTATCTATGTAAAATACGTGTGTATGTGTGTGTGTATATTTTATTTTCTTGTTTTTTCTTCTTCTTTTTATTTTTTTTTTTTTTTTAAATTGCTCTGCAGAAAATTTCTGACTTTAAGTCTCTGGTCGGGACCCAGAAAGAAATGGGTACACACCAGAAATCAAATGAAATTATATAAAAATAATAATAACAACAACAACACAAACAATTACAGTTGGAATTGGCACCCTCCGTGGGTTTGGAAAAGGTTCCAGTGGACTCGTTGATGAGATTCTTGGTAGCCATTGACTTAGAAAAATACTAAAAATTGTACTCACAAATGCAACTCACATTTTACGAAGAGCCTTATCAGTATAATAAGTGTGCGCTCATTGGCTGCATTTTTGCTTTACAAAAATACTCAGTAAAAAGGTGATGATGCCATTTCTGATATTAGGCCAGTGGCTGGGACCTTTAATGAAATGAGTATACAACAGAAATCCAAAGAAACAACAACAACAACAACAACAACAACAACAACAATAATAATAATAATAATAATAATAATAATAATAATAATAATAATAATCTGTTCTATCTGTCCTTAATCACCCTTTCGCAAAAACTAAACAGTAATAGCTTTGTATACAAAGTAAAAATGAATGTGTTTAATCATCTGTTCTACATTGATTATATTAAACTCTTTGCCAAAGACGACAATGAGTTTAATGGTATCCTCAATGCTGCAAAGTTTCAGTGATAACATCAGTGGGGTTTCGGATTAGATAAATATGCAACAGTAACATTCTAGAGAGAATTACAGAAAAAATATTGAATAGATCTAGATTTTGAATGAAGATGAAATCTATAAATACAGAGGAGTCCGCGAAGAAATATGGATAAAGAAACGAAGGAGAAAGTAAGAAAATAATACCACAGGAATGTATGTCTGATGTTACATAGCGAGTTGAATTCACAAAATAGAGTATCAGCCATAAACACTTTGGCAGTTCCTGTGATGCGATATAATTTCAACGTTTTTAAATGGACCATAGCTAACATTAAGCGAATGGATGTCAAAATGAGAAAGCATCTTGTAGCTACCAAAGCCATCATCGTAAGGCTGATATTGACCTTCTGTATGTGTCCAGATCCGAAAAAGATAGAGGATTTGTTCAACTAGAACTACTTTACAAAGCCACAATAATCGGTCTTCCAAGATATCTGGAATCTACAAAAGACTGGATGATAGTTTATGTCAAAGAATATGAAAGAAACAAGGAACTTAATTCAGTGATAAAAAAGCCAACAAATTCAAAAGGAAATTTCTGGTGGGTAAAGAAGTATGACAAAACGATAATACACCTACTGCAGCTGCAAATATCCTAAAAATGAAAGTAAATGCAAATGCAACGTACCAAATGCAGAAATGATGGCAAGATAAGCCACTTCATAGTCAATACTCTGTCCATGCCAAATAAGCTGACAAATACCGTACCCATCAGTGGTTACGTTGAGGAGGGTTAGAATCTGAAACCGAAGGTTTTATACTTTGTGCACATGAAGAATTCATAGAACTAGTAATTACTAATTACACATATTGAGAATTGTGTTAACCTGAAATGCTGATTTTGCGATAAATATCCAGAAACAATTGAAAAACTTGTATCAGGTTATACAGTGTTAGCACCAACTGAATATAAAATTCGGAATAATATCTGCACTCGAAAATATGTAGATTTTTCTGGGAGGAAATTACAAGGAAATGGTATGAACATCATCCAGATCCGGTTCTAGAGATATGACTTGTAACAATTTCATGGGGCTTTACAATATAAACAGGCAAAACAATCAAAGCTAATCACCCATACATCACGATCAAAGACCACAAAAACGGAATACGCTTTCTATTTGGCATAGCTTTCCCTACAGATTGTAATATGTCTTTAAATATCTTAAAAATCCATAAAAATAAAATTAGTTTATATTATATCTTCTTCATTCATGTTCTTTTATTGTTTTCGGCTCGTATTAGTGCTTCTCTTTTTCTTTCACACTCGGCACCCAGCCTCTGCGTCTTAGTGGTTTTATTGTCTTGTCTGGAGTGAAATGATAGAAAAAATAGTGATGCAATTTCTTGACAGTTAACGAAATATGCTATCCTTTGACATTCAATAACGAACACCAGTTTGGAAAGTCTCTATTTAATCTAGTCTGGATTCTTCTGGTTTTGGTTTGTTTCCATTTGCAACAGCTTTTATAACACCGAATTTAAACTTCATATTCCACAGTTTCCTAGTGAAATCCTTGTATCTTAAGATAGTCTGGTAGATCCGTGTTCTTGACTACGTTGTACATTTTTTTTAAATTTTCTTTTCTCAGACATCGTCTGCTGAGCTGTTGCTGATTGCATTTATTTCGCATTTGAGTCGTTTTCTCCCTTTCTCTTGGTATTCTGTGAATAGACACCATATTATTAAATCAGATTGGTTCTTATTTTCATTATCGTTATGAAAACTCGAACAATTTAATGATTTCTTCAGTTTTTGCATAAGCCGTATTGTGATATTATTATACTATCCCGAGACGTCAATTGGCGACACGTCTAATCTAATATTGCCTAAAATACTTGATAAAAGGCAATTCACTTCCCTTTTCCTGTAATTGAATTCGAATCAGTTAATTCTTTCTTCTTTATTCTGTAAATAATTCCGTGTTCGGTTGGAATTTTCAATATGATAAAAAGCGAGTGAAGGTATACCAGGATTGAGGGATGTCGCAATAAACAGTGGAAACGAACAGGTGAAAAAGTACAAGAGAAATTGGAAGGATAAGAAAGAAAATGGGGAAATGAGTAAAGTGAAAATGAAAGAAGCAAACTAGTACGCAAAAGAAAGAAAGAAAGAAACAATGAGAAAATCTGATATGCACATAACGGAAAAAAAAGAAAGAAAAATAAAAGAAAATGGTGGAGAGGAAAAGAAATGAACAAATCTAAGAAACAAAGGAAAAAGAAAAAAAGAAAGAAAGAAGAAAATAGCAAGTAAAAGAAGTGTGCAAACGAAAGGAAGAAAGAAAGAAGCAAACAAGTGTGCAAAAAAGAAAAAACAAGTAAACAATGAGAAAATCTGATATGCAAATAACAGAAAGGAAGAAAGATAGGGAATTAAAAAATGATAAAGAAAATGGCGGAGAGGAAAATAGATGGACAGATCTTAAAAAGAAAGAAAAAAGAAAGTAAGAAAGTAACAAGTAAAACGTGTATGCAAGAGAGAGAAAGAAAGAAAGAAAGAAAGTAACAAGTAAAACAAACGTGAAAACGAAAGGTTGAAAATGACAGAACGGATAATATGAAAGAAACAAATTAAAGTCAAAAGATGAATATAGAAGGAAGGAAATTAATGACAGAATTGAAAATCGAGAAATGAATAAATTATTTGAAGAAGGGGTACTTCTATTTTTCTTGCAAATTTATTTTCAGTCGCTCACGTAAACTTACATACGAATTTGAGAACAAATATAGAATTCCGAAAAAAAAAAATCATTGACAAAATCGAAAGAAGAATCTGCAGTGTCTCTAGTCGTGAGCTGGCATCTCGGCTACAGTCCCTTTCCCATCGCTCTAATGTAGCTTCTATGTGACTTTTCTGTACATAATTTCATGGTAACTGTTCTGATAATCTTTCCCCTATGGTATCTAGATTTTATGAATTTAAGCGCAATACCTGATCGACGGTAAGGTCTCATCACTTTACTGTTGGAACGCTTAGATGTAACCGTTAGTTCTACGCCAAAAGTTTCTTCCCTCGCACTTCGCACCTGTGGAACTCTCTCCCAATTTCTTGCTTTCCAGTCAAGTTCATCAAAAATTTAAATGCAATTTCAGTCGATATCTTTTGTCTTTTAATTTTTGTTTTCTTATTGTTCCCACTCCTTAATAGTATTTTTTTTCTTTTTTTTTTTTATATTCTTTTTCTTATATAGTTCACACCCGCTGCGTCTTAGTGGCTTTTTTGTCTTGATTGAGGTGCAATGATAAAAAATCAACATTAAAGAATAAGTAACAAGTGATCAAAAATTATGTCTGTTACAGACGAAACTTTTTACTATAATCGTGGATAATAATATTAAACGGTTATTATTATAAAACAATCAATCGATCTCAAGTAATATACTTAAAGTGAATTATTACAATGCAAAATTTATTAAAACCTCGCAGTTAAATAACATTACATTTAAATACCTCCTAATTAGATAACATCGAAAATGAAGTATTGCTGCTGCCTCTGGGCAGGAACTGTTGACGCTTCACTTTGCAGTCTTCAAAATCGTTTATGCAATCTTGTGTTTAATCTTTAGTTCCACTAGTTCGGGTCAACATTAGGTATGTACATGAAAATCAGTCCTTCCATGTGGCAGCGAATGCTGGACAATCTCGTCACAGATGAGTAAGAGTCTCGAGACAATAGAAATGTGGTTCTACAGGAGAATATGTGAACGGAAAGTGTAAGCAACAATAAAGATTTAGAGACAATGGAACCAAAAAAGACTCCTATCAGAAATGGGCAGATTGAATTTTTAGGACACATAATGAGAAAAGAGGGGGTGAAGAATTTGACCCCCAGAGGTAATAGTGAAGTCAAGAGAGACAGAGAAAAGCAGCGTTTAACCTATCTAACGAGCTTATTTAAATGGTTGTCAGAACACGGATTTGGAGATATACTAAAAAGACATTGTTAACAAGGAGTGGAAGTTGAGGAGAGCCAGGTCGCCCAAGGGACACGGCACAGAGATAAAAAATAAAAAGTCCAGACATGTATAGTTAGGACATGCGAAGCTACATCCACGGAGTCAAATCAGATTCATTTACTCCCGATTCCAATTTCTCAAGAAATGCCACTTTGCTTCCCCAAACACTATAATCTTGACCTCTTCAAATCAAGGGTCAATCGTCATCTATCCCATTATCCTTGCAGTATTCCTTTCCTAACATCTATTTTTTACATTCATATCGCCCATCTCACTCATCATTATCATTTTAACACTATTCCACTACTTCGAGTGGTTCTCGAGCCTTGCCACAAATAAACCATCACACACTGTGTCTCATAAAATTTCGAACTGAACAATTTATTTTATATGTGGTTGTAGATCGTCCTCGTTCCCCTCTCGATTAAATAAAGAGTTTGCTTCGAAATTCCCTGAAGATTAGATGGATTGACATACACCTGATGAAATCGGAGGGCACAACAGCCGAAACAATGGGATAAAAAACAAAGATGAAAACAATAGACCGAATTTAAATAGGGTTAATAATGATAACTTCTCATCCTAGGAACTAATTCCCTGTAGGTTAGCCATCTCGATATAAACCTGATAAAGTTCGGAGGAGACAACAGCCGAAACCTTGTGATAAGAACAAAGATGAAGACAGTAGTCCGCATGTAAATAGTGATAACTCCGAACAGTTAATTTCTGAACAATCTAATAGTAGGATGTAGTAAACAAAATTAGAGATATTCTGACAAAGCTTTTACAAAAAGCGCGTTTCACCTCCGTCTAGTAGGCGTCTTCATGTTGAAAGTAAAGACAAAGACTGTGTTAGAATTTTAGTGTAAGGGGTAATAAATAAACGTATCATTGTGATATCATTGTTTTCACTAATATCTCCAATGCAATGACAGCACGATGTAGTATAAGAACGCGAGAAAAATATCTCTACTCGGAGTAGGGTAATTAGATCAGTTAAAGGTTTCAATACGAAAAGAAACATTTCTGGCCGTAGTATCTGAAAAGTGTAATGTTAAATCCTTCCCCAGAAATTCGAACACACGTTTCTCACACAGAGTTTCTCTGTCATTTCAATCTTAAGGCGTCTACCAGACCGTCAATCTGGAGGAACAGATACCCCTCAGTGAGGTACCGTACCTTGAAAGACTAATGCGCCTCAAACTCGCTCCCGACCTCAAATGGAACTCGTACATACGATCCATTGCTAAGGATATAGGTAAAAATGATCACCTCCTTGTACCCCCACTAAGTAACACCGCTGCTATACTCTCCTTTACAAGAACCAGATTAGGCCAAATATGGAGTACTACTTCTGCGGGTGCTGCCCAGACATCACTCTCCAGCCTTGATACTCCAAAATCGTCTCCGAGCTCTTGTGGGTGACGAATTATTTTGTACCCTTCAACAGGCGAGATGTGGTAAGCTTCTCACTGGTTTATCGCTACTAAAGTGCTCGAATGAACTACGTTCCTTGGTCTCGCTAATTAAAACCATCACGGCAAGGACATGCTATACCAATTACATAGTAACAAAACAGACCCCCCTCCGTATTCAAATTTGACTTCCAAGGGTTATTTCCCCGATCACTCCAATCTTAACTTGTTGAAGGCTAGCATGAACGGTTGTCTTCTACTGCTCTCCGCACAAATTATCCCCTATCTTAACCGTCTACCTCGAGTGGACCCCAGGCCTTTTAAAATATGAATACTTACTGTAAAATTAAAAAACGGAGTGATACGTGGTAACTTTTAAAATCTTTTCCACCTTGTCTAATCAAATTCTATAAGAAAATCCGATTCTTGTAAGTATTGATGCATAAGTCTTTGGAATGGGTTAAGTTACCTTTATCAGGAGAACTGCACTCGGAAGCGTCAAAGATAAGCACAGTCAAAAGTGAATGAAGGATGAATTGCCCCGAGTAAAAAAGAAAGACATTAATTTTATTGAACATATTTATCGTCGTTTTCTATTATCTTCAGCCATCTGTCATGCAGGTTCATAATTCTATTCACTCCGTTTTTTTTTCTCCCCAGCAAAAACAAAAATCTTTCTCTGTGTCTTCTCGGAAATTGAATTTTTTTTTTCATTAAAAGACTTCTGTAAGAACCGGAGGTAACGATATTCCGAAGGTGTAATACGGAGTATGAATAAAAACTTTCCAACCTAACTGTAGCACATTTTATTTGGTCACTGATAAATCATTTGGTCAAATGTTATCCGACTGCAACACAAAACAACGGGCTTATTAATTTATTGCTGTATTCACTTGTTTTAATTGTTTGAATCAATCCTTTGGTTCTCAAGACAAAAAAAAAAGAGAAATGATTTTATACATGACTGTCTTTCAATGAGAATCTCTTACACTTCAATATTTTTTTCAATGATGTCCGGCCTTTGTTGCGAAAGATCATTTTTCTTTTCCTAGTCCCTCACATTCGATGCCGTTGCAAATACTTTTCAAAAACTCAATGCTATTACATAGAAAATACGGTTCGTTGGTTTTTTTTCACTTAACCTATGCAGAATCCATATATCAACGCAACTAACCATCAAGTTACCTGAGCGCGCGCTACTGATACTTAGGTTGCTGGTTTTGTTTAGCGACATATCAACACCTACGGCTTATTTAATGCTGAAATCTAATTAATTTGAACGCAATTCGATGCTTTCAGCTACAAATAAAATGTATTGTTGCTTATTTTACCATAAATATCTACTGCTGGTTCTTTTATTATAAATGTGTATTGTTGGTAATTTTTTTTTACATAAAAATATTGCTGGTATTTTTACTATTAAAATCTATTTTTATAATTTCATAGTGTTTTGGTTGGGGATTCACTATTTGATCATAGCTAGGATCCAAACAGGTTCTACCACCCCGAGTCTGGGTATACCTGGGAGAAACAGGAAATAAGAAGTTGTTCCACGGTTCTCAAAAACTCCAGTCTCCCGATCAAAGGCGGTGCATTGAGGCTGGGATCAGTGTGTATCAAAAGTTCAACTTTTCAAGTTTTTGTCTTTGGGTAGTCCTCATTTGAGCGATCCCTAGTGCCGGGGATTACAACCCCACAGCAGACCCTCCGTCATTACACAAAGATAGTTGGTTCGTTGAATACTGACACCAGCCCGCCATTGGTTGCAAGGATTGGTCAGTTTGGTGGCTTGTCAGATAGATAAATAAAAACTCTCTTGTTTAAACATATCCTGGTCGACCGCAGATTTTGGCGCGTTCCTCATTTTGCCGGTAAAGAACAGTTTGTACACCCCTATCACAGCATAACAGTGGTTGCAGGGACTGGTCATTTTTCCCTTGGGCCAAAAATAACGGTAAGCGGTGGGGGAGAAATGAAAATCCTACTTGTGTGAGCATCGGGGTCACCCTGGGATTCTGGCGTTTTGCCGTCACCTTCGTCATTTTTCTGGTGAGGAGGGGATTGATAGACTGCAATCACAGCGTGACAGCCATGCCGGTATTTGAGAAAATGTTGTCCTTTTGCCAAATATATGAGCACACGGCATTAAGTCGATCTAGTGTTGCATCCTACCACAATTAGGAGACGGATAAATTCTGCGCATGCTCCCTGGCTTTCGGACTGATATAAAATATAGTAACTGTTCTATTTTCTTCTTCAAGTTGTTTTGTCTCCCGGATTTTAATCATACGGCAGAATTTCCCTCATTGCATTTAGATCAACGCACATCGTAATATATGCACGGTAATTTAACATTGTGCGACTTACGACGGGTCTGTCGGAAACAAACGGCGTCGAAGACTACCTGTATATGCTGAGTATCATCTACCATGTATTCAATTGCGAAAGCGGAATAACATATCCTACTTTTATTACTGTTAAGCTCCCAAGAAAATCAAATTTAGGCATTAAATGTCCCATAAGAAGTTGATATGCCGGTAAACACACAAATCACTGAATAAGCAAATCAGTCAGTTATGTGTCATGCGTGATACACCCGTAGGTGATCATGTATCTTTCGACACATGACTGATGAGACAGATTTTCTTCCCGCATTACTGTCTGCGTTAGACCAGTTGTCAAACAAGGGAAAAGACCCTGTTCTGTCCTGCTATTTTCCTATAGCTGGAGGGAGAAGAGGATTCATACCTTTCCCAAGTGAATGTAATGGATTTGACTAGAATTCGAACTCAACTCTACAATTTCCGAGCCGCTATCCATTACTCCACCGGGCCTACGTTTCCTATATTCGTTTATTGACAATTCTCAAGTAACTGGACGTATAGTTTCTCTTTTTCCTTCATATTAATTTTTCTTAGAAGTCGTTATACTGGAAATATTTTCCATTTGAAATATTAAAATGAATAAAAAAATATACGCCATTTCTGAAATGTACCTTTGTTTGACAGCTTTTGATAAGACAAAGTGTATGTTTTTTTTTTTTTAATAAAGTTAATTAGAAGTAAGTATACTTAACAATTGCTAATGACAGAAGCAAAACATCTTTAAGCAACATTTGTCTATTGTTCACGTAATTCGAATTCATCTAACACATTAATAATGTGACCATTCGTCCGTGCTTTGAATATTGCTGTCACATCTGATCTGCTTCTTCTCCTTGTCTAGACATTATTGACAAAATTCAAAGAAATATCTGCAATATTATCTATGCTGACCTAGCATATTTGATTCAGCCATTTTCCGACCGCTGTAGCATAGCTTCATTGTGCTTTTTCCATAAATATCTAAATGTTTATAGTTCACAAGAGCTTTCCCCTTTGGTACCTCAATTTTATGAAATTAAGCGTAATACTAGATTGGCAGCTAGGTCACAATTAATTTAGCCAAAGTTAACCTTATGTTCTTTGCTACGAGTTTCTTCTCTCGATCTTGTCGCTTAGGGAACTTTCTTCCGGTTTCTTGCTTTCCAGTCAACTTTGATCTTCTGACATTCAAATGCAAATATCAATCGTTATTTTCTGTCTTCTGAATTCCTTTTATTGTTCGCTCTGTCTAATAATGTTTTTTTTTTCTTTTTCTTATACTGTTTTACACTCATTTCGTGTTCGTGACATTAGTGCCTCGACTGTGTTGAAATGATAATACAAATTAATGATATCAAAGTAACAACTTAAATAACAAACATATCACAGCATATATTTTAATGACAATACGTAGATTGTATAACTATTTGTGATTGTCGGTTAACTGTAAACGACAGCATAAATCGTATTTTCTTTTTAGAAGCCACTGTATTAACATACAGGGTGCGATGGAAAAATTATCGTCTAAATTATGGAAAAATGAAAATAAGACTTTTAACACATATATTTACCAAAATTACACAAAAGTATCTTGAAATATTAAAGAGTTTATTTATTCAATAAAATCGCCATTAGCTTCAACCACGGCCTCCAGACGACTTCGCAATCTCCTGCAATTTTTCTGGACGGTCTCCTGGTTTAAGTTAGTGAATATTGACATAATTCTTGCCTTCAGTTCATCTTTGGTATTACAAACAGTTTTGATGGCCTCTAGCTCAACTGGGCTCCACATATAATAATCAAGGGGGTTGCAGTCTGGGGAGTTAAGTGGCCAGATTTAAGGATTGATGTGGTCGGAGAATTTGTCTGACAGCCATGACTGGGTTCTCCTGCTTGTGTGGCATGGTGCAGAGTCCTGTTTCCAAATATAGGGTCTTCCTGCAGACATCGTCTTGACCCAGGGCAGCACTTTCTTCTTAGTACATGATTTAGGACACCGTGTTGAGTATGCGGCCCTGTGGAGGCATAACTTCGCCATGACTAGTGATCAGAGCCTTCATATTCGTAATCAAAATCTTTCTGAATTCTCTACACTTCGCACACAAACACCCTGCAATGTTCGTATTGAAGCTTCCTGCATATACAGCATGTCATTTTCAAATTTCTGGCGAAGTGAATTGCATCATGGTTCTCTTTTTCTCAGTGACGGTGACCAACTGACCATATTATAGTCGACAAAATCAAAAGCAAACAACGTGCACGCGCGAAATTAAAAATATAAAATGGCGACAATCTACCCATCACAGTCTGTAGTATTAAGAATTCAGCGTACACTACCAATCAAGAAGACAATAATTGTCTGTAGTCGAGAATTAGTGAACAGATTTTTTGATAGAATAAGATTGTAAAATATATAATGTCAATGCATTGTTATTCATTTTAATATCAATATGCCTTGAAAATGATGAACAATGGAATTGATACGGATCAAGTATTGAAGCTAACATAATAGATAATAATATTATATGTATAATTTAAATGCATTATTTATGGTTTTGCATAAAATAATCATTCAAAATCAGTAAGATTGTGAGTGATCAGGAAGTAATTTTAAACGTTTATGTAAGAAGAGTCCCCCTACTTTCATATGCATATCATGTATGCCGCCAAACCCTTTCAGAAACACCTGCACTGTAAACAATAGCTTTCAATGATCAATGGTTAAAAAAGGCTTTGGGCGTGTAAAGGCTAAGGGTCTTGGTAAACATTATTCCTCTTTGAAAATTGTGCATTGGCGCTACAGAATCACAAATAGACGTATTAAATAACAGAAACCACATCACTTAAAGATTACCAACAGTAGCAATAATGAAAATGGATAGCAACTGTGAGTCGAGGAGAAAATAATGAAATAATTAAGATATTGACATTCCACACTACTTCAAATAAAAGGTTAGGAAGGAAACGGCCCATCAGTACTGGAAAGAGAGATAACTGGACTTGAAAAAAAAAATTTCCAGAAAAATTGTTTTCAAAGAATAATTTTATAAATTTCAATCAAAAGCAGTCTGGCTGTTCGGTCAATGAAAGATTTCTTTGTAAGGAAACAGTTAATATTGCGATTACAATATGACAGTAAATGCCCTCACAGGTGAAGAAGAGACTGGAAGCAGCAGAAATGCACTGAACATATGAGCAACTTTTTAGAGAAAACGGAAAAAAAGTATCTTTATACTTAAAATCAAGAAGAGACATATGAAATTTCTAGGTCACATAATGAGAAAAGTGGACTTGGAAATTTTGATACTCATAATACAGATTGAAAGCAAGAGGAACAGAGGAAAACAAAGCATAACCTACCAAACGAGCACAAGTAAATGGATTCGGAACAGAGCTGAGGGGAGATAACAAAAATACAGCATTTATTAACGGCTAAAAAGGACAAGAAACTGGACTGCTATGATCTCCTGTACGAATGCATTCTTGAAATATGCTGTTGAGATTCCACATTGACTGTTGCAGCATCTCAGCTGGGATACCGTGAATTTCCTCTTGAATTCTCTGTTTTAACTCATTCAGAGTTTTTGGTCGAGTTGTGTAAACTTTACTCTAGAGATAGCCCCACAAGAAAAATCACAAACGGATAAATCTGGTGATCTAGGCGACCAGGCAACGTTACATTCGTACAGGAGGACGCCATCTACAGGACGTAATTTAAAAAAAATGAAAATTCCATAATTGTTTCTTAAATGGCATGTTTTAAGGTTTCAATTACTATGAATAAAATAATTTTCTTCCATCACTCTTGGTTTTATTGGATTGTTAAAAAGTTCCCTTTGTTTTGGGTCACCCTATATAAGACTATTACACGTATAAAACAAATCCATCAATAATGGTTGTATTATAAAAATTCATTAAAAATCAGAAAGAAAGGTATTGTCAATGGCCCGGAATTAATTCAAACCAACCAAATAAGGGTGCAAAAATAGACTGTGTCATGTAATTTCCATTTGTAATTACAATTACAAATGGAAATTATATGACATGATGAAAGTATCATCCTAATTAGCAGTTCTTTATAAATTACGTAACAGGTGAAAAAATGGGTCACGTGCAGATATGTTCAACACAAAGCCCATCGGATTTCGAAAGAAAATCTTGACAACCGTGCCCAAAAGAATATGGAACAAAGGTAATGTGCTTGTGATGTCGATGTATTATTCACCTAGAATTCTTAAAACGTAACGAAAGACTAACTTACACTTTCGGCAGCTGCATTTTATCTAAATATTTGGTCAAATAGAGCACTGCGCTCGTTAATAGGAAAAAAATATTGTTTCCCATAACAACGCATGGCTCCATGTAGCAAGAATAACACAGGAAAGAATTTTCGGAACGTGTTTGTCAACCAGCATTTTCACTTGATCTTGCAACAACTTATTCTTACCTTTCTTTCGATCGCTGCAAAACGCATTGATCGAGAAAACTTTCACTCGCGATAAACAAATTCAAGAAGTCGGCGAAAACTTCTTAAAATCAAGGACGGCATAATTATACGGGAACGGAATCAAAGAACTGCTTGATAAATGTCAACTCACTGCAAATAATGATGAAATTATACAAAAATAATCGTAATTTATATTTTGCAAAGAATTGATGCAAACTTTAATTAAATAAAAGCTGTGTTCTATATGTTAATTTGAGTGAGTGTTTTTTTTATATCCCTGGAGACCGAGTTATTATTCTTCTTTGTGACGCGTCTCTTCAGGACATGGGTGAACATGCCTCTTCAAAACTTGTGGCTCCTTACAGTTTTTTTCTCTCTTGACTAAAGCAGCCAACTTGTTTCGACATCCATTCTGACTTTCTACCTCCACTTTCCTTCAGTATGCCCAGCGAATGTTGAGTTTTACAATCCCTTCTTTTTCAACGGGTCTAAGGAATTTTTACAGCTGTTTAATTCATTTGCTTTCCGTCCATATTTCATTGTAACTATTCGCACTATTTACATTGTTCGGACTGTTATCCTCATCTTTGTTTGCCATATTCAGGACGTTTCGACCGTTCTACGCCCCGATCTTCTTCCGGTGATAGTAATTGGAATTTCGATTCAAAGCATTTATTGACCCACAGAGTTGTGAATTCAATACCTGGCTACATCAGAGGGAACAAAAACTTAGTTGAGTTACTAAGGGGAGTTAACTGAAATTGAAATATCCAAAGATATGTAATGCGGAGTTTGAACAACCTACCCTAGTGGACAAAATAAAAGGTTTGGTTCGAAATTCCAACTAATATTATCTGAAGAAGATCGGAGCGTACGATGGTCGAAACATCGTGAATATGGCAATAAAGATGATAACAATGTAAACAGTATTCTTTTTGTTTCCATTTTCTTTAAAACTCCCGTGTTGCTTACTCGTTACGTCCATACAATTCTCAGTATCTTTCTGTAGAACCATATTTCTGTTACCTCTAGTTTTTTCTTCATCTGTAGGGAGATTATCCAGCATTCACTGCCATATAAAAGGATGAGTATCACATAACAACCAATAACTTTTCTTTTTGTTTTTTTGAGGTTTTCCTGTTTTTTTAACGCATTCATTAGATTTGTAATGCCTCTTTCACTAGTGCAATACTTGTTCGGGTTTTGGTGCCGTATTTTACAGCCTCTGTTCAAAAAATGATTCAATATGGTTCAAGAAGTACTTTCATGAAGTTTCGATACTTTGGCCTAGCAGAGCCCACTAGTGTGGACGAGCGAATGAACTTAAAGAGGACTAATAATACAGTACTCCCCAAGATTAATATAGTCCAGTACTACGACGATTCATGGATATGACGCAATCTCCATTAATTTTGTTTCGAATTATGCTGTTTGCCTCGTAAATACAGCGAGCCGGAAGAATACATTGCGCGGCGTCGAATATGTCGTCATGAGACGCTAGTAAAGGGCGGTGTGTGTCAGTTCCTGGTTGTACGCTATATTGGATTGTTGTGCATTCACTCTCTTTCGTTTGTGTTCTGCTTGTGGAATTTTATTCTTTATTATCGCACCCAAGCGTAACGTAACCGATTCTGGTGGTGGTGCTACAAATAAAGGAAAGTCATCATTATGGAATGGAAATTATTAATTGTTAAACGCTCTGAAATGTGAGAAAACACCGACGAACATTAGCCGGCTGCTTGGTTTAATTCGTTCATCTATCGTTCAAAACGTGTACATATATGTATTATATTGAGTTTCCCTGTAAGAGATAAAGAGATTTTCTTGTTAAACTATAAGTTGGTGAATTACCGATAAAAAAAGAAAAACAAATGTGAGTTTGTTTTCCTTTTTACTCATATTTAATTCTGCTTTCGAGTACTACAAAAGTGACAAGATTTTATACTGAAGATCAATGACATGACTGGAAATAAATATATATCATTATCATCCTTCGATCACTCTATGTTTGGTCGGAACTCCATTGACAATCCCTTCCCACACCATTCGATCCTGTATTGCTGTCCCCAGATCCGATATGTCCAATCATAAGTTTCGAGCTATGGTGTCTGAGAAAGCGAATTTTCGGGAAAAGACACTTCTAGAAAGGCGACATAGAAGTAAGGATAAGATGAGTTCCCTGTCTGCTTGGTGGCAGTGGCCAGAAAACTGTAGTCGTTTTTGCTTAAGCTTAAAGAGAGAACGGTCTCAGTTCTCCGTAAGATAGTGAATTGAAACTTTGATTCCTCAATTTGGTGACATACTAATTCAAAGTTCAATCTCTGGTCCGCGCAGTGTTCCATCTCAGTAGGCAAACATGGGCAGAGAACAATCTTCCCCTTATATTACATAGAACTTACAGTTCGAATTTCCCTGTAGTTTACCCCTGATGAAGACCGGGGGTGGGGCATAATGGCCGAAGATGGTGCATACCCAGGATTCAAACCTGCGTCCTCCTAGGCAAAGAGAACCGTTGTTAGATCCGACGTGCTTTAAACGAGTCGGCTTGTTGGAGATCAGGTTCGAATTTTGTTGGAGAGAGCATATTTTTCGTTAATAAGATTTCTGGAAAATTTAGGCCAGTAGACGAAGTTAATTAAACATACTGTTTAATAAGTAAATGGAGCGTCTACTAAAAATAACGTTTAAAATGATAACGTATGTCAGACTAATAAATAAATAAAATCCTTTATTTCTTTAGATATCACTTTGTTTACGTTTGGAATATAAAACAGAGCGGATATTTAAAGTTTGAAACATTATGTTTATTTTCGTCTAAAGGTGTGAACATTTCAGAAATCTTCTTAAAGAAATATATGCACCTTCCGGTATGTTTTAAACTTGTGTCCCCTTTGAAGGCGTCGCCGATTAGGCAAAGTTGAAGAGTGCCTTTAAGCGCAATTCATCTCGTCGCAGATTCACGAAAGTTCATATCTGCAGTGTAAAAAAAAGTTTAACGTTTAAAGTGATAAAAATATGCCGGATTATAAAAATTTAAAAAAATCCATTGCTTCTTTAGAAATTCCTTTGTTTACATTTGGATACGAAATTAAGCAGATATAAAAAAAAAATCAAGAATCCGGATTGCGCTTAAAGGATTTCGCTTAAAGGCACAATTCAGCCTTGTTCTTCAAAGATCGTCGTGACAAATTCGGTTAAAGCACGTTGGATCTAATGACGGTTACATCTTCACAAAAAAGGAACGTAGGTTCTGATGCTGCCTAGGATCACATACATTTCTTTAATAAGATTTCTCGAATATTCAGGCCGGTAAATGAAAATAAATGAATATAAAAATATGTTTTAAATTTGTTGTATGCTTGCAATTTTTCACATAACTGTGTGTGGGTCTGTGCGTGCAGTTATCCTCCCTTATCTGCAGGTAATATTTTCCAAGAATCTCTAATTGACGAATGAAAACGTGAACATTACCCAACCTTATAGTGGTATACAATTTCCTTTATAAATAAGTTTCCAATAATAAAAAAAATGTTCAAATGCAAGGTTTTAATATTTCGACTTCATTATCCTTTCTCCAATCTACTGCAAAATAATAAAAAAAAAGCCTGGTTAAATGTCATGTGTTAATATCTGGTCACTTTAAAAAAGAAACTCCCTAAAACTCTTAAACGAAAGACGCAGATGTCAGCCGCGTGTTTTCAATGAATGTTTCTTTCGAAAAAAATAATTGCGATATAGTCATTAAAAATTAAATAAGCATGATTTATTTTTTTTTATATATAAAAAGAGATGATATCTGTTACTTTTTTCGCTCAAGTGCTGACAATTTGATAAAAGGGATTTCAGTAGATTATCGTACTGCCGAAGATTAAGAACTTGAAAACAGATTCCTGAGAAAATGAACGCACAAGAACGACATCGCTAAATAAACAGGATGCACACACACGCACACACACACGCACATTCGCATGCGCATACGCATGCGCAAAAGCTGCTACGGACGTAATGACACAAAAACTAACAATGCTACTACACTCATACGCAGATAAATCATATTTCATACAAAAACAATATCACACGCATACACATGCAATCACTGCAAAGCACATCTACACACAATCACTGCCAAGCACATCCACACACAATCTCATCCACTGACATATATAAGTTTTATATGCACCTTTATATATTTCACGTTTATGTGTATATATGTATTTATTTTGTGCACATGTAGACGAAATAGTATATGATATACATCTGTTTTAAGCTCATGTATAAAAGAAATTGAAACAGTACAAAAGATATATATATATATATATATATATATATATATATATATATATATGCGATTATATCCATGTATACACACACATTCTTAAGAATGTCTGTGTGTAACTATTTTCTACTTTTATACAATTTATATTTTGCGTGTGCATATTTTCTAAAGGGTAGAAATCAAACAAATAGTTGCCTGAGTACATACTGAGAGAGAGAGTGTGTGCGTATGTGCTAATGTACATGCACACACGCAAGAAGCACATAGACATATATATATATATATATATATATATATATATATATATATATATATATATATATATATATATATAAAAGAACAGTCAGATTCATAATCCACAGTTCTTTAGAATTTTTTTTTAAAATTGCTTGAGACAGAGTAGAACTAAAAACTAAACTTTAAATTAAACTTAAAATTAAGTTTTTTGTTCCATTCTCAATCGATGTTTAATAACTTTCGAAAAAAAATGTTTTACTTTTTTTAAGCTAAATTATAATATATCGTTTAAGTTAGAGGGGGAAAGAGATTACAAAATTTTAAATGGGTGTTGTCTGTTTGTTTTTGACGAATCAGGATACAAGTGCAATTTAAGATGGCAAAGTGTTAATGTATGTTAAGGGGTTGGTGTAGGTGTGTAATTTATGCCTGTCGACACTGGCTTCTTTATATGAGGACGTGTCATTCTATCTGTTTTAATAGCATACATCACACTAAAATATGTCGGCATTTTTATTTATTTTTTTATAAAAATATATTGGGATTGTCTTAAAGGGCCTTCAAATATGATTAAGTCATATTTTTATATATATATATATTTTTATAAACATCTAAAATACTATATTTATTATATTCATTTGTATACTAGATACGGTATTGTTAAAATTAAGATTTTAAAATTTAGGAATTTAATTACGCATTTCTACTTTCTTATTTGTGATAAAATAATAGATATATAATTATGATTTTTTTTAAAATTATGTTTCAAAGTAAACATTATGCAGTGTCTACAAAAACAGTTATTTCTTTTCTTTGATTTAATAAATCTTTATTTTTGAGAAATTTAATAAAATATACCTTTTCATGTTGGCACAAAAGACATGGTCATTTAAAGACCTACGGCATTTTTAAATAATTCCCTTTTACTGTAGGTGTTTTATTTGCTTTTTTTAAATGCCACCCATTTTGTTTCATGCCAAATATCAGGCCAGATGATTGTATTTAACATGAAACAGACTGTTGCCTTTAAGTGTTGAATTTAATGTCCATATATATATATATATATATATATATATATATATATATATCCAGATCTAAAAATCAACAATTCGTCCTTGCATGGAGTATTGCTGCCATATATGGTCTGGTGTCCCTTCTGTTTGCCTCATCGTTCTTGATAGTCTCCAGAGGCGGATATGCAATATAGTTGGCCCTGCTCTGGCATCTCGTCTACAGTCACTTTCTCACAGACGCGCCGTCGCCTCCCTTTGTCTGTTCTACAAATATTTCCATGGAAATTGCTCCGAGGAGCTGCATTCGCTGGTTCCCAGTCGTCATGAGTTCAAGCGCACTACGAGGCTGGCATCCCGCTCTCACCCCTTCACTGTCGAAACTCCTAAATGTAGCCGTCTCTTCTACTCCAATAGCTTCATGTCTCCCACCTCTCGTCTGTGGAACTCCCTTCCCTATTCCTGTTGCCCTGAGAGCTATAATCTCCAGCTGTTCAAGTGTAATGTCAATCGACATCTCCAGTTGCCTTGATCTATCCACTACCCACCTCCTCATCCTTTCTTCTATCACTCGTATCTGATCTTGACTAAATTTTTTGTAACCCCTTGCGTCCTAGTGGCTTCCCGCCTTGCTTGGAGTGAAATGCTTAATATATATATATATATATATATATATATATATATATATATATATATATATATATTCACCTTCACCCCTTACCCATCGATATCTAGAGACAAGACGCATTAGGCTTAAGCAACGTCTAGCCGATAGACAGTGGGGTTAAGAATAAGGAATTGAAATGGTACACCTAACCCACTCATATCTTATCTTCTCTCCTACCTTACTTCCCCACTTCGTTGATTTTACATATGCTTGATGAGGTCCATCAAAAACGTCTGAATTTCTTTTCACTTTTCATTTCAACCTTTGGAAGTAAAGTCTGATGATCCAGAGCCCTGTTAAAGGGGTTGTGGTGAAATAACTTATTACATGGAACCTTAAAGTGGTCTGTTTTTATTCAAACATATCTGCTCTGAATCTTACATTGAGCTCTTTGGATATCATCCTCCTTGGGTCTACCCATGCGGATTACCTAGTTTTGCATAAACTATATATATATATATATATATATATATATATATATATATATATATATATATATAGTTTATGCATATATATATATATATATATTTATATTTATGCATATATATATATATATATATATATATATTTATGCATATATATATATATATATATATATATATATATATATATATATATATATATATATATTATGCATTTTTTTTCTCAATTCTTTGTTGGAAGTTTTACCTGATGATCCTGAATCCTTAAAAAAGGATTTAGGTGAAATAAATTATCGTAATGGTACATTAAAGTGGTTTGTTTTTCATTACATATATATATATATATATATATATATATATATATATATATATATATATATATATATATATATAATATATAAATATACATTTTTGAATATTTATCCTAAGAATAAATATATTTTTGTTCCTCCTGTACATTTATTTTGGTATAATTTTTGCTCTGTTATTTTACATCAAGCACTGATTTATTATCCCTACAAGCACTCTCCATATGCTATTTGCCATTTTCCGTTTACATTTAACTAGTTTAGTTAATTAAGACACACACGCATTTAACTTCATGTATTGATCAAAAAACAGGCACATATTTGTAATTTCGTGCATTTATGGAGTTATATCATCTTCCTTCTTTCTGTTCTTTGTTCCCTCAAAACGTAAGGGATCGTGGCTCTCCACAACTTCCTGTAGGTCTTAATAAACTGTTTCTGCCATTTCTCCTAAACCCTGTTCCGCCATCCATTTACTCAAGCTTATTAAGTATGTTATGTGTTGTCTTTCTTTGTTCCTCTATCCCTCAAATTTCCCCGTGATTACCAGATCTTCCAAATCTTCCTCCTCATTTTATATCTTAGAAAACTCAACTGTCTCTTTTTCTTGATGTTAAATATTAGTTTCCGTTTTGTTTCCATTTATTCAAAAAAATCAAAAAAAGCTTACATGTCCCGTTCATGGTAACATCGGCATCCTTTTGTAGAACCACATTTGTTTTTGCTTCAAGTCTCCTCTTTATCTTGAAAGAGATCCTCCATCACCCACTGCCATACAGGAGGACAAATACCACATAGCAGTTTAGTATTCTTTTCCTTGGTTTTAGCGAAATTTTGCTATTTTTCAATACTCTGCTTAGCTTTTGGAACGTTTCCTTGTCTCTCCCAATATGCCTTTGGATTTCAGTGTCAAACTTTCTGTTATAACACTTCGCATATATTTAAATTTCCGCACTGACGTTTCATTTAAATGTTTCTAGGTGACAGTGATGTAAGAAAATGAATGAGAATTCCACAGGCGATAAGTGTGAGAAAAGAAACTATTAGAATAGAACTTAGGGCAGCACGTAGATAGTTCAGAGGTATAGTCTAAAATTATTATTATTATTATTATTATTATTATTATTATTATTATTATTCAGTGAGACGAGGCGCGAGGCCGAGTGTTTAGAAACTTAGTGTTCGGACTACGACGTCTAGATTTGATCTCGTCATGATTGACTTGACTGATCGCGAAATTAGCTTTGTTTGATATTATTGATCTTAGTGAAAGGAATCTATACCGAGGATTTGTGCATTCTCTCTTTTTTCAACTATTGATTGACGTCTGTTCATCAGCATTCCCGTAGAAATTTTAACTAACATGCGCTCGGCATTCTTTAACACTTTTGGTGTTGAAGAAGCACTAATATGTCCCTTCTGGCATCTGCAACATGGATTATCAAATGAAGCAGAGGCTATCGATTCCTGAGACTGATGATTACTGAGTGAGGGAACAGCACGCCATAAACGAGACGCCGATATACAAATTTACGATGCCATATATGCTCAACATGGGAGCCAATTTGATATATACCGAGTATAACAACAAAATGTTTCAAATTGTGTAAAACAAAATTGACCTTTTATTGCATTAAGCTTTGAACCGTTGTATCTTAGAAATGATTAAATATATCTTACTGGAAGGCTACGGGGATTTTATAGCACTAGTAGACTATAACTT
Organism: Acanthosepion lycidas; assembly: GCA_963932145.1. Classification (NCBI taxonomy): domain Eukaryota; kingdom Metazoa; phylum Mollusca; class Cephalopoda; order Sepiida; family Sepiidae; genus Acanthosepion; species Acanthosepion lycidas. The sequence continues at coordinate 42,813,295 of OZ010591.1, forward strand.
TGAGCAATAAAAATGTATGAACTCAAACAACAGAAGAATCGTGATAAAATTGATCATTAACGAAAATGACATGTTCATTATTAGTTAATCATAACTAAAGATAGGAAACTCATGAAGGATTGAAATAAAGCCCATATATATATTCCAGGATTATTCAAGATGATCTTCGCCTTCTCTAACCTTCTAGCTTTTTGTCCTGGTGTAAAAAGGTGCCCTACACATTTCATGTAAGATTTCATTTTCAAATCATTTATTACTGTTCTTTGAACTCTCATAGCAGGAACTCCTCTTTCATGTACCAAACATCTTATGGAGTGAGTTGGATCTTTTCTAATTGATCTCTTTAGCTCTTACTTGAAATGAGGATCCCTCTTCCTGTTATGACCTTCTGGTCCAGTTTCCCTTTCTACTGTTCTCTATTTTTTAAACTCTTGTTGGTTCTTCCATGGACTTTAAAGCTGGAATCCAGAGCATGAATATTGGTACCATTACTGAAGTCCTGAACGATCTTTTTTCTTCTAGCCATTGATCAATTAGGAATAATTGAAAGGGATTTTCAGTAATTTTTACGACAAATGGTGCCAAGATGGCTAAACGTCTTATCTGAAAACCTGGAAAAAAGGAACTCAATTAGTTTTTTTTTTTTTTTTTTGTTAGATATTAAAGTGGACAATTACGCTGATACATGATATGGACAATTTTTCTGTTAGACCCGATATATACCAGACATATACATCAAATTTGCATGGTGATAGATTTTGACAAACGAAATTTGTAACAAGTTAAAAATAGTTCTGTGTCTGTTGTACCCGTCTGCTCGGATAGTCTGCAAGTGAGGATGTTCCGAATCATCCAGGTAAACATACATCTGTCAAATCAAGCCTTCTTGTGTATATGGCTTGTCCATATGTCTCTTAGTATTCGTCAGTAAAAAAAAAAAAAAAAAAAAACTCTTTCAATTAATGTTGCTTAATTTTGGTCAGAGTAGATGAAGAAACACATCATTCATTACTATATAAAAATGAAATATAACGTATCAGTGCCGAATTCTTTCCTTTTTTTTCCTATAATTTCCTGGCTTAATACTTTGCTTAGTTTCTAGAAGACATTTTTACATCACATTTCCATCATCTCTTCCGACGCTAACCATTTAATTTTCAGATATTATTTTTGCTTCATCACTCCTAGTAATAATATTCATGTTCACAGAAGATATTTAATGGTTACAGGTAAAAAAAAGAAAAGAAAAAGAAGTGACATCAAGTCTATCCACATCTCCAGCACCTTCCAGTCAGATTTAATTATACCTAAAAATTCCAATTCATTTAATGGATTATCACCGTTCCAGGTTGACCGAAAATTATAGAAAAAACCTACGTTTCATGATGTCGAGTTTAACTTTTATTTTAATTTATTTAATTTTTAATCATTGTTTTCACAGCAGTATTTTCAACTGGCTCTTGCCGGCGAGCAAATGACATTTTTACAATATTTACATTTTTTTTCTTTTTGTTCATTTTGCAAGAATATCAGTTGTTTACAATTTCTCCAATATATTATTTACAGCGTCGACATTCGAATTAATTTCCTAATCGTTGTTTTTCTAATCACAATATTTCCGCCGTCGTATCCACCAGGCTTCTTCAGATAATCTTCAGAGAATTTCGAACAGAACACATTAGTCAATCTACAAAGGTAGATTATTCTCATTCCTCTATGTCTGGTGAAAAATTGTCTCAGTTTTTCATTTATTGCTAATCTTTTTTTTTTTTTTGAAAATGGCATGTTAATGCTAATTGTGAAGTTAGCCATTTCGTCATAAGGAAACATTTAACATCCAGTATTTGAATAATTAGTGTTCTAAATATCGAAGTTTATAAAATCTCTTTCTTAATAGAATTTTTACAGAAATAGGATTATCTTGTTCATTATTTGTCTTTCTAGTAAGGGTTTGGATTTCTTTTCTCACCTTTTGCATAATAAAAGTATCACGACACACTTAGTAAAAATGGTATAGATTTCAATATTATGAAATAAAACCACAGATATAAAAATAACCACAGAAATATCAACTTACTTTATTTTCAATGTTTCTTTTCAACTATTTGTGCAGGTTATTTAGTGTGAAACCTGGGCCTGTTGTCTTTTCGCGATTTCGTCAATGTTTGTTCAAATGTGCGATAAGCAAATCCACATTTCTTCTTCAGTTGATCGTAGAATTTCTCGTTTCTTATATTTGATATCATTTAGGGTTGATGAGCCTAATTCTTATAAATAAGAAGCAGAAAATTGCAATAAATCTGATAAAGCCTTTTTAGCTAATGTGGGATAAAAATGCTTATTCATTTATTCACGTAATAACGCTGTATGACTACTGACAATATTTCGAGGCACAATTCAGAAGATCGCGCGGCACACTATTATGCAGCGGCACAGCGTTTGAGAATAACTGTTCTAAGACATTATGCCAATGAGATATTCCTACATGCGGACAAAGAAATGAGTACAATGATGACAGTATTAGACGGCCAATAAGAAAATAGCGATAAGTCCGCTTTTCAGATCTCGAGAGAGAAAACACTACAATAACGATAGATTGTTATTGTTATATTTTCTTTTTCTGTGTTAACGCAAAATATATATGTCTTGCAGTTACTCGGATGCTTACCTTTTTACTCTGAAAGTCTACGGCACAGTAATATCCAATATCTGATATAGCTTAAGAAAAAGTACTTCAGAGTGATCCGTTCGCGTTACAATGCCCTGTGGAGTTTTACTTTTATTCCACAAATGCTATCGTTTCCTCATGGTCACATTGAACAGCAGATTCAAAGAAAACTCTCTTTTTTTCTTCTTCCTGTTCTTTTTTTGCTTTATCATTTCACTCCAAGAACTCCAAAAATGTCATTCGGACACAAGAGATTACAAAGCGTAAACAAGAAAATAGAAGACTTTGGTAAGGAGAATTGAGGAAAGGGGCAAGGAAAGGACACAGTTCTGGAAGATGTCGAAAGTCTCTTTTGAGAAAGAGTTTTAATAAACGTCAACCGATAGCACGCATGCGGGTTACAGGTAGTGAAGGAGAAATGGAAGACTTTAGTCATCAAAAATCAGAAAAAGACAATAAAGGAAGAGTGTTCAGGAAGACAGAAGATGTCGATTGATGTTGCATATACATTTTTAAGGATCATAGTTGGCGGGGATGCAAGAAATCGGAACGGAGTTCCACAGGTGAGAAGTGCGAGAAAAGAAAAAAGAATAGAAGATGTGGTTGTATCTAGCTTGTTCAGCAGTAAAACTGAGATATAGTTGTCAATTTGCTAACACGATTAAATTCATGCAGTCAAAGGAAGTAAACAAAAAATGACCATCAGAAAAGATGCCATGGAAATATTTGTAGAAAATACAGAGGGAAGCCACGTCACGTTGGTCAGAAAGTGATTGAAGTCGAAATATCAGATCCGGATGAATTGCAAACCCTTCTTTTTTAACCCTTTGCCAGAGAGTTCCGTTTCTACCTTCTTTTTATTCTCTCTATAAACAAGGGATTCTGCTTTCTATTAGGTTGGTGCAAAAATAATGACGTCATAATGTCGTTTTTTGACGTTAAAAATACGTCAAAAAACGACATTATTACGTCATTATTTTTGCACCAACCTAATATTTAGATAAAGATAGTTTATATAGTTATAATTATTCTTCGTCTTCATCCAAAATTCAGATTAGGATATTCTGGCAGTATTTCTCTCTCTCTCTCTCTCTCTCTCTCTATATATATATATATATATATATATATATATATATATATATATATCTGTCTCTCTGTCTCTGATAACCTTAAATATTTGTGGCGTCTCTCACATATATACTCGCTGATTATCACAAATTTGAATTCAAATCTCGCAGCTTCACTTTGATCTACTCCAATAATGCCAATGTTAATGTAATATTAGCTATTTCACTACAAAGAAACATTTGTCATTCATTAACCGAAAGCCAGTACTGCTTTTGATTAAAATTTATAGAATATTTCTCATAAATAATTTTGATAATGCCTTCTTCAGATGATTGGAATTTTGAATTGAACCCTTTTATTTCGTCCACCGAATTAGATTGTCTCATTTACCTTACTTTAACTCAAATCCCCAGGTTTTTTTGAACTCACAACTCTTTGGGTCAATTCAATGGATCCAACCAATGCGTTTATCCACTGGGCCATGTGTCCTCAAGGTGTATTTTAACTTCAATACCTGGCTAGTGCAGTGGTGAACCAAAGCTTGGAGATTTGACTTAAAGCGTTTGTTCGTCAATTTCATGAAGCTCTAATTCTGAGTTCTATCCATGGGCCGGGCAGTATGTATTTGGAAACAATGAAAACATGGCGGGCAATAACTCATCTCTATAAAAAAAAAAGTACTAGCCTGGAGAGTTGGCGAGAAGAGTCTTAGATTAAATAAAGGGCTCAGTTCGGAATTCTCTGATGAAGGTCGGAGAGTACAACAACCGAAACGTCGTGATAACAACAACAGAGATGCGCACAATTGTCCGTATATCAATAAAATAAGGATAACGTCTCCTTCCAGAAAGTCAAACAGAAAATATATTTCAAAGGTTTGACGGTGTGAGGTGTGCATAATTCTGATTATTCTGACGGATGTTGGTGAGGATCAAAAGGCTTAATCAATACAACATCAAAAGGACTTTAAGGAGAAGAGCATAAGATGTGAAACGCCGTGAGACGTTGGCGCCCTGTTTAGAATAAACGACGTTCAATTGCATTTTATTCACTTCTTTACATTTATTTGCCCGAAAAGAGGAGAAAAACTGAATTAATAACTCACCAAGGGCAGTAAGGTTGCTTCCAATTATAATTTTAACGATGGAGGATAGAAAATTTTATTTCTTGCGAAGTTATTACATAACAGTATATCTGGAGTATCAATGAGTCAGTCCGAAGCAGGTTACGTAGATGTAAGTCAATATATGGGTTAAACATACAAACGCACTGATACACATACATACATATATACCTACATTTATATCGATATTTTGCCAACTTTATGTTGATCTGTTATAAGATTAAATTGCTCGTCGGGGAGACTGGAGAATTAATATTCTAATCATACAATCTTGCTCTCTATGAAAACGAACATGCGATATTCTGCATTAATGTTTTTCTGTCTCCCTTTTTCACGCACAAACCCATTTGATATGATAAAAAGAAAACAAGATGCGAAAACCCACCAAAATACAATGTATGCTTCACACACACACACACACACACACACACATTTAAGAATATGAATTATCATGAGTCCCTCATAGAAAAAAGTTGAATTATTATACAGTTACATGCATTAAGAAATATTTCCCTTTTTCAATTAGGGTAAGAATCATTTCATTTTTTGGTGTTTGGATGGTCGTGTCGTCTCTCTTTGAATTCGGAGGAACACAAATTATACTAACGTTTGTTTAAGAAGTCGAATGTACGTGAAACCTGATTAGCCAATGAAAATCAATCAACACAAAAGTAAAAATACCAGAATGTCTTCCTACTTTTTATACATAACTCATTCTATTTCAAATTTTTTGGATTGATAAATCTTTCTAAACGTTATATTTATTCTCTTTTCGTTCTTTATATCACCCTTCTATTAGATTCAGATCCATATTTGATAGATATATATTTAACCCAGCTCAAAAACACAAATAAGAGTTAATAATTAATATATATATATATATATATATATATATATATATATATATATATATATATATATATATATATATATATATATGTTAGTTTTCCAACATTTCCGCGACTCTTACTTTTACCTCTCACCCAACAAACAGCCTCATATGGGCCTTGGATAGTGTGAATATTATTTTCAAAAATTGTCTCGATCTAATTAAAGTTTGATTTAACTTATTTTAATATGAATTTTTAGCCATTGTTAATCGTGAGAATCTATGGGGCAAGTAAAAGAAATAACAACATGTAAATTACAAATTAGAAATCCAAAATAAGGCAGGTTTAAACATCTGGGAAGTGATCTACAAATGGACGGAAAGTGCAACACGGATATCAGAAGAGACACTGGGTTAGAAAAAGATGTCTTACAAAAGCTAAGAAAAGAGGAAAACTTAGAAAAAAAGAAAAGAATACTTAAATAAGAAAGTAGATTTTATTTTATTACTACCTAGCTTAAAAGCCGCATTCCTGCGGGGGAATAAGTGGTCCGCCGGACGAAGACTAATGGGGCCTTAGGTCCAGCTTAGAAAACGGCAATGATAATTTTGAAGAAAGAACTTTGAATTCCGCAATTAACTCTATGGAACTTCAAAACTTTAACTCTGATTCTGGTTATAACTTCAATTCCGGCCAAAAGACCGATTTGGACCGGAATTCCAATTCAAGCCGAAAATTGAGTTCTTCAAATCACAAACTCTGCGGAACTTCAAAAACTCATGTCGAGAAAGCTTCTCAGTTTAAATCTGATTCCTTGGCATTTTGAAGAAATAAAATTGATTTCCTCAAGGACACATGGCACAGTGGATAAAAGCGTTGGTTAGATCCAGTGACAAACCCAGAGAGTGTGAGTTCAATACCCGGTTAAGGCAGTGGAGAACTTTCAGAGGGAAAATTAGCAGGAGATAACTGATAACTGACATCCATCAAGCATGGCACGTGGAACTAGAACAGTCTACCCCAGGGATCGAAATAAAGGGTTCGGTTCGAAATTCCAACCACCTGAAGAAGGCCGGAGCGTACAACGGCCGAAACGTTGTGACAAATATGGCGACAAAGATGAGAACAATAGTCCGCATAATGTAAATACTATATATATATATATATATATATATACACACACACACATTTATATATATATATATATATTTGAAACATGGTTATTACTGTGTAGCGAAAAAAACATATTTTAAATCAGTTAATTTATAATATTAATGCTCTCTAAATTTACAACTTTGAGCACTATTTTGTAAGAAATAAAAAAAAAATGAAAAAATAAAAAAAAATATTAATACGAACACCGGAATACATATCTTACTGTTCTTTCTTTTTATTTAAATATATATGTAGGATGCACTTGGCTAAGTTACAAAGACAATCTGAAAAGCAACTTGTCAGCAATCAATTTATCACATAACACCCTTGAGCGCTTAGCCTTGGAGCGGGTAGAATGGAGATCAACGTGTTTTAGTGGACTCGGCAGTTTTCAACCTGCTTGTCTGAATCATCTTCAAGAAGCGAGAGCAAGATCTAAAAGCTCAGACAATCTAAAAGTTTTCTCATCTTACAATCCTCACACTTGCTTCATATGTGGCCTCTTTTGTAAATCACTAGCGGGTCTTAAATGCCACTTAAGATTATCGCACACAATTTTATAACTGAATCAATAAGCTATAAGCACCTTATACGTCGAAACCGACGGGAGAGTCCATTATTATTATTATTATATATATGTAGAGAGAGAGATAGAGAGATAGAAAGAGAGAGAGGAGAGAGAGATAAAGAGAGACAGAAAGAGAGACAGAGAGAAAGAAAGAGAGATAGATTATTAAAACTAAAAATGGTCCACGTGTGCTTATTATAGTATATGGATTTAATAGGCCGGTTAAGAAAATTCTAATAATAAAAAACGAACAAAATGATAGCAATATTGCCAATAAAATTGATGTTTATTATATCTTAATATTTTCACTGAACAAGAGGGATGGATTTTTAATATCGGAATTTTTGAACACAACTGTGTTCTTTTTATTTATACGACGAGTAAACAAAGAAGTGGGACTTAGTCTTCCGAGGAATGTTATTGATTAAAGGTCTCCCTGTGGAAATTATAATCTCTGAGCACACCCAAATCCCTGTTTAATCCTTCACTGTTTGAATGTAATTTGAAATTAATTTCTGCTTCCGATGTTGGCTTTTATTCTTAAAATTTTATTAAACGGACTATATAACATCGCAAATTGAGTGCTGGTACTTTTTAAAACTAATTTTCTCTTTAACAATTATATTTTGTTCCAGGATATTAAAAATATTACGCATATTTTCAAATTTTGGAAGCTTCCAACAAGCTTGTATTTGGTACAAATGGTACTGGTAAGATTACCCATTTCTATATAAGGAAAGTTGCAGCATCACTTTGACCGACCAGCCAGTACTACTCTCGTTTAGATTTATAAAATCTTCCTATTGAAACAATTTTTCAGGTAAACGGATTTTGCAAATCCAGTAGCTGCTATTTCACTTTCTAGTATTGAATGGAGGTTTCCTTCCTAACCTTTTGTTTGAAGTAGTGTAGGAAGCCAACATCTTCATCATGTCCTTACTTTCTCTTCGAGTTACATGTGATATGCGTTTTAGTTGTTGCTGCAGTTGCAAGTCCTCAAGTGATATGGTTTCTGTTAATTGGTATAGTTCGTTGTCTGAGTCTCTGAAGAGCCAGTCCACAACTTTCGACGGAGTGTGGTCTTTACCAAAATCCACAGGTTTCACTCGCTCAAAACAGTTGTAAAGATTGTTTTCAGATAATGGTTGTCTACAGCTGACAGTTTTGATATTTCTAAATGCATTTAGTAGCATATAAGGCACCCATATGAATATTTCGATCTGATTAGTATATTTAAGAATATAACTCGGATTTTCGGGTTACGGTTTTGGATTTGTAGAAATTTGTGGTGGTGGAGGAAGCTACTTTTAGGGCAGCCCATTAAATTTTTATTTTCCTTATCTTCTTTTTTCTTTTAAACGAAATCACCCCAAGCAAGGCAGTGAAGACACTAAAAGACAAGAGTTTGCTTGGTGTGAAAGGATTGCAAAACAAAAACATTACGAGGAAGCGATTAGAATTGAAGAGTAATCAAGAGTTTAGTATATAACGCATTGCATTTAAATTTTTAAAGACCAATGTGCAGCCCAACACATTCCTGGTGGTCCAAGACTTCCAACACTGCGGATGGTCAATGAAGATCGCTTCAATCTCAGACCTGCCCTATCCCACGTTGTGATTTAAGTTTGATCATAAGGAAACCAAGATCGATTCGTCGCAGTGATCTTAAGTGCTGGGCTGGCCAAGCAGAGTGAAGACGCACATGGAAAAAATAACATAAAATTCAATAAACTGAACAAAAGTTAAATAAAAGTCCTTCGTATAATTATTGGTTATATCAGAGTTCGCATCCAATTAATTAAAAGCCCAGTCCGCGTCTAAATCGGAAGGGATATTGTTGTTGACTTGGTAATCTTTGTTTTGCTGTTTTGGTAAAGTTCGGCACAAGGCTGTAGTTGGACGTTCTATTCGTCGGCAGATAAACAAGTGCGGCGTCTCGCGGCAGGTGGCTAGAACGAACGAATGCTGTCAGTCTCGTTTTGTGCAGTTGTATTTATTGGCATTCACTCAAACTGGCGTGGCACACGGCCAAGCAGGAGAATCAACTTCACGGAGGTGGGAAAGTGACTGCAGCAGAGACGACAGGCCAGGGCCTTTGAATTTTATCACCAATCCCCAAATATATAACAGGAGCAGTGGAACATATGTGGCAACAATATTCTAAGTATTTCTGAATGATAGACTTTATTGTATCGTACAACACGGTGAAAAAACTTTCTTAGCAGCTGACTTAGCAACAGATTCAATATAGTCTTTCCACTTCAGCCGAGAACGTTAACCCGAGATGGTGTAATGTATCATTTTCCTGGAGGTTAGCATCAGCCATACTTATGGAAGGAAGAAAAGGGTATAGTAAATTTATTATATCCGATCGATAAACCGAGGCATTTGAAGTATTTAGCATTTACTAATTCAACATGACATTGTACCTCTGATGTCGAGTATATTTACCCAAAAATATAACAATTATAAACAATTTGTAAATATACCTAAGTCTACTCATATCTATCTACCTATCTCTCTATCTACCCCAGTCTAATCAAATCTATCTATGTCTATTCATGTATGTATATATATATATATATATATATATATATATATATATATATATATAGATAGATAGATAGATAGATAGATGGATAGATATAGATATACAGTGTAACCCGGATATAAGAGAGTTGTCGGGACCGGAGAATAAGTCTCTTATATCAGGGTCTCTTATATCAGGGTTACACTGTATATATATATATATATATATATATATAGCCAATTCTACACATATCGATATATCTATCTATCTACCCAAGTCTACTCATATCTATCAATCGAACCGTCTACTCATATATATATATATATATATATATATATATATATATATATATATATATATATATATATATATATACTCACATATATCGTTCTCTTTCTCTCTCTCACTCTCTCTCTAACTATCTATCTATCCATTCGTATTTTGATAATTCATACTTGAGCTTTTCATCTTCTCTTTCTATAATTTGTTCTTTCTTTCTTAGGGGTAACGTTTCAGACATCAATAGAGCTGATCATTATTTCCTTTCTAAAAAAGAAAACACTCATTTTCTTTAAATGTTACCATAACCAAGGCAATAAAACCATGAAGACGTTAGAGGTTATTAAGTGTGAGAGATTATGAGAAAAAGAAAATATTATTCAGGAGAGAAAACAATAAAAGAACAGGAATTACGAAGTTAGAACAAAACGATTGACGTCGCATTTAAATTTTTCAAGATCAAAGTTGAATATTCTATTTGCAATTGGACGCTATCAAAGTGAAAGCGCTTATTTTCTTATGGAGATCAAAATTTAGCTATTAAAAGATGAATGAAATTCACCGAGTAAATAAACATTATATATATATATATATATATATATATATATATAGGGGTGTAGATAGATAGAGAGAGAGAAAGAGAGAGAGAAACTCAGTAAACAAATAAATCCTGATGAATAGAAGTATGTAGAGACACATACGAATATACGTTGACACAGAGGCACATATATAAATATACTGCATGTATATATATATATATATATATATATATATATATATATATATATATATATATATATCTTTTGTACCTTGTGTGTGTGTATGTGTCTGGATGTCAAAAAATGCAGTTATTTTTAACTATCTGTGAATTCATGTTTTTTTTCAGATTAATATATTTCATCTCATTTAATATTTTATTTTAAGATTCAATACTGTTTGTAAATCCTTAGATATTGTTATTTTTTTGTATTTTAACCATTAATATTTTTGCAAATCAATAAACACTGGATTTATTTTTATTTGAAGAGTGAGTACATTTCTGAACACCCTGTATATATGTCCGATTTTCATATATATATATATATATATATATATATATATATATGTGTGTGTGTGTGTGTGTGTATGTATGTATGTATGTATGAGTGTGTGTGTGTGTGTGTATATAAATATATATATATATATATATATATATATATATATATATATATATATGAGTTTATCAAATGTCCATTCTGCATATATAAACATATGTCAGGACTGAAAGTCATTCATTCATCTTACACCCACTAATATTAAATCCTTTAAAAGCATCTAAATAACTCGAGTAAATACTTTATAATAAACACACATACATACACGCACACACGCACACACACACATATATATATATATATATATATATATATATATATATATATATACTTGTGTGTGTGTGTGCGCGCGGGCACGTGTGTGCGCGTGTGTGCTGTGTGTATGGAACGTAAGACCGTCAAAAATGAAACTAGATAATGACGAAACAAGCAGCGAATAAAAGAAATCGCAGACATTGAATGATTTTAATAAATAAAATTGCACAAAGAGATTATTAACGTCATTGTTCTAAACAGAATGCTTAACGTCTTAATTTATTCATTGCGTTTCATTATCCCTTTGAAAGTTGTTCGCCCGCCTTCTAAAGGATAATGGCGATCATTATTGCAAAGATTAGGCAAATCACAAAGAAATCTTTGTAACCACTTATTCGAATCTTAACAGCGCTTCCCGCAGTTCTCAGCACAATTAAAGAGCGTTAGACAAATTCTATTCGCAATTGCAAGTTAGGCAAAGTCAAAGCGCTTATTTTCTTACGGGGAATAAAAGAATTTCACTGTTAAAAGACGAATATATGATTTTTTTTCCCCGAGTAAATAAACAAATATGTATCTCTCTCTCTCTATCACTTTATATTTATATTTATATATATATATATATATATATATATATATATATATATATATATATATATATATATATATATATATATATATATATAT
>OZ010591.1:42835551-42838051 GCA_963932145.1 Acanthosepion lycidas
TTCTTGTGGTCTTTGATCTGGGCGTTTAGATTTAATTATTCTATGTGTATTGTAAAGTCCCATAAATTTTTTACTGATCCTTTTTCTTTAACCGAGTCTTGGTGATGTCTATACCAGTTTCTTGCAGCAAAAGTTGCATGTTTTCGAGTCCAAATATTAGCCCAATCTGTCATGCCGTGATTTATATTCAGCGGGTGCTAAAAACTTGAAACCTCATACAATTTGATTGTTCCTGGATATTTATCGCAGAATCTGCATTTCGGGTTAACACAATTTTTCTGTATGTGTGCTTGGTAATTTCTAGCTAAGGATCATTGATCCTATGCAGCAAGAATAGAATATTATTATTATTATTATTATTATTATTATTATTATCATTATTATTATTATTATCATTATTATTATTATTATTATTATTATTATTATTTGTGTAAACTTGTTTACATAACGACTGCTTTTCTTCTATATGCCATGATTTATCCAAACGTGTGTGACCATGACTCTCCACGTACTCATGTTTAGGAAGCTCTTAATAAACTTTGTTTTTTGCTATCTCCCCTAATCCCTATTTAGCAAAACATTTACACAAGTTCAGTAGGTAACTTAATCGCAGCATTTCTTTTCTTCTCTCTCTCTCTCCTTTAATATTTCTTTTGAGTGTCAATTTCTCCAAGTACTCTTTCCTCTTATATGTCCGCTGCCTTTTTCTAATTCTATGTATAAGTGTGGTTTGATAACTTTTCCCTAAAACTTGTTCGTTTCACTCATTTCAGCCCATGTGATTCTCAGTATCCTTCTGTAGAACATTTCTGCTCTTTGGAATCTCTTTTCTCATGGGTGAAGATGGTCCGAATTCGTGGCATAGAGGAGAACTCATATTACATACCACTTCAGTACTATTTTTTCTGTTTTTAACAATTTTTTATTCATTCAAGCTTTGTTTATTTTGGTGGGAGGCATCATTCTCTAGTCCAATGTCCGTTTAGAAATCGGTATCACATTTTGCGTCCACTGTTGAAACACTTACCAGACATTTAAATGTTTGTACTTGATTTTGGTGCCCCTAATTCATGGCTCGCATCATAGGTTGTTCCTTTTGCTGACAACCGTATTTTTCATATATTTGATGACAGAAAAAATGCAGATATCGGCTTTATTGAAATGTTTCTAAACGGAAATGAAAAAATAGTACAACGTGATATAGCGGTAAAAACCTATTTGGACTTGAACAAAGAAAAAAAAATCTAACAACAAATCTCTCACATAAAAAATACATATTTCCTGAAAGTGGCATTTAAAGATAGCACTATAAAAAAAGGTAAAAGAAAAAGGTAGCATTATAATGTGTCATCTTGAATAAATCCATAAAATCTCTCCCCCATAATTTTTGTTAACCTTCTCCTTCTATATATGATGGTATGTGATCGCCTCCTTTCTCTTATTTATGTTCATCTTTATGTAACAAATTAAATCTGACTTTCAATTAAAAAATAATTTATTGTAATTCTGGCCAAGAAAACCATAATGGAATAAATCTTACTTCTTACTGTAATCTGTAAAGACATTTTTAAAATAAAGTGTGGTTGGGTTAGGGTTAGGGTTAGGGAGAGAAAGAAAGAGTCCCCACAATATTTATGGAACTTAATCTAAATCATAAGCACAAAATTCCTTGAAAATCTTCAAGAGAATGGTGGCCATGGCTTTCCACATCTTCCTATCTTTTGTGGTCCCAGTGCCGCCATCCACTTGCAAAAACTCGTTAGTGGCTAGCTGATTTCCTCTATCACACTTGTGTTGTATAGCCCCATTGTTCTGAGGTATTCCTGGTCACTACGCCAATTAATACAATGTTGTATTTTCTCTTTCTTCTCTCGGCCGGTGATCGCTAGTTGGTTTTGTTCAGAGATAAAAAGACTTCAACAAAGAGAATTTCAAACTTATCTATTTTATTTACGTCGACGTATACATCCGTAAATAGCCAGTGGGATCGCTTTCTCATCCCACTGGGAAGCCGCTTCCCAGAGACGAAGGAAACACCTCTACATTGTATGCCGGCTTAGAGTCGATTTATCGAAAAGCCTTTCTCTGTATCATTCCCACGCTAGTTCAGTCAATCAAAAAGGATTTCCTTTATTTTGTCTTGTATGTGACATCTAAGGTCGAACAGAGGAAGTCAGCGCTGAAATAAACCTCTCTAAAAATAATAGTCTGCTAAACTATTTTTAACACTTGGCCTCAATACGACTCATAAGTGTTATGTTTTCCAAGCTCTCTTTCCTCATTGTTTGTCCTAGAAATTTCAGCTATGTGACTGACTATAAATGACGTTTCATTGAAGACTTTTCTCTAGCTTGCTCGCTCCGTCGACGGAATTTTCAGCATATTTATGTCGAGCCTGGTTTCTGCTACCTTCAGTGTTCGCTATATCCGCGGGGAGATTTGCCAATATTCACTATTATATATGAGGATGGATATCATAGCAATCCAGCAGTCTTGGATT
>OZ010591.1:42848051-42873051 GCA_963932145.1 Acanthosepion lycidas
TGTCCGAGAAATTTTCATAGAAAATATTCGTTCTTTGACAGGATTCAAACCTGCATCCTATACGGAACCGTCATTTACGCTGACGTGCCTTACCGTTAGGCTACAAAGAATGGTTCGGAAGACAAGGTCCAATTTACTGCTTATAAACTCAATCTTCCATGAATCTCGAATATTCATAACTGCTCATGGCGTATCAAATGTAAACAAATGACGTCATATATTAGGAAATGGACAAAGTCCGACAATTTATTTATTAAAGACATTTTTATGTTTAACATTATAGAAACAAATATTTAAGTAAATGCTCTGTTTATAATATTCATAACTGCTCATGGCGTATCAAATGTAAACAAATGACGTCATATATTAGGAAATGGACAAAGTCCGACAATTTATTTATTAAAGACATTTTTATGTTTAACGTTATAGAAACAAGTATTTAAGTAAATGCTCTGTTTATAATAAACAGTATTAAATAACATTTACCGGCCTGAATGTCCGAGAAATTTTCATAGAAAATATTCGTTCGTTGACAGGATTCGAACCTGCATCCTATACGGAACCGTCATTTACGCTGACGTGCCTTACCGTTAGGCTACAAAGAAGCGTTCGGTAGACAAGGTCGAATTTACTGCTTATAAAATCAATCTTCCATGAATCTCGAATATTCATAACTGCTCATGGCGTATCAAATGTAAACAAAAGACGTCATATATTACGAAATGGATAAAATCGATCATAAATGAAAATGACATGTTCATCATTAATTAACATAGCTAAGAAACGGAAGGTTTGAAAATAAGTTCAAATATAAGTATATTATTCCAGGTCCATTTTCAAACCTATTCAAGTTGGTCCTCGCCCTCTTTAACTTTCTCACTTTGTGTACTGGGTAACCTATGTGCCTCATAATTTTCATTTTCAAATCTTTTTTTAAAGCTCCTTGAACTGTCATAATTGGAAGTCCTCTTTCACTTGCCAAAGGTTTTATGAATTGCGTTGGATCTTTTCTAATTGATCTCTTTAGCTCTAAGTTGAAATGATCATCCCTCTTACTATTGTGACCTCCTGATCTAATTTTCCTCTCTACTGTTCCCTATTAAAAAAAACATTTAGCGTTCTGTTAATGATTCTGGAATAGTCTTTAAATATGGAAACCAGAGTATGAATGTGTGTACCTGGATGATCTTTTTTCTCTCACCATTGCTCACTTGGGAAGACGGTGGGTCTGACACAAAAGGATTTTACTCTGTTTTATTTTTAGCTGAATAACTCAAAACGTTTTTCAGTGATTGTTTCGAAAAAATATGGCTAATCGTCCTATATCAAATCCTGGAAAATGAAACTTAGTTTAGTATTTTTTTTTTTTTTAGATATTAAACATTTATTGTTACATGATATGAACAAGTTGTACTGTTACAACCGGTATATACGAGACACATACATCAGATTTGCATGGTGATAGATTTTGACAAATGAAATTCGTAACAAGTTAGAAATATTTGTTGTATTAATGTTGTACCTGTCCGCTCGGACAGTCTTCAAGTGAGAATGTCCTGAATCCTCTAGGTAAACATATATCTGTCAATTCATGTCTTCTTGTGAATATGTCTTGTCTATAGTTCTCTTAGAATTCGTCGTTAAAAGAAAAAAAAACATATCTAAATGTCTTATCTAAAAAACTGGAAAAAACCCAATTAGTTTAGTGTGTGTTTTTTTTTAAGATTTTGTAGGATGGCCAATTATACTGTTTGGACAAGTTTGCTGTAACACCCGGTTTTACATCTGGCTTATCTTAGTATTATCTCTACAAAAGAGAATCTTATTGCTAGTACTATGAATTCTTTTTAAGACTAGGTGGTATCAACATATCTTGGTCCTTTACCAGTAGTACATGCAGAAATAAACATCTCTTTCTAAATAATTTAGGATTTTAAAAGATGTTAATAAGACTCCTAAAAATAGCAAGGACATGTAGATCTTTATATGAACCCTGTTTTCGGTGTTTACATGAAAAACTCGAAATCATCAGATTTTTTTGGCAAAAATTCATTGTTAAATCATAGAAGTGAATTAACTGTAAATTGTAAGAATAAATAACCATTTACCTTACAATTTAATTAAATTTAATATTCCTTTTTATATTTTAGTCTTACTGCATTGCACAATATATAGCTTATCTTTCTATTTGTAAGATGAATCTGGACTTAATATAATTTTGTCTTAATTTCCTGGTAGTATTAGTAACATCAAGTACAAAAATATTATTATTTTGTTGCCAGTTTTGATATTTTATATTGCCTGATTAGTGTTCATAACATCTTATATGAAGGATCTTTATTTAACAGTTGCATATTAATTTACCAAATCATACATGTTAACTTATTTACTAGTTTCTTAAAGAAGCTATTTCTTTAACAAATACAAAAAAAAAGATGTAAGAAATTCATAAGGCATATAACTTAGCATATTTTTTAATTACCTCTCTACTCGACATTTATTTCTGGTTTGTAACCATATGTATCCAATTTAATTTATGCTTGGCTGCCGTTAGCTGTCAATCTACGGGTTATGATCCATTTAGTTTAAATTTAAAGTAGATCATATTTGATTGGTTAAGCTATTAACTTTCTGTCCTGGAGGAACGACACGCCTCACATATTTCACGTACGATTTGATTTTCAAGACTTTTCACCGATCGTTGGACTGTCATAGCTGAAACTCCTCTCTCACGTGCCAAACGATCTATTTAGCCCTAGTCCACAAACCTTATCTACCGCTTTTTAGTTTTTTCGTACAAAAGAGGTTAATCATTCACTCGCCAGTAATTTACAATCGCCTGATGAGATGCATTGATATGCATTGAAACCCGGCTGCAATTGTGTAGCGATTTTGATATATATTCGGAGTAATATCCTAAAATAAATATTAATAATACTGTATTGATTTCTCTTTTCAATAAAAATTAAAATTAAAATTAAATTAAATAGAATTTTTTTGTCTCAAATTAAATCTTATGAACGTTGGAATTGTAGTGTATTTGTACACATCGTATATATATATATATATATATATATATATATATATATATATATATATATATACATACATACATATATATATATATATATATATATATATATATATATATATATATATATATATATATATATATGAATGTGTGTGCTTGTGTATTTGTATGCGTGTGTATTTTTATGTTTGCTTTTGATTGCAGGATAAGAAGACACACACACACACGTATATATATATATATATATATATATATATATATATATATATGAATATATATATATATATTATTTACATTGTTTGGACTGTTGTCCACATCTTTATTGTCATCTTCATGACGTTTCGGCCGATGGACTCTACGCCCTTCTTCAGGTGATTGGAATTTTGAACTGAACTCTTTACTTTATCCAACGTACTTGTTATCTTGTTCCAGTTACACCTGCCATGCCTCTTCCGGATATCTCAGGTATCTTCCTTTAAGACAATGAATAATGTAAATAGTTCAAATATCGTATCTCAGAATATATATATATATATATATATATATATATATATATATATATATATATATACCCAAATATATGATTGATGTATACTGAATAAATTCCAATAACCAACAATAAGTATTCTTAAAATAGTGCTCAATACAAAGTAGAGCGGATATAATTATTTATTTAAAAATTATAACATAAATATGTTATACAATCACTACAAAAATAGCCATTTTATTTCAACACCTCTGATGTTTTATCAAGTGATGATGTAGATTGTAGAACCCAATCTATATTCGATTTTAGAACCCTATCTACATTCAACATCATCACTTGATAAGACATCAGAGGTGTTGAAATAAAATGGCTATTTTTGTAGTGATTTTTATAACATATTATAATTTTTAAATAAATATGTATATATATATATATTGTTTTATTAAATATGCCAACGTATTGAGCACTTTTTAATATACAGGTATACAGGTAGAGATGAAGTAAGCCAGAAAGATAAAATTCAATCGTCCATCCTATAAGGTCTCGATTAAATATTCAAATCTTGTGCGACGAATTTAATTCCCGTCCATCCCTAGAGTTTAACTTTTGCCAGGAACCGCGATTCTTAGCGAGTGAAATGAAACACTATAAGATAAAATCATAAAAAAATACCATATCAAAAATGTATAAAAACGCCTATGTCAACGCAAGAACTAAGGAGATCCTCGTATGAGGCGGCAATCTTAAATGAATTATGAGCTAAAACTATCATATCGTTTCTTTCTATGAAGAATGTAAAATGGCTCGTTCAGTCGAACTGTATGAAGTGTCAATTAAAGGCGCGATTTAAATGATACTCTCCTTCCTAACCGAATTAGTGAGACGTCTTTTTGCGGTTTTCCCCACTTATACTTTCCTTGCTCTTTTTTTTCAAGCCAAACCATAAATTAGTTTATTTCATTCTATTTAGGTCTTTATTTATTTATTTTGTCATTATTACCTTCAATTGGCGAATTAATTTAAATGTTCGTCTTAGAAAATGTGCCTTTGCTGGCCACGATTTTTGCCTTTGTTTTGGGTAGATGCTGCGTGAGAAGTGATTAGGAGAGGCGCCGACACAGGAGAGATTGAAAGGTGCATGCATGCAGGCACATATGAGAACGCGTACACATACGCACGCGAAAAAGGCACGCAAGCTCTCTCTCTCTCACACACACACGCACACACACGCAAAAGCAGAGGAAACGACATTAGTAGACATACAAGGACACGTACACATAGACATAATAAATATAGAATCGCAAGCATACACGAAAATATGCACATAAACGCATACACTAACACGCGTGCTCCTAAATAAAATTAAAAACCTAACTTTCCTCTGCGACACAAACTAAAACGCACGAACACATGCACACACACGTGCGCACACACACACACATATATATATACACAATCATCTATATATAATATATATCTACATAAAATGCTATATATATATATTTATTAAAGACATGTTTTTTTATGTTTAACGTTATAGATACAAGTATTTAAGTAAATGCTCTGTTTATAATAAACAGTATTAAATAACATTTACCGGCCTGAATGCCTGAGAAATTTTCATAGAAAATATTCGTCCTTTGACAGGATTCGAACCTGCATCCTATACGGAACCGTCATTTACACTGGCGTGCCTTACCGTTAGGCTACAAAGAAGCGTCCGGTAGACAAGGTCGAATTTACTGCTTATAAACTCAATCTTCCATGAATCTCGAATATTCATAACTGCTCATGGCGTATCAAATGTAAAGAAATGACGTCATATATTACGAAATGGACAAAGTCCGACAATTTATTTATTAAAGACATTTTTATGTTTAACGTTATAGATACAAGTATTTAAGTAAATGCTCTGTTTATAATAAACAGTATTAAATAACATAGAAAATATTCGTTCTTTGACAGGATTTGTCAGCGTAACTGACGGTTCCGTATAGGATGCAGGTTCGAACCCTGTCAAAGAGCGAATATTTTCTATGAAAATTTCTCGGACATTCAGGCTGGTAAATGTTATTTAATACTGTTTATTATAAACAGAGCATTTACTTAAATACTTGTATCTATAACGTTAAACATAAAAAAAAAATGTCTTTAATAAATAAATTGTCGGACTTTGTCCATTTCGTAGTATATATATATTTATAATAGGGTGTATGTAAAATTGTCCAATTTTACATGAAGCATTGAACCATTGTATCTCACTAATGATGAAATAATATTTTACTACAGTTTTCTGAGTGTTTTTTTTTTTTTTTTATAAAACTTTATAATTACACTCCAAGCTCCAGAGAAGAATCGTGATAAACTCAAGCATAAATAAAAAGGACATGTTTATCATTAATTAATCATCGGAAAAGGACTGAAATAAAGATCACACACACACACAACACACACACACACACACACACACACACACATATATATATATATATATATATATATATATATGTATATTATTCAGTGATTATTTTCCAATTTTTTCCTGATGATCTTCGCCCATTATGAGCTTCTAACTTTCTGTCCTGGAGTAACGACATGCCTCACATGTTTCACGTACGGCTTGATTTTCAAGTTGTTTTTTTTCCCTGTTCTTTGGACTGTAATAGCTGAAACTCCTCTCTCACATACCAAACGTCTTATAGATTATGTGGGATTTTTTGTAATTGATCTCTTTAGCCCTAAGTTGAAATGATGACCCTGTTGCGACCTCTTGATCTACTTTCTCTTTCCTGTTTCCTCTTTTTTAAAATTTATTATGAATGTTGGTACCATTACTAAAGGCCTGAATTAACTTTTTTCCTCTTACGGGGAAGACAGTGGGTCTGACACAAAACGACTTGTTTTAGCTGAATAACTAAAAGGGTTTTTCAGTGATTCTTACGACATATTGTGTCAAGATGGCTAAAGGTCATTGCTCACATGTTTTGTCTATGTTGTTCTCAGCATCATTCCGTAGAACCACATTTCTGTTGCTCATCTGTGAGGAGATTGTCCAGTTTTCACTGTCATATAATACGTAATAATACACCTTTCTTTTCTCTAATGAATTCTTCCTGTTTCTCAATACTTTACTTAGCTTTTGAAAGGCATTACCATGTTGCAATACAGCAGCTGGCAATTTTATCTCACAAGCCATTTACTTTAATAGAGTTTTGATTCTCCATAATCGTTATTGTTATCCATTGTCAGAAGAATTGAATTATTATTAAAAAAATTCGTCTTGTTGATTGTTTGTTTAACAGCATAGTATCTGCTTTAAGGGTCATTTAGTGTCGGAATTAAATTTTCTTCCAGGTTTTCAGTAATAAAAATATAATATATGTTATTCTTCTTTCACAATTGAATACATGGTACATGATGCTCAGCTTTTACGCATATACATGATTGTGTGGATATAATTACTACAGGCTTTAATATGTGTATTTTATGTTGTAGTTTTGTTGAAGTTATATTTTGGAATACAGTTTGATTCAAGAAATTGTAAGATATAAGGATTAATCTCATGAGAGATTTCATTCATGTCGATAATTCTAATATAAATAGGAAATGTTTGTAATTTCTTTTTTATATATAAAAGTGTATTGGTGATGTTTATACGACACAAATCTGCTTTATAATGTTTTGTTTGGAGGGTAACTATTTGCCTGTAGCTGTGACCCTAACAGGTGCTATCACCTGGTTATGGGTGAAGATAGGAACGACAGTAATTAAACTGTTGTTCTATCCTCCCTCAAGACTTTCAATTTTCCGATGAGAGATTTGCTGCTGAATGTAGTTTATCGTCATACCCAAGATGAATTTCTTTTTTGTAGATAATCACAAGCAACCAATCCTTAAATGAAAAAGGATGTCCATAAAGTTAGGTCAGATTTAGTGAAACATTTTCTGTTTAACCTGTGGATTTACATCTTTTTTTAAAAAATTATATTTCTGCTTTCTATTGAATGTCTTTTTTTCTTTCACAATATACTTTGTTCTCAATTACCCGTTGCTTGTTACATCTAAGATTTTAAACTAATGTATATGAAATGCTATGTCACTTAAAAACTCTATATTATCATATATTATAGTGTTATCATGTTAAAACACCGATTTATGCATGATCAACGAATTAAAGCAACGCCAAGCCAGTTTATTACCAAGATCGATGACCGTTAGGAAATACCATGTGCTGTAAACTTGTATATGTGGGAGTGCTATGGATAAAGGCGTGGAATTAGTAATCTGAAAACAAAAAACGAATTCTAATTCCAAACGTTTTCGTTATATTCACTTACGGACAAAAAGGGAAAGGTATGAATCCCCACCCGAGCGTTAGCTATCGCTTTATTTGTTGAATTTGCATCAGTAAAAATTATCATTATCTCCAAAATATTCTTGCAATCTAAAAATAATTCCTGGCTTTCAATAAGCTGAAAAAGTTTGATAACCCGTAAAAAAACATATTTATATAATAATTCGCACATATGTACAAAATTATTTCCCTCTTCCAGTCAACCTAAATGCTATTGAGCGCCATGTAAATGTCACGTCCTAAGTGTTCAATGATGTCTAAAAATGAAGTCTTGGCTATGGCGATAAAAATACATCTGCAACAAGGCCTATGATCGCGAGGTTGTGAGGGGCATAGGACAATCTCAATTGCTGTTGTCTCCAGGTCTATCCTGACCCGGTGAGGTAGAACCTCTGAGTGTCCCAGCTATGGCCAAATAGTTCATCCCCAAACTGGGGTCAAAACACTATGAAAGTATAAAAATAAATATTTTATTTTAAAAATACCAGCAATACATTTTCATAGTTAAAAATTACCAGAAAAAAAAATTACCAGAAAAAAAAATTACCAGAAAAAAATTACCAGAAAAAAATATTACCAGAAAAACATTTTTGAAAAAACAAAAAATAATATTACTAGTAAAATTTAAAAGTTGATGTGCTGCTAAACAAACAAAGAAATGAGTAGAAATTATCAGAAATGTTTCATTCCTTAGCGAATGTTTCATTGCTTATTCATTTAACGTTTGATCAGAAAAACTCAATCAGATGAAAAATTTGACTAGAAATACTATAACCTTTTAACTCGTGAAGAAAACCAGTAAGCCAAAACCTGTCAAATGTCTCCGTGACATCCAAAGAAACATCCCGGGCTTCACCATTTTTATTACGTTGGTGCGAAAATAATGTCGGTTTTTAACGTAATTTTAACGTCAAAAACCGACATTATTTTTGCACCAACCTAATATATAAAACGTGATACTCTCTTTCAGCAACAATCGTTAATACCTTAGTAGTTAATTTAGAGATGAGAAATCCATATTGTTTATTTCAAATAAAACTACACAAAGTGATATGTTTAAATAATTGAGATTTGATTCAAGTCTTTAGTACATTTACAAAAGCGGTAGGAGCGTAATAAGTAAATATTTAGAAGAATCGGACAATTGGTCTGAGTCCTTAAAGATTGTAACTACAGAAGAGGATTTCCGACAAGGAAGAAAGCAAGAAGCACCAAGGCCAATTTTTACGTTTACAGAGAACAGAAGACAGTTCAGTAGTACATTTCTTAAGGACTATTGCAGAGATATCATCAGTTCCACATGCTTTGTGGTGATCCAGTTTATAAATGATAGCAGAAATAATGAACAGATATATACGGGGTGTAACAAAAAAAAAAAAAAAATTGTCCAAGACGTGTAACAACATAATTGTCCATTCCACAATATCTTTAATATCTAAAAAAAAATAATACTAAATTAAGACAGGTCATCATTTTAACTTCGAAATAAAAAAGATCAATTAGAAAAGATCCAACTCAATCCATAAGACGTTTGATATGTAAGTGAAGAGTTTCACCAATGGGAGTCCACAGCAAAGAGCTGTGCAAAAAGACTTGAAAATCAAATCGTACGTGAAATGTGTGAGGTAACTTGGTACTACAGAACAGAAAGTTAGAAAGTTAGAGAGAATGAAGATAATATTGAATAAGTTTGAAAATGATCCTGGAATAACACACACACACACACAATTACATATGAAGAAGTATAGTTTTAAGGTGTGCTACATTTATGGAATAAAGTGGTCAACATCAGAGATAGAGCGTATGTAAATATAAAAGTGTATATTGAAGTCAACACTCAGAGGCGACAGACTGTTCATGCATATTTGTTTCATATATATAGGTAACTGAAAATAAGTATGATAAAAGATGTTCCAATAACTTGGACCTATTTTAAATGAGATTTAAGTTTAAAATCGGTCCAAGTTATTGGAACACTTTTTATTAATAAGAATATATTATAATATAAGAATGTATAATCTATTTAATAAAACTTTCCCCAGGCAATGTGAAATCTTTGATAGAGTGTCAAGTGGTCCCCATTCATATTGGTCATCATAACCGTGCTGAGGACATTTATCGAATCATCGATATTGTGATTTCTTAGGTTAGCAATTCAAAACAAGTGATTTTGAAGATCACGTTTTGTTAAGTACTCTGTGGCCTCGTGGTTTAATTACAAGGGTGAAGTGTACACATTCGGAAGTTCTATGGTTGTTGCTATTAGACTTGCTGAACGAACTGGTCTGATCTTGCTGCATCTTTTTACTTAGAAAATGTGTTTCTCTTTGGCACATTAAACATAAACAATGGAATTTTAATACGGATTATTTATTATCAAGTTTAACGTTTCATATATTAGGCACTCGTGAGTGATATATTTTTATTATTTTTTTTTAACAGTAAAGAAAATGACAACAGAATAAAGATTTCCACTCAAAATCAGGAAAAGAAAGCTGGAATTCCTTGAACCCATAATGAGCCAGGTGCGTTTTGAAAACTTAACACTAAGGGGCCTTTTTGAGAATAAGGGAGATAGAAGACTGCGAACCAATTTCCTAACAAGTTAGTGTGAATAGAAGGCCGAACGTGAGGCTTAATGAGAGAAATGCCGAAGAGCCACAAGGGATAGGACGTTATGAAGAGCCATGATCGCCTATTTTTGAAGCGCCACGGCACAAAGATGACGAAAAGGAAGTAATTATTGTCCTACTAAAAACAATGAGCTGCCACACAATCAAACATTTTACGTTAAACCTGGTGTAACAGCAAAATTGCCCAAATCGTGTGAAAGTATTTGATAATTATCCATCCAACAAAATGTTTAATATCTAAAAAAAAAAAAGAATACTAAACTAACTGAGTTTTTTTCCAGGTTTTCAGATAAGAGGTATAGCCATCTTGACACCATCTGTCGTAAGAGTCACTGCAAACCCATTGAGTTATTCAGCTAGAAATGGAACAGAACTCTATCTCTTCCAAAAAGCAATGGTCAGACAAAAAATATCATTCAATCCTTCCATAATGACAGCAAAATCATACTCTGGTTTCTGTATTCCAAGGACCATTAAGAGAATGGTGAATTAAGCTTAAAAAAAAGGGGGAACAGTAGAGAGGAAAACTGGATCATGACTTCACAACAGAAAGAAGGATCATCACTTCAACTTAAAGCTAAATACATTCTGATTTAAGAGTAGAGTTCAATAGGTTATGAAAACCTCGGAGAATTCCAGTAAGATATGTTTAATCATTTCTAAGATACAACGGCACAAACTTAATCTAAAAATTGAACAATTTTGTTGTTACACTCGGTATATAAACGTTTCATTTGGTAGTTTGACGTGGTCGTTATACATACGACATACTCAAAAAGATATTTGCTACAACCCTACAAGTAATTATTGAAGTTTGAATTCAATTTGAAGATGCTGTTCATCTATTTATTTGCTGTGTTTGGTGGTGAATTCTAAGACAAGGGCATGCCTTTTCATTTCAAACTTGAACCTACCATTGTAATGCTCCCGACACGTTTGAAGCAGAAATGACTCATACACCATTATCATTACGTTAAACCTCTCCTCCTATTGCACTTAATAACTCAGTTCTTCCAATGCAACTAATATGTCGTGTTGCGATCCATCTTTAAAGTATCTTAAAGGTATATGTCTAGGAATTTAAACAATTTGTACCCATTTATGAATTGGAGTTTCCTTTTAAAATAATTTTGTGCCAAAGATTTTGAAATGATAGCTAAAATCTATGAAAAATTACTTAGTAACTGTTCCTTTTCAAAATGAGATCTTGCTTATAATCCAGAAGTTGGGCCATATTTGTATATCGTTTAATATTGACCGATTGGTACTCACGAACTATCACCACTGTCAACATTTTCTATACGTGAATGTCGATTACTTCTAGAGACGAAGCATCCAATTAACTCAATTGGGAATATAAAAAAAGGCGAGATTAAAATGTATTTAAAGAAAAGTAAGAATTAAATTATCTCTCCGTTTTCCGAGGACAATTTAACAAATTATTAGACTCAAGAAATTGCCGTAGAAACATTAGAATTAAATACTTCATATTATAATGTGATTGGGCGTCATTTCCAGAGAATTCTGGGGCGGATACATGAGTTCATATTTCAATGAGTCGATAATTCGCATGCCATATGTACAAGAATGAAGCTGAAAAGGATTGCGGTTGAATGTTGAAGAAGAAGAAAAAGAAACAAGCAGAAATTTGCCGTCCGTCGTTGTATTGAAATTTCAGTAGAAAACACGAATAAAGTTTTAGACTCAGACAAGTTGATCATTTCGACTATAATGAATCTAAATATATTCATCAGATTATTTGGCATGTATCTTTTTTGTAAATGTCGATCTATCTATCCAGCTGCCGACATAGAAGGCTTGGAGGTTTTATCAGTTTAGGTTATCAAGTGTTTTGCAGGATTGGAACAATTCATTTATGTGAACACATGATGGTGAGGAAAGTTGTTTTTTATTTGTTTTTCGTAAAAATTTGAAATCATTTATGAAATAGATAGATAAACCGATGGAAGAATAGAATAGATAGATAGATACATGCGAACAGACTGATATATATATATATATATATATATATATATATATATATATATATATATATATATATATATATATATATATATATATATCGATAGATAGATAATGAAAAGAGTGGAATAAATAACCAGATTGAAATATACAGAAAGATAAATGCAAAGACACTGAGAAGAGACTTTTTACCCCAATGCGTTTAGCAAGGCAAATGTAGAAATATTATTTAGTATATTGCATTCATACACAGAAAGAACGTGGAGAAAATATCTAAAAGTAACTTGTGAAGAGTCGGTAGACAATACAAATAAAAAATTTATTTGAATTCAAGCTGTCATACTCCGAGGTATACCGATAGTCTACACCCAGCAGCAATGCCTCTGTCCGGAATATTGAAGGTTTCGAGGAGCGAAGAATCACCTTTTAATTGCTGTTGTTCCCAGGTCCCTCTGACCGTTAGGGTCCCAGTTATGAACAGAAATCAAAAATATATATATTTATAGTAAAAATACGAGCTATGCATTTTTATATATAAAAAAAGTATCCCAATACATTTTTTATAGCAAAATGGCCAACATTGCATTTTTATAGAAAATGTCAATCAATATATGTTATACTAAATTTGAAGATATCGTATAATAAATAAATTGAAAATATCAATTTGCTATTATTAATCTTATTTCTTGTAAGTAGAAAAAAAAGTTTTCACTCCTCTTTTGATTTTTAATATTATTTGGTAAAAAAATGACGCTAAATAATTTAATCCGTAACTAATGTCATTCTCTTGAATTAATTATAAATTTGAATTATCAGATTTAGATTTCGACAATAAATAACACACAGGGGTTGATATGCCGCTAAATAAAAAACAGCGAAACCAAATCAAAAACGAAAATTGGAGTTTATTGTTTTGCCCAGAAATTTGCCACTCATTTTCTGAAAGTGAATATTACAGAATTTATAACAAAAAACAAAACAAACTCCCAATGAAATCAATTTGAGTTCAGCAAAATAAACGTCCACTGTTTACTCACAGCGCCATATTGGAACAACGAGAAAATTTTCACATTCCCGCAGATATTTGAACGCTGTGAAATCAGTATCTAATAAATAGAACATTTATATTTACTCCTTCCGACAGGGGAGTGAATAAAAACGCGTAAGAATAGAAAGTAAAATTCCTTCTGGAAGAATACGAAGTATATCAAAAATTAAATGAAATCTTTACAAAATAGACAGGCTTAGAACCATATCATGTTGAAACCCCAGTTCCCGTACGATCACCGAAGTTAAACAACGTCGAGCCTGGTTAGTACCTCATGCTCTTAGCTTGTATGTGCAGGTGGTATAATGAATAATTGGTCGGAATTATTAATCGGAGAGCCGAGTTCCAATCCCAGGCTAGTCCGTGATATTCCTTTACGCGCAAATACTCTAGGGAAAGGTATGAATCCACCTTTTCTTAAATACAGCTATAAGTTAATTATTAAGACTTGTATCACGAAATCATTATTATCTAAAAACATCTTAGATTCTAAAATATATTTTTTGCCTTTAAAACGAATCAATCATTCAGATACTGATTAGCAACGCATGTAATTTAGATTTATTTATATTCATTTGGATATAAATGTATAAAAACGAATGTGGCTACAATGTGAGGGATCAGTCTATATAATGATTATAATATAGAACTGATCCTCCACTTTTTGTTCACTTACAAATTTCTTGAATAGGTATGAATCCACATATTCTCCCCCAGTTATCGATTAATTAGTAACACTTCTATTAGAAAATCATTATTATCTATAAATTCTTACAACCTCAAAAATATTTATGGCTTTAAATAACCAGAAAAGGATTGATAAGCCGTAGAAAATGAATCATCAAAAAAATTAAAAATCACAAAATAAAGACAAAATTTAAATTATACAGAGGAAATAAGTGATGATGCCAGTTCATGGTTAAAACCTAGAGAACATCATCTGAAAACACACACAATTTACAGATTACTAAAAGTAGGCATGTCCACTGTTTTCGCGTAAATGAAAAATGCCACAAAATTAAAGAAAATAAAGTATTATCGTCAAAATGTTTATGTTATTATTAAGATGAAAGAAAAAAGTATTTTTTAATTATTTTTTGAAATTTTTTAATATTTTCTAACACGTTCGAAATTTCGGTTAAAATCTTCTTTTGTTTACGTCATCGCGGGAACGTTAAAATAACATAGTTTTTTGGGGGGGCTTTTTTCCCGTTGAAAACACATTGATTTGGAAATTCTTGTAAAATTAAAGTAATTGTCCAATTTTAATGAAATTTTCAGGACTTATTCACAAATAAATGAAATTATTTTTGAAATATTTTGTTTTTAGAAATTTTTGTTAAAAATTTTTTTTTTTTAAATATGTTACCCCACACTTATTTAATTTCATGAAATTTCGCCCAAAACCTTTTGGGCTCCTCAATTTTTTTTTTTTTTGTTAAAACCTCCTTTTATCGTCTTTGGAGATGATAAATAACCTACTTTTTTTTTCAAATTTGGGCTATTTAACTGAAAATCTTGTCTGAATTGAAAAATAATGAATCCAATAAAACAATGATATTCCTTAATTAGAAAAGTTTTTAATTGCTTTTGTAAATAAGTAATATTAAGGACATTATTGTCTGAAGAAATATTTTTTTTCTGATGAATAATTAATTTTTACAAGAATTTTTTCGTTTTTTAAAAAATTTTAATTATAATAATTTATAATAGTTTAACATCGTGTAAAGCTCCGTATTAGGAGGGCTCCTCGATATTATGTAGTAATTAAGTAGAAAAAAAATTTACGAATCCAAAATTGCTAAGTTTAATAAATTTAGTTGAGCTACTTTTTTTAAAAATAATTTTTTATGTTGAATTTTTTTACTTAATACATTCCTTATTTCCGTGTATGATATACGGAAATTCCCAGTATTATTACAAGGTCACGTGATTTAAGGGTTTTGTCCCTTTACGCGGCCTTTTCATAACATTTTTTATTTTCCATTCAACTTTAAAAGTGTAAACTTTAAATTTTAATGTAATTTTTCTTTTTTTCATTTACTATTTCACTAAATAATTTTATTTTATGTATTGTATTTCCATTAGTGTGGGTCATACTCAAATAGAATAATTTTTTTTTTTTTAACTCAGACTTTTAAAAATTATGTCATTTATGGTAATCCGTAGTATCTGTCATGCCTCGTCATTCAACAATCCATCAATAGGTGGGTCAGATTAACAGGATCGATCGTTAATAATTGGTTGTATATTATTTTTTTACGCTATAAGTAAGAAAGATTTCTTTCAAATCAGATTACTTTAACTTTAATTTTTTTAATTTTATTAAAATAACGTGTCAGAAATTTTTTTAAATATTTTAAAAATCGATAAATTTGTGTTTGTTTACAAATTTCTTAAAATTAAGAAAATGGCCGTTTTTAAGAAAATTTAAAAATTTAAAATTAAATTTGACAATCAAATGTATATAGTTTTTATCTGAAATACACCAGAATTGTTTAATTAATAGAAATCGCAAATTTAATCATTAAACTTTCAATTAAAACTAAAATGAAATCTTCAAGTATGTTTTTTCGTTGTAAAAAATTCATTTTAAACTTCAATATAGAAAATTTATGCCGAAATAGTGGAGGTACCTAACTAAAAGTATACAGACACGTATTGCGATGTGGCCCATTAATATCATGAGAAAATGGCGCTCCACGTAAAGTAACCGACCCACAAGCCAAAATTTTATCCCCACTACTCACTACAATTAGAAACACGAACCTGAAAAATGTGGAAAAATCGTATTAATCGATTAAAAACATAGATATGAAAAACAAATGTATTGCCAGTTTAGATATGAAATCATTGTATGCAAATATTCCTGGGGAAATGTTTACATTTACTCAAAAAAAACTTAACGAGATCAAAAGTAAAATTACTTCTACCCACACGTACTAATTCATGGTAATTGTTCTAATGAACTTTCCGGTAGCTAGACAAAGCGCAGTACTTGATTGGCGGCAAGGTCTCATGATTTTACATTTGAAATGGCTAGACGCAATCGTAAGTTCTATGCTGAGAGTTTCTTCTATAGAACTACCCGCTTGTGGTACTCTCTCCCGGCTTCTTACTTCCCAGTCAACTTTGAACCATCAGAAATTTGAATGCAATTTCGATCTTAAACTTAGAATCAGAATGCGAAAGCTGAAATTTCTGCGACACATAACGAGTAAATCAGGCCTTGAAAAGTTGACACTCCCAGGACTTTTTGAATGACATACTTAAGGAGCCTGTGTAAATGGACGGTAGAAGTGGTACTAAAAGGAAGATTCAATATAGAAGACTTACTAAGAGACACAAAGGATAGGAAGTCGTTGAGATCCATAATCCCTGTATCCTGAAGGCACATTAAGGAAGAAGAAGAAGAAGAAGAAGAAGAAGAAGAAGAAGAAGAAAGACTTCGTTTACTATACTATTCGTCAGATAAATTAACATTTAAAACAAACTTGCTTTTAAATCTCCGCAAGCGAAAGTCACTTCGATGATATTTATGACTGTGAGCGCTTGTGTGATTTATCGTAGATTTAAAACACTAATCGCGGTTGAAGCTAGGACTTAGGGCGATAATGACAATCGCTGTCAATTTAATACGGGAACAAGGATGATGATAATGGCGGTAATTAAGGATTTAAGTAGAGAAGAAACGAAAATGACAGTAAGATAACAATTTTAGTCATGGTCATGATTAGCAGATCGTTTACAGGTTTGCTGACTAATGATTAAATTAGTCACAACTAATCAAAGGTTAAATTTGTCGACATTGACATTATGAATCTGAAAATTTTCACGCGTATTTTGTATCGAGCTCGAAATCGAACAGTTCGGTTTTTCAAATAGAGACACACACATGCACATATGTGTATGCATATTGATATGTAATAGCTGGGCCCGTGAAATTTCCACGGAACGACTAATAGAATGATGAGTAAAAAATAAACTTTTTATACATATATTTATGTATAAAAACAACCCTTTGAAAAAGGAACAATTAAAATCTATATATATATAATAGAATAAGATACTTAGGCAACAAATAGTAAAAGGGCATATATTTGTACAGATATATTTACAAATACATAATATAAATAACATAATATAATAAACTTTATCTATTAAATCTAGCCCTTTTTTTTTTTAAACATTAGGTTGGTGCAAAAATAATGTCGGTTTTGACGTTTTTTTTAACGTTAAAAACCGACATTATTTTTGCACTAACCTAATACAATACGCCTAGGGTGGGATCATAAACAAAGGATGGAAAATCCACCATGTGGTCGAAGAAAAATTGATGAGAGAGAGAGGCTATACATCAAAGTGGACTGGAAAAGAGAAAGAGAGGGAGAGAGTGAGAGAGAGAAAGACAGAAAAATTGGGAAGGCAAGAGACAGGCTGTAAATCAGAGTGAAATAGAAAAGAGAAAGAGAGAGAGAGAGATAAAGAGAGAGAGAAGAAATCAAAGAGGACTGGAAAAAAGAAAGAAAAACAAAGAAAATGGAAGAGCAATAGATAGTGAGAAAAAGAGTGAGAGAGTGGTTGGAAATCAAAGTGGAATGGAAAAGAGAGAGAGAGGGAGAACGAGTGAGAGGGAGAAAGAGAGGGAGAGGGAAAGAGAGAGAGAGAGGTGAAAGAGAGATGGAGAAAGCGAGAGCTAAAGAGAGAGAAAGACAGAAAAACTGAAAAGGACAGAGAGAGGCTGTAAATGAAAGAGGAATGGAAAGTGGAAGAGAGTGAAACAAAAGAGAGAGAGAGAGGAGGAAATAAAAGTGGAATGGAAAAGAGAAAGAGAAAAAGAGAAAGGGAAGCTGTATATCAAAGTGGGATGGAAAAGAGAAAGAGAAAAAGAGAGAGTGAAGGTGTAGATCAAAATGGGATGGAAAAGAGAAAGAGAAAAAGAGAGAGGGAAGCTGTAGATCAAAGTGGAATGGAAAAGAGAAAGAGAAAAAGTTTATTCTGATATGAATACAGAAACAATAGACCCATATATCTACAAAGCTATATGATACATGCTACATATCAATAGTCTCTTCTTTTCAAAAATATTCATTTAATATATATATATATATATATATATACATACATATTAAAATTTAAAATTGAAACTCAGCGTTGCGAACGCACGTTCCAAAATAATAACACATTTCTCATAGCATTTTTTCGGATTACATCTATATTTTCGTTGTCCTCTTATTACCGAGAAGTAATTAAAACAAGAACAAATCTATTTCCATACCTGAGGATGTCTGTAGGAACAGACGGAAGCTTGTAAAACTTAAAAAAGACCTTATGCAACTGGAATTTATAAACAGGGATCATATCATTCATATACAGGTTCAGGGTTAGTGTACCTTATTGAAATAGTTTGCGAAGATGTATTCTCGACATTTAAATCATTAACCTCTATATTTGTTTTTTGTATGAATGATTCATGTAATTATATATATATATATATATATATATATATATATATATATATATATATATATATATAACCAAGGACACATACCTAGTATAATCAGTATTTCTGAAAACACTCCATTCCTTCCAGTCAGTACCTCTTCTCCTTCCTTATCTGCCTGTCTGTCTCAGTTTAGCCTTTACATCAGAGAGTTTACGAGCTATAAAGTATGCCGCATACCATTGCCCGTGACTGAACACTGGCTAATATAAGATCAATCCTACCTTCTCAAATGTCTGTCTATGTGATTTATTAATAGTCATGCCATATGACAAACGGAGAGGAAGTTTTCTCTATGGTAAAGAGTATTTGCAGGGTTCATATACGGGCATAAGGCAGCAAGCATAAGATGCAACTGTAAGGGCGTCCGACAGGCAGTAGCTTCAAGCAACGCATGTTCCAGTGTGTCACCGTTTGAGAGAGGACCGGAACATCAAGCATGTTGCATCAAATGCAAGATTTTTCCTTCTACACTTCGCAAATCCTGGAAGCCCATGACGCCTGAAATATGCATCAGATTCGCAAATTAAATTTTTCTGTGTCATTAGGGCTCACTGTTTACAATCTACTGATGTTATTCGTATTCCTTTGCCTTGGTTCCCATCTTCTAGGGCGCTTATAAACACATAATGCAGCAGAATGTCAGGGTAAAAGTGGTTCTTTTCATCAACGTCATATTCAGTTTAAACCATGCACTGAGGGTAATGTCACATCCCTTCTGTGTCTGAGGAGCTTGCTGAGCTTTACTTCTGTGAAAGTAATGTCTTTGCTGTTCTTGAAGATGTACAGTAAGTCTGTAGACATTGTGAGATGTGTCATGTAGCTTGAACTCTGACAGTCTACACATAGCTTCTGGAGGAGAAACATATCGGCAATCAAAATATTAGTAATTTGATCGTAAGCTTGATTCTGCTCACGATCTAACGCTGGGGTCTCTTATTTCAACAGAAGCACAGTCATGTCCTTTGTACACGAACTTGAAGATATATTTAATGCTTTTCACTGATGAACACATTTTCAAAGCCATTTTGAAACACGATGAAACACAGAAATGAAATAAAAGAAATTTCAGTCCCCAAACGTTGAGTGGGCTTTCCCATTAAGGGGAATACAAACTTTAAAACACGTGAACTTTTAACTATAATCTAGTTTGGTGGAAAAATAATGACGTAATAATGTCTTTTTTGACGTTAAAAATACGTCAAAAAACGACATAATTACGTCATTATTTTTGCACCAACCTAATATTTAGAGGCCACCATAAAAAATTTAATTTTTCGAAATTTCATTAAATTGAGTAAGTGGGTTGTAACATATTTAAAAAAATATATTTACTACAATTTTCTGAAAAACAAAAAACGCAAAAATAAGTTCATTCATTTCCAAATAAGTCCTGAAAGTTACTAATTTAAAATGCGAATGAAACAAAGTCTAAAAAATTAAACATTAGATTTAAAATTGAATTCAAGTTTATCTTTCAAAGGGTTTTGTTTCAAAATAACTCTAACAAAAAAATTAATAAAAAAAGTAAAAATAAAATAAAATGTAAAAAGAACTTTTTATGAAACAGGAGTTAATTTTAAAACTAATTTGAAAAGAGATTGCAAAATGACATGCAAATTAACAAAAAAAAAATTCTAAAATTAGGTTCTAATTAGTTAAGTCAAACTAAAAATAGTTGTCAGTGGGTTGTAACATGTGTGAAAATAATTTGTTTACTACAATTTTCTGAAAAACATAAACGGAAAAATAGTTTCCTTCATTAGCGAATATGTCCTGAAAGTTATAATTCGACAATTATTTGATTTTTGGAAGAATTTACAATTCAGTGTGTTTTCTACCTGAAAACTAGGCGCAAAAATACTAATGTAAATATGATCTGGGTCAGCAACACTTCAGTTTCCCTTGAGAAATTCCTGCTGCACATTCTAAGAGCAGTTTTTGGCCAGAACTTAAATCTTCCACTATCCCTGCAGTAAGATCTGGAGGGCTATTGATAATGCTAAATTCTACCTGGACTAAATCCTAGTAATTATTTCCGCAAAGCTTCTCTAGAGAACCAGTAAAAGTAGTAGGGCTTCTTGTATTAGGTTGGTGCAAAAATAATGACGTAATAATATCGTTTTTTGACGTATTTTTAACGTCAAAAAACGACATTATTACGTCGTTATTTTTGCACCAACATAATAGTTCCATCACACGGCTCTAAATGGAAGTTCACATGAACAGTGCAACTTTCTTTTAGGGTTTTCCTCCAGAGCTGTAACAAACCATACTTCACAACCAGTATTTATAATTGTATTGTCTGCAAGAACTGCCTTAATGGAATTTATGCTGTTAAATTCTTCTAAAACAGTAGCAACATCTTCTGCAAGAACAACATCTGTTACACCAATGTTATGGATAACTATATCTATTTAATTATTGTTAGAATTTTTTATGAAGTGATATGTTATGTTTATTTGTTTTTATTTATTTTCTTTTATTTTTTGATAACTAGTTTAAATTTTTTTCCATTGAAAAATACGAAAAACTCAAATTCTGTATGAGAAAAAAAGGAATAGATTTTCATCGCCGGCCACCACATAAATACGTATTGTATTACATTTCTCTTTTGCCGTTATATAGTGAACACTTTTATATCATTCATAATTTTGATTTATTTTTCTTTGATCTATTGAGAATGAGTAAATTTGTGTTTTATTAGGTTGGTGCAAAAACAATGTCGTTTTCTCACCTAGTAACATATGTTAGAAAACGACATTATTTTTGCACCAATCTAATATTAAATGACATTGGTGCAAAATTCTAACGTTCAAATTTGGAACCTTTAAACTCGTTTTCTCAAAAATATTTTGTTTTATTATTTATCATGTGAAACCCAACTTTTAATTTGAGTGCAATGCCACGCTTCCAAAATTGAGTCTGTGTCCCATCGTATCATCAAATATATCGAACCGATCCGATCTAAATACCTACTGCTTGTCGCTCGAAGTGTTTCTCCCTATTCATGTGATCAAGAACCTTCTTGTCCAACAGATAACGACCCATCCAACAACGTTATTGGCCATAATCTCAGTAACAACCCATCAGCATCCTCACCGGCGAGGCTGATGGGTAGTTACATAGACGAGAATTTACCCCCATTCTTGAAAACAACGTACGCACTTACTTTTCCCAAACACTCCTTCAAGTAGCGGTTAAATAGTTATATAGAGATCGGGGATAATTCAGAGTTAATATTCTTAAGAAGAACTACCAAGATTTTATTTCAGATGGTATCTTCAATACGGCAATTTGTTTTAATAAATCTTGAGATGCTTAAACCTGTCTCGTACTCCGTTGTGTGGCAGCTCTTCAGTTGTACTCCATTATTTACTTCCACCAGTTCGGTCTATTTTTGATAGGACAGCCTGTCGCTCTCATGATTTATTCTGTGTTCCACATGTGACAAGAAAGTGTTTAAAGTATTTCCCTAAAGAGTTTAAAGTTGATCTCTTCACGTCAAGAGTCCATTGTTACCTGTCTTCCTTTTCCTCATGCTATTCACTTCCTAACACCATTTGTCATATTAATATCACACGCAGCGTGCATCGTTAACATCTAGACTAAGTGGCTCTTTAACCTTGGATTGGGCGAAATTTGATATAAAAATATTTCTCACGTGGTAGCACCGATACAACTTTTGAATCCTAAATAACCGTCGTATGCAGACACAAGAAGAAAAATAAGATAGATCTCACATGTGATTGGTATAGTAGAAAAAAGCTGATTCTTAAAACATATATATAATATCAGGGATGATGATGATGATGGCAGGAGTATATTTTCTTTATTAATTCTGGTGACAATGATACAGAAAGGAAAATACACATACTACAACAACAAAATAATAATAATAATAATAATAATAATAATAATAATAACGACTGCAACATTAAAAATAATAATAATAATAATAATAACGACTGCAACAACAACAACAACAACAATAATAATAATAATAATAACGACTGCAACATTAATAATAATAATAATAATAACGACTGCAACATTAATAATAATAATAATAATAACGACTGCAACAACAACAACAACAATAATAATAATAATAACGACTGCAACATTAATAATAATAATAATACTAATAATAATAATAATAACGACTGCAACATTAATAATAATAATAATAATAATAATAATAATAATAATAATAATAATAATAATAATAATAATAACGACTGCAACAATAATAATGATAATGAATCTCAAAAATGTAGCACATGATTACGTCAACAATTCCAGTTATAGTTGGATCCCTCGGATTGATTGGAAAATTTCTCCAGAAACTCAATGAAGGAATTCCTTAAAGGAATACAAAAGATTGTACTCACCATTGCAGCCCACATCTCACAAAGGGCTTTATCTATGTAAAATGTGTGATCTTAGGTTTTTTAGTGTTTTTTACTCAAAAGAAGCACTGTGGAAAAAATTATGATGCCATTACTGATATTAAATATCTGGTTGGGTCCTGGAAAGAAATGAGTATACACCCGAAACCAAAAGAATAATAATAATAATAATAATAATAATAATAATAATAATAATAATAATAATAATAATAATAATGGAAGGATTATGTTTTCTTTATTCCTGGTGACAATGATTGAGAGAGGAAAGTTCATATACTACTACTACTACTGCTACTACTACTACAATAACAAAAACAACAACAATAATAATAATAATAATAATAATAATAATAATAATAATAATAATAATAATAATAGAATCGAAGGGGAACTGAAAAGAAGTCTACGCGCTGTTGGTGCCTTTGTTGCCATTTTTAATTTCCTATCACGTAGCTTTTTTGCCATTTTAAATCTATTTCCTACTTTCCTCTCATTTCGACCATTCTAAAGTAGCAATCATTATTCGGTTGTCGTTTAATTACAATCGCCCGCTTATGTGTACGTTCCTTGGGATTGAATTTGTGCCCGAGTGAATCTAGCAAAGAACTGTCTCTTGTCTTTGTCTTAATTTTGGCGCGAAACTCATATTCGCCATTTTGTACGCTTTTAATTTAGCCGATTTTTTTAATGGATTTTCTTTCATTTTCTTTGGTTTCTACATTTTCATTCATTTTGTTTTTAAATCTATAGAAGTCGAAGCATGCAGAAATAAAAGGTTGCTGGA
The DNA here is from genome assembly GCA_963932145.1 of Acanthosepion lycidas. Taxonomy (NCBI): domain Eukaryota; kingdom Metazoa; phylum Mollusca; class Cephalopoda; order Sepiida; family Sepiidae; genus Acanthosepion; species Acanthosepion lycidas. Next base: position 42,872,287 of record OZ010591.1, read on the forward strand.
AACAGAAAAAGAGTTTTCATATAATTAATGCGACGAATAGTGAAAATAATACGATTGGTTCATATATTAACACACACACACAACACACACTCAAGGTTATTACAGTAGAAATGTGTATGTGTCTGACTCAATGCATGTATTATAACATATCTATGCGTTTCCTATTTCTCGCTCTTATTCTCACAAAACACACACACACACATATACATATATATATATATATATATATATATATATATATATATATATATATATATATATATATATATATTATAAATTCATGAATAATTCATACAAAAAACAAATATAGAGGTTAATGATTTAAATGGTTAAATTTAATTAACCTCTATATTTGCTTTTTGTATGAATAATTCATGAATTTATAAATTATAATTGCACCTTTTAATTGAAATATATATATATATATATATATATATATATATATATATATATATATATATATATATATAAGTGCGCAGGTATGCAGAAAATAGAAAAGAACACGTTGGGTGCATAATCCGGAGTTCCTTAGTATTTTTGCTTTTATTTTTAAGAAGACAGTGCTCCATACATAAGCAGAGCTTTATAATTATATATAATTTTTTTGTTTAAAAATATGATTCCTTCGCTATATAAGAGTTCTCATGTTTCAAAAACGAGAGCCGAGATTATTCCTAAAATTTCGCTAGAAGATGAAACGAGACTAAGCATCTCAATTCAACTTAATTTTAATAATTATCTGGATGATTTCGGCTCTCGTTTTTG
>OZ010591.1:42875551-42918051 GCA_963932145.1 Acanthosepion lycidas
TCTTATAGAGTACTGAAATTCTATTCGCACTAAAATACAAAAGTATCAGTACTGAAATATTAGAGTAGTCATAACATGCTACCAACAGAATATTTAGATATAGATAAATTAATGTAATTTGATATAAGATCAATAGAATAGAATTTCGCCTTTTCGGGCTAATGATTTCCGCTGACATGAACATGGGTCTTTTTTTAAGCAAATCACCCCGTGCAAGGCGGGACTGCCACTAGTAAAAAGTTACAGAGAGTGAGTGTAAGAGTAAAGAAGATTGTTTAGGAAAAGGATAAGGAGAAGGACAAGGTTCAAGGTTAAGGTATCATAAGATTTCGCTTGACATTACATTTGAATATTTGAAGATTATAGCTATCATGGAAGCAAGTTATAGAAAGGGAGTTCTACTGATGGGAGGGGCGAGGTAAGAAGCTGTTGGAACAGAACTGATGGCGACAGTGTAATGGTGGGACCGAAATGCCAACCTAGTAGCATGCATAATAATAATATTATGCATGCAGTTTGAGAAACGGTGAAAGTAGCTCGTCGCAGCAGTTTCCATAAATATATTTGTAGAAAAGACAGAGGAAATCCATAGTACATCTGTGAGATAGTGACTGTAGATGCCAGATCAGGACCAATCACGTTGCATATCCGTCTCTGGATTTTGTCGAGGACCTCGAGACGAACAGCGGAGGCACCAGACCCTATACGGAAGCAGTATTCCATGCAAGGACGAATGGTTGATTTGTGGATTTGTAGGATAGATTCAGACGAGAAAACATTTCTGGCACGACACAGAGAACCAAATTTCCTTGCTATAGATGAAGCTATAGATTCAATGTAGTTTTTCCACTTCAGGTCATTTGGCAGCTTGAGACCATGTAGGCGCGTGAAAGCAGCAGTTTCGTTTTAGAGACATTAAAGTTTACCATCAATCTCTTGCCACAGTCAACCACCATCTTGAGGCTTACGGCCAGTTGCAAGAAAAGTTGGTTCACTGTGTCGTTCTAAACAATCATTCTGACTAGAATCTAATTTACATATTTAAAAGTCTGCCATTCGCCAATGCTTTCAATATTGCTGACACATCAAGTATGGCGCTCCTGCTACGTATTTAGGGATTTATATTAAAATACATAGGAGAATATGCAATAATATTTTTACTGACATGCCATCTCGTCCTTAGGGATATTCTCACGACTGTAACGTGATTTTTTCATTAATATTTTCACGCTAATTCATCTGATGAAGTTTCCACTATTTTAACAAGACGTTATGAAGTTAATAACAGTACTAGATTGGTGGAAAAGTCTCATCCTTTTACAGTTGAAATGGTTCGTTCTATGTTAACAGTTCCTTCTCTCGCAATTCTTGCTTGTGGAACTCTCCTTCTAGGTTCTTCAATCACAATCAACTTTGATCTTCAAAAATTTTAATGCAATATGAATTGTAAACTTGTGGTTTTTTTAGTGTCCTCTCTCTTTAATAGTGATCTTTTTTCGCATATTCTCTCCCGCTCAGTAACCTCTTGCGTCTTAGAGATTTTATTGCCTTGCTTGGGATGAAATGATGAAAAATTAAATAAGATAGATAGATAGATGATCCTTACATAGATACATCAACTATATATATATATATATATATATATATATATATATATATATATATATATATATAGAGAGAGAGAGAGAGAGAGAGAGAGTGAGAGAGGGTCGGTGCCAGGTTCATGTTGGCCCCACTGCTGTAGCTACGATATGGGCCAATCCAACCCAGATCCAGGATACGGGACCTCACTCTAATACATCTCAAGTGTTATAAGGAAATATCCATTAATTGCACTATTTATATTCTGACTATTGTTCTCGTATTTGTTTTTTTTTTTGTTTTTTTTACGACGTTTCGGCCAATGTGTGCCCCGGGTCCTCCTTATGTGTACATCAAACTGGGTAACCTACGGGGAAATCTGATGGGTAGTTTTCGTTCCACTCCTCATATCTAGGTAGGTCATTTAGTTCTTATTTGGATTTAGTACTCTTCAGTCTTATCTAGCCCTTTTCCACCGAGTGCAAATACACTATACCCGACCCAAGGATTTAACCAAACAAACTAACGCTTTTGATGACGAGGCGATTGGTAGTACGTCATATAAAATACGCATTTTATTGTAACCTAATTATGTATAATAATGGATCATATGCAATATAGGTGAACAATTCAACTTGAAAAATTTTAAATAAATATAACGTACCTCAATACAAATTATAGACACGTCATCATAGATCGGTCTATCTTAAATAAATCAACAAGGTTTTGAGACAGTTTTAACATCTATTACGGCTAATATACTGCAGTGTTGGGAAGACGGAGAGCGATAAACAAAATGACATAGCTGACCGAGTTTAGTAGGGAAAATCAGAAGTACATGAAAGTCTAGTAAGTTGCTCGTGCGATAATTCCCTGGCCATCGGAAGATTATCCCGGATGTAAACAACAAGGCCATGCATTTGAAAGATGTAATCTTCTCGGCAAAGAGAAAGATACCTGGAACCAAGAATTCATTGGTAGCAATCGAAGAATTCAATTTAGTTCCTCAAGAGCATTGATATTTGGTGAACTTTCTACGCTGCAGAATTTGGAATGGATACCACGGAAAAAGAACGAATGAGCGGTTTATGAGGCGAGAGAAAAAATGCCGCCATAATTGTCGTTACCTTTTGTCAGTGACATTAAAAACCGGATAGTACGTAGCTGAGGCTCAGCTTTCCGCTAAGCACAGTCCATCATCAGGGATGCCCAGCAAAAATACATGCAGGTATATCAACCCATGCGCGATATGGCACTACAGATACCCCGATATGCGACTGTTGATCGGAGCAGTCCTTCTAACCGATCAGTCGGAAGCAGCAGGTAACAAACTGCCAACCGGTTACCATCAAAATTGAAAGTCACAGCCACCAAAAAGTAGAGACTGTTAAATCTTTGTGGACCTGGAAGAAGAAAGACAGAGAACCGGTAAACCATATCCTGATCAGGGCACATGTGATCAAAGACTATTACTGTCCCATACATATGGAAGGATTGCGGTCCGGCGATAGCCTAGCCTGTCTACTAATATCAATTTGTAACAACAACAAAAAAAAAACAAAAAAAAAACAAAACATAAATTACGAGGAAATTCATATTAATTTATGACTTAGTATAAGTTCTGATCTTTATTACCAACATAAAAAAGAACTGGATTGTAAAACTTAGTTCCGTCTTGTCGCAACTGTTTCTCATTATCAATAGGGAAAAGTAACTGAGCAAATCCGACGTTAGCCAAGTTTGGAGGACTTGGCTGATGTAAGGAATTTGATAATTAATAGCAACTTGGATAACAAAATACACACGACTCGATGAAGGATAGATGAAATCGTCAGGTTCTGAAGCAACAAACTAAAAAAAAATTTTTTTAAAAGAGTCAGAGATTTAAACATGTGCAAAACATGCCACAAGGCAATGAAACTTACATACAACAGACTCAACAAACCACTTCATTCCTATATTTAAGTTTGACTTTTTTTATGGACAGTAGAGACGGACTTATTTTTAATGGTGTTTTGGTGAAAAATTATGCTGTGAATGGGTGTCGGCTTTCCTTGGACAATCACTCTGACTTGAGATGAATCAACGATGATAAAAGGTAGCTATGCTATATTTATGGTATGGTATAGTTATAAAATTTCAGATGAGCTACATTTATGGGTTGAATTTCTCAATGTCCAGGATAGAACGTAAATATAAAAGTGGACACTGAAGTCAATACCCAAACGCGTCATGGCGTGACAATTGCTTTTACCATGAAAGAGACTCTCGCCTACGGGTCTTGACTTCAGTGTTTTTATATATATAGTTGTATATTTAGGCAGCAATCCTCCCTTTATGCATGTTTCATTAAAAACGACAGACAAGGTACCACGGTTAAGCTTTTCATTTAATTTTTCTTGTGTTCTGACAAGAGCTTTCTTTTCTGGACAAAGGGTGTGTAAGAACTGTCCAAATGTTTTATATTTCCGAGCGCTTTCGGCTATACCTTTAGCCATTATCAAGGATGATTCGATTTTTTAGCTTAATTGAGTGTGTCCGTTCTGTGTATGTCTTAGTGAGTTGTAGGGATGTTTTTAATTTCCGAATACGGTTAGCAAATTGTGGCTTTGTTAGAACACAAGAAAAATTAAATAAAAAGCTTGTCTGTCGTTTTTAATGAAACATGCATATATATATATATATATATATATATATATATATATATATATATATATATATAAAAATTAAAAAATACTGACAAGGTACTGCTGTTAAGTATTTTTTATTTAATTTTTATTGTAATTATTTTTCTTTCCTAGACGTAGACTAAGTAGAAATTCTCTGACGTCTTTAATGAAACTTGATAGGCATGTGGCCGAGTGGTTCGAAGGTTCGCTTTCTGACTCTGAGACCCGGGTTAGAATCTCACTGCCATTTGTCGAAGGTGGCTTCTTGATGTTATCGGTCTGGAGGAGGTGATTCCAGCGTACAGCACCTTTGGAAAGTGCCTGAAAAACAAACCACGTGTTGACCCAATCCTTGTTGAGTGACATTTGGTAGGCAGAACCCTTCAGGACCGTCGAAGTCAATAGTGATAGGGGCAGAGGGTTTGAACCTGTTGTTCATATTGTTGATCACGCTTAACAAAAACTGTAACTAATGTCTGCTCAGCATAGTTGCAGTAGAAACCACAGTTGAACAAACCCAAAATGCGCCTGAGCAAGCACCTGCAATAGGGATTACCTAGCCGCCCTAGTAGGTGGGTATCTTCGAATACGTGTGGCTAACCATTAACAGCCACATATATATATATATATATATATGTATATATATATATATAAGTATATATATGTATATATATATATATATATATATATATATATATATATATATGTATAAGTATATATGTATTATATATGTATATATATATATATATATATGTATATATATATGTATATATGTATATATATATATATATATATATATGTGTGTGTGTGTGTGTGTGTATGTCTGACGCTTGCTAAAGCAAGAAACCCAGGGTCACAAGCTCACATCTATCCAACCATATATGTTCGCTCTATGTCTGATATTGAGCGCTTTCTAATAAGTACCGCGCATATAATATATAAATAATTATACATATATATATATATTTATTTATATTTATATACACACACTTTTCACATATATATATATATATATATATGAAATAAAAATAGACCCCTTTAAGGTTCCATGTAATAAATTATTTCACCACAGCCCGTTTAAAGAACTGCGGATCATCAGACTTTACATTCAAACAATAAATGAAAAGAAAATTTACACATTTTTGACGGCCGTATTAAACATATGTAAATTAACGTAGTGAGGAAGTGAGGGGAGAGAGAGAAGACATGAGTGAGTTAGCAGATATTGACACCTAGTTTTTCATAAATTCATTGAGCTCTCTGGATTTTATCCTCCTTCGGTTTACTCATACGGATTACCTAGTTTAACTAACTATATATATATATATATATATATATATATATATATATATATATATATATATATATATATATATATATATATATATATATATATATATATATATATTAGGTAGGTGCAGAAATAATGTCGTTTTCTCACATACGTTAATGTGTAAGAAAACGACATTATATTCGCACCAACCTAATATATATATATATATATATATATATATATATATATATATATATATATATATATATATATATATACCCGTTAATGACTGTCCACTTGTATTTCTCTGTCTCTCTCTGTCTCTCTCTCTCTCTCTCTCTCTCTATATATATATATATATATATATATATATATATATATATATATATATATATATATATACCGAAGGAGAGACAGAGGCAGAGAGTGAAACAGATATATATATATATATATATATATATATATATATATATATATATATATATATATATACAGGCTTATACACATATTAATAAGGAATGGATATAATCGTCACCTAATTAGAACGTTTTAGTTATTCAGTTTTCGTATGGTCAAATTCACTCTTTTCTCACGAAAAACCTTTGAAAATTATTCGAAGAATTTCTGTAAATCTTTCTGTGATTCCTTTTCTTTTTTTCCTGTTTTTCTTTTTATTTCTTTGTTCTAGCATACTTTTTCTCCTCTGGCATTTTCATTGTCACATCATTGTCACAATGAAAGAATAAACGTGAACGAATCTAATAAAGTCACGTGACGAATAATCAGGACTTAAGTCGATCCGAGCAATAATACGAATATCAATCGACATAAATCCATCACTGCCACCTTTACTCCCACTGTTGCCATAAGCTCTACGACTACGACGACAGCGACGATGACAACTACGACTATAGCTATATAATAATAATAATAATAATAATAATAATAATAATAATAATAATAATAATAACAACCACAACAATATTAATAATAATATCTTAATAACATTGATGATAATAATAATTATCCACTGTAAAAAATCATTCTTTAAAATACATTCAAAGACTAAAGCTAAAAGATAAAATAAATATTTGAGAGAAGAAGAAAAAATGATCTCCAATTAAAAAGACCGATGATTTCGTTAATCAGAACTACTAATTAATGATAGCTGAAAATATAATTACGGCAATTAACACTGCGAGTAATTGTCGAAATGCTCTGGGATTTTTCTGCAAGTCCACCAAGCATGATGAAGATGTCTCCGGAGAGAGGAGCTAATGTTTACAATGCAGGAATTGTGAATGACAGTCGCGAGACGCGGGGTAATTTATACTTGGTTGTCTATTTTATTGTTGAGAGATGGAGACGATGTGGCCACATGGCTACACTTCGAATTGTTATGGAGAAGCGTTTAAAAAAAGTTGGAAAAGAAATTCCGTGGGATGATAAAGAGAACTTGGTAAACAAAATGGAAAGAGGAAACAAAGAAAGCGAATGATGTGTTTATACATTGAAATCATTATGACAAAAGGAAATATGCCGATAAAAGGAAGAAAAGATATAAAAAGAAGAAGGGGGGGAGGGAAAAAGCAAAGAGACGAAGAAAGAGACCAAGTAAATAAGTAATAAAAATTTGAGGAAATCAAGAAACAAATGATGATGAATTATAAAGAGCGAGAAAATGGTGGCACGATGAAAATAAAATTAAAAATAAAACAAAGAGAACTCAAGACGGAGAGGAACTGAGTAGAAAAAGATAGAAACGGCCAACGAGAATTTTGTTTCTGTCTAGAATTTAATATCTGTACTTTGTGTGTTTGGGTTTATTTTGTTTTACGGTATATCAACCTCAATGAGTTATGTAATGCTGAATTTTTTTTTAGAATAAATTCGTATGAATAGATATATATTCTTCGTAAGTAATCAGTTTGTAGGAGATCAGGTTTCATTGACGTAATTTTGTAAAGAGTTTGAATAGGGGTTTAGTGATACATGTTTTACTAATTAACCCATAGCTGGAGAGAGAAAAGGCGGATCCATATCTTTCTCAAATGTATTTGCGCGTAAAGGAATATACCAACTGTAATTGGAACTCGGCTCACCGATTAACTATTCCGAGCCAGTATGTATTACACCACCCGCATATCCAAGCTTACACACCTCCTATTTCAAAGCAGCCAAGGTACTAACCAGCCTCGAGGTTGCTTAACTTCGATATGACCGTAAGCCTGTGAACTTTTTGAAATAGTATGTAGTGTCTGTCAGTTATGTGCCATGCGTGATACATGCTTAGGCAATCATACATCATTCTAACGAGGCAGATATTTTTTTTTCCCGCAGTAGGTTGACATTTTTTTCTGCGATAGATCAGTTGCCATCCAAAACTATAGAACCCGGTTTGTATTTACCCATAGCTGGGGCTGGGGGGGAGAAGAGAATCCATATATACGATTCCTCAATCCGAGCCACTCTCCATTAATCCACTATGCCTCCTCATGTGTAGTGTACTAAAGTCATTAAACGATAGTTGGTACTCTATCGTTATTTCCATGGAAAATATTCGGATGAGTTGCATTCCTTATTTCTTCCAATTCTAATTATCGCAGCTAAGACTCGTGCTATGTCGCGTATCCTGGCCCACACTATCTACACCCGCTTTGCATTCAATTAGTAAGAAGAAAGTTCCACTCGATGAGCTTCTTACCACGAACCGATACTCTGTGGACCAACTCCAAAGAGGATGCATTCCCGATCACTATAATCTTGACCTCTTCAAAATGAGGGTTAACCATTACCTTTCCCATATATCTTCTTAAACTGGGATTCTTACCTCCTTTAGTAGCACTCTACCTTGGGATTTTATAGGGGGGACATTCGCAAAAAGGAGAAGTAATAAAAAAAAAGAAGAAAAGGAATGAAGCAAAGATGGTTGTTAAAGAGAAAATACTGTTGAAGTAGAGCGGAAGACAAAAACGAAAATAAAAAAAGTGGGTGAGGAAGGTGAAAGAGGGGAATACCAAGAGACGGGAGAAGATAAAACGATAATAAGAAAGTACAAACAGTGAAAAGGAATTAAAAGAGATTGGAATTTGATAAGGATAAAAAGAAACGAAAAACGAGATTTTACTTTCGTTTTGTAATAACATATGTGTCATTTTCTTTTCGTTGCTAACCTTTTTGAAATAATATCTAGAATGATTATGCGAACATGAAATAGGACAAGAATGTAAATAAAAGACATATTAAAAAGGGGAGATAAAGAGAGATAAATAAAAGAAGACAATATGGAGGCCAAAGAGCAAGAATTGGTGAAAGGTAGGGAATGAAACGTTAGAAACAAAGAGAAGGTGATGAAGACGATGTTATGGAATGCGAGGTGATAGAAAAAAGAACAGGAAATGGTGGAACTATAAAAAGGAAGGAAAAAAAAGAAGAAGAAATCAAAATGAGTAACAACAAAGATATAAGGCGAATGAAAATGAAGAAAAAGTAGATGCGAAGAAAGAAAATGACGAGAAAAATGACACCAAAGACGGAACGAAAAGCAATAAAGAGAAATGCGGAAAAAATTCCCGAATAAAAAATAAAAGAAAAAAAAGCAAGAAGAATAAGAAAACGTAGAGGAAGGGGAACATGAATAAAATAATAAAACAAGTAAAAATAAGGAAACAGAAAAAACAGTATGAATAATAATTCTTATTATTTATATAAAGATAACCTTTCCCGCCAGAATCTATCTTACATAAGTCTACCATTCGTCCATGTTTTGAATATTGCTACCACCTCTAGTCTGGTGAACTTGCTATATATTTATAGATTCTTGATAAAATACAAAGACGTATCTGCAATGTTACTGATTCTGACCTAGAATACCGGCTTCAGTCAGTTTTCCACCTTTAAAACATAGTTTCCTGTGAGTTTTCTAAAAAATATTTTCATGGGAATTGTTCTGATGATCATCTTTTTTCTTGTATTCACTAACACTCTGTAACGCCTTGCGTCTTAGTGACTTTATTGCCTTCCTTGGAGTGAAATAATTACGAGAAAATTAAGGTAAAGAAACGTGGAAAAGGTAATAAAACCCAAAGAAGAGAAAATAAAATAACAAAAAGAAAAGAACAGGAATTAAGGAAGAAACATTCTAAAAAACAAAAAGAAATAATAATTTGAAAATCAAGAAGAACAATGAAGGAAACAGATAAAAGTCAAACAAACAACAAGAAAATAAAAAAGAGAAGTACAAAAAGAAAAGCAAAATTTAAAAATAATAACGAATGATAAGAAAAAAGAAAAGTCGAAAATAAAATTTAAGAATAAAAGAAAAAGTAAAAAAGACAAAATTTCAAAAAGAAAAATAAGAATAAATAAGGAGTAAAAGAAAAAATTAGAAAAGCAAGAAAAAAACAAAAATATTAGGTTGGTGCAAAAATAATGACATAATAATGTCGTTTTTTGACGTATTTTTTAACGTCAAAAAACGACATTATTGCGTCATTATTTTTGCACCAACCTAATATCAGTAAAAATTAACAAGAAAAACAAGAAAAAATGTACAAAGTCAAAATAAAAGAAAAAAAAAAAAAAAGGAAACAAAGAAGGAAAAAGAATTGGAATTCAATGAAAACGATAAATAAGAATAAAAAATAAGGATCCAGGAAAAATAAAACAAGAATGAGAAAAGTCGCAAATGGAAACAGAATACCAAAATGAAATAAAAAAAGAAAACTTCGTCAAAAAAGACGAGAAACGAAAAGGAGGAAAAGAAAAGAAAAAAAAACAAAACAAACGTAACGAAAGAGAGACAACGACAAAAACGAAGAGAGGGGAAGGAGATGACAATAAAATAAAAATCTGAAGAAAAGAGTGAAATCAGAAATAAAGAATAGGAAAAACTCAAAAAAGAAAAGAAAGATTGTGAGAAAATGCTAAGAATTTAATGCGGGTATGAGTCGGTAGCGAATTATACAAAACGTTCGAAAGTATATAACGGCGAGGCATTCAGGCATTTAAATAGGCAATGAAAGAACAACTAAGAAAACAATAAGAAAATTAAATCTATTCGGAAGATAAGAATGCAAAGAAAAGTGTCTTTATTAAAGTAACAACACCAAAAAAAGAATCAGGAAAATCTTAAAGCGGTAAATAATAGAAAAATCAGAAAGAGAGAAAATTGAACGTTTGAACAATATAGATTTCAATGAATATTATTTTGCCTTCAATTCTACGTACATTTCTAATTATATTCGAGAATAGTAAGTTGCTGTTCTGTAACTGATTTTTGATACAAATTGTTTTTCGTCCGTAATTAAAGATTTTGGATTTCCTCCGTTTCCACGGGTCTGTGTTTAGGGATTATTCGTCAGCTTTACAATGAGAATAAGTTTTTTATTTTTAGATTTAAACAAGAAGGAAAAATGAAAATTAATTAAAAATTAAATTAAAACAAGAACAAAGGAAGAAAAATCCCTAACGGGAAAATAAGGAATGAAATAAATAAATAAAGAATGAATGAATGAATGAATGAATGAATGAAAGACAATGAAAAAATGAAAAACTTAGGGAGGCTAAAGAAAGTAAGAAAAAGTACATTTTAAGAAACAAAAAGGAAATTAAAAAAGGAGAAAAAAGAAACAAAAAATGACAGAAAAAAGAAAAAGAAAGGAAAAAAGAAAGAAAAAAATTAAAAGAAAAAGAGGGAAAGAAGGAAAGAAAGAAAAGAGAAATTACAAGTAAGAAAATAAGAAATTAAAAGAAAAAAGATAGGAAGAAAGAAACAGAAAGAAAGAAGAAGAAATTAAAAGAAAGAAATAAATATTAAAAGAAAGAAATAAAGAAAGAAAGAAGGAGAGGTATATACGGAATTAAGAAATGAAGAAATCTAAAAATGTAAGAAAGAAAGACATAAAAGAGGAAAAAAATATTTATAAGCAAAAGAAAAAGAAAAAGACAACAAAGAAAGAAGGAACGAAAGAAAGAAAGAAAAAAGAAAGAAAAGGAAGCAAGCAAGCAACCACGAAAAAGCAATGAAAGAAAAAATTAAAGAAGAAAGAAAGTGAAAGGAGCAAGCATGAAAGAAAGACAGAAATAAATATGAAAATAGAAAGAAAATTAAGAATGTAAAAATAAGGGAAACGAGAAAAAGCAAGAAAAAGATATGAAAAGAAAGAAAGGAAAGCAGATATGGAAATTAGAAAGGCAGAAATATGAAAATGCAAGAAAAAAAAAGGAATAATGAAGTTGAAGAAAAAATAAGAATAAAGAAAAAAGAAAAAAAAGAAGCAAACGATTGAGAAAAATATAAAGAAGGACAGAAAAAAGAAAATCAAGAAAAAAATAAAAAGAAGCCAGCAAGAAAGAAAAGAAAAGAAAAAAAATAAATAAAAAAGGAAAAAGCAACCAAAAAGAAAAAGAAATAACGAAAAAGAAAAAGAAAAAAGAAAGAAAAAGACAATTTATCAAGAGCTGATAAAAGAAGGAAAAAAAATCCCAATGAAAAAAAATTATCAATAAAATAGAATGAAATGCATCTCTGTGGAGCAGTATTTAGCATGTCACACTGACGGACTATTTTAATGAAGTGGGTGTGCCGATTAAATAATAACTAGACTTGAACTAAACGTTTCATTCAGTCCAGTCTGCGTATTGTTCTCGCGTAGTTTTCTCAACCAAGCCACTTTACATTCTCTGTTTGCGATGTTTGAGAGACACTTTCTGACTACCAGCGCCTCTATTATAAAACCTTTCCTACGCCTGCAAAGGTGGTGCAGGTGTAACTTCACTTGCCTTCTCACTTGGCGACCGGGACTGACCATAGCTCGAACACGAAGTACACAAAGCTTCTTTCGTCAACATAGACCAGTAGGTCTGATCCTCACTGAGCGTCCTGCTCTTGCTATCTCAGATTATATTGATCTAATGTTAGTAAACTAATTCTAAAATAAATTTATTCAGTGGAAGAGCTGATAGTGAATTGATGTCCGAAATTCATATTTTTGCAGTGATTTCGATCCTTACTGGGCACCTAACATATTGGGGGATTTATCAGACATTAGATTATTAATATTAACTTTTATAGAACTTTTTTTAATCAATTCACCCCAATCAAGACAATGATGCCACTAAGACACAAGAGAATGAAAAGAAATTTAGAAGGAACCGGAAACTCAATCCTAAGGAGTAAGCAATTGTTAAACCTCTACTCCAGTTCAAAAGATCGGTGTCAGTTGAAGATAGGCGAAACTATCTAATCCTATTAAAAATATCTAAATAAAATGTACATAGTTGAAGTGGACATTATGACGAAGAGGAAACACAATCCTAAACAGGAAACAAGGGTTAAACCACTTGACAGTTATTTGAGCCCAAATAAGAAAAAAATATGTAGATTTAACACATTGACACATCGATATCTTCCGACTGACTAATTCGATTTGTGTCGTAATGCAGGTAGATATCAAAATTAATTTTTAAAAAAGATAAATAAAATACTGTATATTTCCGCGTCTAAGGCGACCTTTAGATAAGACGATGTCAAAAAATCTAGTTAATTTTCAGGAATTTATCCTATACCTGTAGTATAAGATGACTGCTTTTTGATTATATAAAGATAATGTTATCGGAAATGTTCTTACTGTATCCTTAGAAATTCAAAATAAACGAAATAACAAAACCCATTCTGTATCATGTTTTTTTTTTCCTACAAATTTCCCCTGAAACGGAAACCATTGTTTTGTTTGTGTTTCTTCACGTGATCTCTTGCGAATACTGATTCTTCTTATTCCTCTTCTTTTCTAATATCTAAACAGTTACAAACAGCCTGGTGTACTAGTGGCCATTTACTTATAACCCATCGACAATCACATAATACAGCTAATAACAGTGCGATACTAGTATATTCCATTGCCGTGAACGCAATCATAACACGATGTTTACATTTTCTCAGCCGAGCTTTCAATTATAAAGGAATTTTGAATAGGCAATTTATTATGAAGTTATGCCAGTAATATATAAGACAGAAAGTTTTTATTATTTTATTATCATTTTATTTAATAAGGTGAATCTTTTCGGATACGTTATTAGTTATCGTACCAAGGTTAGCGTACTGACAAACATCACTCAGAATTAAGGTTTCTTTTTTAGAATCCTTGTTTCGGACGACCCCCAATTTGTAAGGTTGATTTTGGGAATTTAAAGACCGTCTTATAATGAGGGAACATGCGGTAGCGGAAATGGCAAAGAATAAAAATGTTTTTTTTGCCTTCGAGCAAATTTACATTCCCATTAATCTCGCAAATTATTTGATAAAAACAAACAAACGAGCGTTGGACTTTTGTGTAATATCAAAACTAATAAGGGGTAACGAATGCTGGAGAGTTTCCACTCAAATGAAGAGCAGATGAGGCAAGAGTGATGCAGTTCTATGGAAAGATGCTGTTATTATCAAGGACGGAACATGCGAGCAACGAGGAAGTTTTAAAGAAAATCGTAACAAACATTACATTTCTATTGAGAATCAGAAAGAGATAGTTGAAATTCTGGGTGCACATAATGAAGAAAGGGGGCCTGGAGAGTTTGACACTCATATGACACATTTAAGATAAGAGAGACAGATGGAAACAATGATTAGCACACCTAATGAGTAAGCAGATGACAGAACAGGGTCCGGCAGAAATATTAAAGGGATAAAATTTGCTTAAAATTACAAAAGGAGAGGAAGTTGTGAAGGTCTATGATCACTCAAATTCTGACGTGTCACAGCATGTAACAAGCAAAACAATTGTAATTGATTCTCTTTGGGGAACTTGCACTTGCAACATTTTAACGCTTCCAAAAAACAAAAAAAAATGTCTAGTAATCTACCTTTCTACCTTCCATCAGTATGGCTGATACTAACTTCCATTAGAATGACAAATTGTGCCTTCTAGTGTTAACATTCTCTGCTGACATGAAATGAAAAGATTATATTGAATCAATTGCTAGGCCTGCTGCCAAAGAGATTTATTTACTATGTCGTTCTAGACAATTTTTTTTCTCCAGAATCGATCTTACATATTTATAAGTCTACCATTCGTCTTTGCTTTGAATATTGCTTCCACATCTGCTTCCTGCTATATATTTACAAATTATTAATAAAACCGAACAAAGAACATGCAATATTCCTGGCCCTAACCTGGCATCCCAGCTTCAATGACTTTTCGACCGCGGAGATGTCGTTTCCTTGTGCTTTTTCTATAAATAACTTCATGGTAAACAGTTCTGATGAACTTAGCTTTATTATACCTAGACTTTCGAAATTTAAGTGTAGTACTAAATTGGCAACAAGATCTCATTATTTTACATTTGAATTGTATTCCTGGGTATAACGATAAACTACATCCGGTAGCCCGGACTTTGATCGACAGATTGGAGGATTTGTGGGGCGTAGAACCACCTCTAAATTGCTGTTGCTCCCAGGTCTGGCTACTAGCACCTGTTAGGTATGGACAAATAGTCAACCTCCAAATGAAAACAAAACACTATGAAATTATAAAAATACATTTTAATAGCAAAAATACCAATAATACATTTTTATATAAAAAAAAAATTACCAACAATACCTATTTGGAGTAAAATTACCTAAAAAACCTGTTTATATTAGAATTATCAACAATACATTTTATATCAAAATGACTAACAATATACTTTATCTGCAGGTGAAAGGCATATAATTGCGTTCATATATTTAGGTGAAGCCCTAAAATTGTATTCAGAATATTTAGATTTTGGCATTAAATAACCCAAAGACGTATTTAAAAGCCCACAGAGGTGTTATCTCACTAAAAAAAAAAAACAACGAAAAAACATTTCAATTGGCTAGATATAACCATAAGTTCTTTGC
This sequence comes from Acanthosepion lycidas, assembly GCA_963932145.1. Classification (NCBI taxonomy): domain Eukaryota; kingdom Metazoa; phylum Mollusca; class Cephalopoda; order Sepiida; family Sepiidae; genus Acanthosepion; species Acanthosepion lycidas. The sequence goes on from OZ010591.1 coordinate 42,890,952, forward strand.
TAATAGTCTCTTTTTTCGCGCTTTTTACCTGTGGAAATCTTTTCCAGTTCAATGCTTTCCAGCCAAATTTGATCTTCAAAAATCTAACTGTAATGTCAGTCGTTATCTTCTGTCTTTTTTGTTCTTCTACTTTTATTTTCTCGCTCCTTAATAATGTTTCTCTTTAACTTGTGTGTTAATTGCCTGCTTGGGGTGAAATTATTAAAAAAAAAAAAATACTTACGGTAAGTAAATATGAAAAATTATTTCCATTATTTACACTCAGACTATTGCCATGATCTTTTTATCAAAACGTTTCGGACGTTGTGATCTCCGGCATTATTCAGGTGCTTGTAGAATCGTGAAAACTTCTGGGAATTTCGAACTGAATAATTTATTTAATCAACGAGGGTAGATTCGTCTCGTTCCAATGGCTGTCTTGATATATCGCGTTTCGTTCTGATTTCGTACTGAGCAGTTATTCTTAACTCTGGTTCGACTGTGTCAGTATCTGCACTACACTGCACATGAATTGAACTCAGAGTATGAGGGTCATATTTCGAGAGTAAATCATCGAAAAAAGAATTTATTTTAATAAAGCTTTGCTAAACGATTGGTAAAGTGGAAAATAATCCCGTGTTACGCGTTTCTTTCTCTTGAGTGTGATTCTTAATGTGAGAAATTAGGCCCTCCAACAGTCCGAAGAATTGTTTAAAATGGGCCTGGAGTTGGCGAAAGGAATACAGTTGGGCTTTGAAATTCTATTTTTCCCCACTAGCTTAAAATTCTGAAAACACAAACTGCTTTACTTTATTGGCAAAGACAAATAATTCAGAAATTATTTAAATAAGTATTTTTCTAATAGATTTTGCTTTTTTAAATCAAATGTATACACTTTTGCATGGAATATCTATTTGTGCTTATGTAGGCCTGACATTTTTGACATCAAAAATGCCTTAAGGAAGAAAGGTTGAGAAGCACTTCTCCTGAAGGACATCAACGGACTAAAGTATTGTTTTTATTGAAAGAATTATATATGTTTAGAAGAAAGGAATACAAATTGCGAGTATCGATTTTGATTATTCACCGAGAAAAACATTAAAATTTCAGCGTTCCAAAATCTTCAGTCATTCCTGTCCCTGCATAATTATAATCGACACTTACGTTTTTCAATATCTCCCTATCCTCTTCTTGCGTACATATTTCAATCAACAAAAAAATTGCTTCAGCTAAATGAAGTCCTTCTTCATGACGAAACGTGTTAAACAGAAATTCTTCCAATTTGTCATTCATTTGCCGAACATTGTTCTGATATATATATATATATATATATATATATATATATGTGTGTATATTAATAAAAAAATCCTAATTCTTAAATACATTCACTTCTATTAAATGAAATTATAGTCTATAAAAACTAATAATGAAAATATTTTAAAGTTGTAATTAAAATTGTAGTTCATTAAAATGAATTCTAACCTAAACTTCTTTTAAATTGAAATTAAATAAATAAATAAAGTTTACTAAATCAGAGAAATGGAAATTTTACTTAAATAATATTCAAGTTCAAGTATAAAATCTTTAAAAAATAGTAATATACTTGATGTGATAATAATTCTACAAACTGTAAAGGATTCTAATTACATTCAATTGTTCTTAAAAGAAATATAGTATATTAAAAATTAAAAGTAAAAATATTTCAAATCGTAGTTGAATAAAAAGTATTCTGACGTAGACACCTCCCAAAAATCTTTAAATGTACGAACGAAAAAAATGCCGTAAGAATTTTAGCCGTTAACAAAAAAAAAAAAAAATCCAGACGGCACGCTTTTAACGGATGTTAGATTTCATTGAAAAATACATCCCTACCCCCTACCAAAACGTAACAATAACAGATACATTAAAATATAGACATATTGAACACCCAGACACCCCTAGTTTAGCAAAATAGATTTATCTGTAACCTTGAAAATATGAATTTTGTTTATTTAAAACCCAGTAATTTTTAAAGTTACTCCAAAATTCGTTTGAGGATGAAATGGAACTAATGTCTTTAATTTAAGTACAAAATTAAATTCGGGGCTTTTAGCTTCCATTTTTGAAACATGGTTGGAACTGTGTAGCGAAAAACCATATTTTAAGTCTATTAACTTATAATATATATATATATATATATATATATATATATATATATATATATATAACATATTGTCTAATAAATCTTTGCGTCCATTTAGTCTTACATAGAATATTAAATACTGACAACTGATGGATAAAGAAGAATGCAATACTTTAGGAAAAGGTCAACCACGAAAACGAATCTGTCAGATGGGAAATTATTGACAGAAGGAAAATTCTCCATCAGCTTTTCTTTTCTTTACCTACCTCAATTCCTATTAATTTTATTTCCTATTAATTTTATTCTTTCTTTTTTGACTTTTATTTCTTCATTATCTTCGCTTTCATTTTTTCCATTCCTCGTCCTGGGTATGACGATAAACTACATCCTGCAACAAGTCCTCTGATGTAGAGATTGGAGGTTTTGAGAAGCATGGAGCCACATCTTAATTGCTATTGTTCCCAGGTCCATTCTGAACGGAGGCGGTAGCACTTGTTAGGTTTCTAACTATGGCCAAACAGTGAACCCCAACAAAAAAACAAAAACCTATGAAATTATCAAAAATATATTTTTACAATAAAAGTACCAGCAATAAATGTCTATATAAAGAAATTATCAACAATATATATTCATAGTAAAATTACCAGCAATGCAACATGAAAGAACTCTTTCATGACATTAATCCATATAATATCCTACAATTTCTAAAAGAAATAAAATTTTATTCCAAAATAACTTCAACAAAACTACAAAATAAATAACACATTTCACAGCCTGTAGTAATTATGTCCATACAAACACGTACATGCGCTAATGCTGCGTGTCATCTACCATGTATTCAACCGCGAAAGCAGAATAACCTATATCATATTTTTATTACTTCAAAACCTCAAGAAAATTAAATTTCGGCATTAAATGACCCATAAAGATTTGATGTGCTGTTAAATAAATGAAGCAAATCAATAATTTTATCTTATTTTTGTTTTTATTTCGTTTCTTCTCTCCTTCCAATAAAACAGTGGATATCCAGGGGTGGTGTAACTGATAGCTGTTTGGAATGAGATCGAATTTCATTATATTCAATTCAGCGCAAATATTCTTGGCAAAGTTCTTGGTTAAATACTAGGACTTGTATCTGGTAAAATTATTGTTAATCCCACAAAATTGTTAATGCCATATTTACTCGCCGAGAAATATATTCTGACAATCCAAAATGTGTTTCGATTTTAAGTGACCCACAAAGTGTCGATAAACCGGAAAAAATCAAGCCAAACACTGCTTTCTTTTTCACCTTTACCTTTTACTTTTCTATTCATTTTTGCATTCTCTCTTTTATAGTATTCTCATTCTCATCGAATTCATCTCGTTCGTTTTTATCATCTAAATATTCTGTTCGTTTCTGCTTTATCTCTATTTCAATAGCACATGGTCATAGGCCGCTGTCTTTCTCTCTTTGCTTTATATCTTCTCTTTTTCTTTACTGTTTGTTTTATTCATATTCATTCTCTATTTTATTTTGACATAGTCACTTTAGTACACTACACAAAATTGCAAAAAAAAAATCAACAACGGGAAATAAACAGTCAGATATGAAATTACAGATAGAAAAACGAACAAAGGAAAGAAATTCGAAAACATCTTGAAAAAATCGGAAATAAAAAAAATAAAATAAAAAATATAAATTTCAATTCATTTTCCTATCATTCATTCTTCCCTGATTTCAATTCACTTTCAGGTTATTTATTACCAAAAGCTCCTTGCGTTTACAATACGTTCTCGCTATTCACTTTGCAGATCGGAAAAAGAGCAATTGTCTATTTTTTAATAAACGTCTTACAACTAATTTATAAAGGCTATTGTTTTACAATTTATGACAATATAAATCACAATGTTTAATAACTTAACTTTGCGTCAGTCTAAACATTATGGTAGATTCATCAGACAGATCGGGAGATTTTTCAGTATTCATAACAGCATCATTATTGCTTGATAAGTATAGAACAACTAGTTTGTCAGGAAGTTGCGACTATAATAAAGATTGAAATCACTACGCAATAATAATAATTGAGGAAACTAGTAGACTAATTATGAACCAACACAGAGGCATTAGTATCTTAATTATGAAGCATAGATTAGTTAGGTATACAGGAAAATGTATAAAACATAGCAATCAGCGAAACATGATTAGTTAAGACATTTCGGCTTCATTTACTTGCCACAAGCCGTAACGTCGGTTATTTGTGCGTTTTCTATAAATATATCCGCTCGTAATGAGTTGAAGCGAGGCAAAGTTGCTATTCGCTGATAGAATGAGACATCGTATAACTTCTGATAAGTTTGCTTACTGGCATCTCTGTAACGGTGTGCTGAACAATCCATCCTGTCTGAAATAACTTTGAAGTATTGTCCTCTACTACTGATAAGGCAAAGTGCTTTGCTCGGAGATTCTCTCCCAAATTCATCCCCGACTATTCGCAAGTATCTGCGTTCGATTTCCCCACCACAGAACGGAATATCTGCTTAATTATATGAACATAATCCAGCCTATTATTTCTGCTATATCCAAACTAAATCCCCACAAGGCTTGCGGATTTGACGCTACCGATGCAAATGTCCAAAGGAAATATGCTTCTGTTCCTGTTTTCTCCAAACATTTCTTATTACAAATATGCAGTTCCTGTTGTGAAGAATTCTAGTGGAACTTATGACCCCTCTAATTATCGGCCTTCTTCTTAAGTGTCTAGGCTCTCCACAAGGCTATCCCTTGTATGATTTTTATCTTTTTTTGGCAAAGTGTTAGAATGGTGGGTGCAATAGATAATGGCACGGAATGGAAAATTGGACAGTTGAGTTCGAATTCCAGTCGTGTTCGTTATATTCTCTAACGCCCTCACGCGCAAATACCATTAGAAAAGTATGAATCCAGGGCAAACTGGATCCTATAGCCTTGGCTGTAAACATGCCCCTCGCGGAAACACTTTATTTCTCTCACTGGGGTAGACTGTTCTAGTTCCATGTGCCATGCTTTTTAATGGATGTTAATTATCAGATATCTCCTGTTAATTTCCCTCTGAAAGTTCTCCACTGCCTTAACCGGGTATTGAACTCACACTCTTTGGGGCTGTCATTGGATCTAACTAACACCTTTATCCACTGTGCCATGTGTCTTTGAGGACCCAGTTAAGGCAGTGGAGAACTTTCAGAGGGAAATTAACAGGAGATAATTGATAACTGACATTCATTAAAAAACATGGCCCGTGGAACTAGAACAGTTTACCCCAGTGAACGAAAAAAAAACGTTCAGTTTGACATTCCAACCACCTAAAGAAGGCCGGAGCGTACAAAGGCCGAAACGTTGTAATAAATATGGCGACAATGATGAGGACTATGTCCGAATAATTTAAATAATGCTTATTCTTTTAATTGACCTTTCTTTCTTTCTTTGAACTTTGATCTTCCAAATTTTTAATGCAATATCAATCGTAATGACACAAAACAATATGAAAGGTTATTCTGTAAAGAACGAACCCTCTCGTAATAGATCTGAGAAACAAGACTCATAATAACACAAAAGCGCTTGTAAGGTTATCCAACAAGTACGATATTTTCTTCTTTTTTTTTTTTTTTTTTTTTTTGCAATGAAACTGACATATCTATGAGTGAGCCATCTACCAGGGATTGAACCTGTAATAATGTGCTAACCAATATGCTTTTCAAAAATTACACCATGTACAGGTGACAGAACATGTACCATAGGTATTTATAAATTAAACTTAGTAAGAAAAAATCCCTTGAAGGAAAATGCGATGCATGATCAGTCTCATTGAAATTACTTTTGTTTATCAGAATTTATAATTAAAATCATGACTGCAGTGTTTTTAATTGTTTATTTACAATAGGTTCTGAAATTCTGCTGCGTCTACAGCGTCCTGCAGAGAAGAATTAATTTATTAGTTAGTGCACACAATGTTTTTTTAACTTTACAACTCGTAAAATTTTTTATTTATCTATATCAGGCTGTTCCTTCCGTCCTTCCTCCCCCCTTCCTATCTATCTATCTATCTATCTATCTATCTATCTATCTATCTATCTATCTATCTATCTATCTATCTATCTATCTATCTATCTATCTATCTCATTCACGTATATTTTGTTTGCTTAATATATATATATATATATATATATATATATATATATATATATATATATATATATAAGTATGAATATAAACTAAATAATGAAATATTAGTTATCGCACGCATGCACGGATAAGCAAATATTTATTTAATTATGTTATGATGCAAACAAAACAGTGCTCAATGTACTTAAACAGAGCTATGATGGATATATAAGTAAATATACGTTTGTAATGCAACGTAAAATTTCATGGTTTCCAAAGTCGTCAGGCACATATGCCAAATGACCCGCTTATTACAGCTGTTTTTAAAAATACTAGGTCTCTTTAGTATAAGGCAAGTATATTCCATTTATTTAATACGTAATCGTTTACACAGCGTTCGTCTTTTCTTTATTTTTTTTTCTTTATTTTTATTTCTCAACTTTTACCTTCTCAGTCTATCTATACATTTTATTTTTTTTATTTTATATCCGAACATTATTAAAGGTTAGGTTTGATAATTTACACCCTAACATTATATTGGGATTATATTAATTTTTAGCTTTGAATCTGCGTATAATTTCACGTCCCCCCATGAGACCCAGTATTTAAAATTCGTGTGTCTAATGTGGTTACAGCATAAGCTCCTTTTGTTGTTACATGGTTTGGAAAATCCTGTTGTTTTTGACTTATTACAGCTTACCTTGTCCCCTGAAATGTGGTTGCTACCTATAATTTCCTTTAGGTTCTTAGGCCTACGATATGCTAGAACACCAGGTTCCTCAAAGAATTTTTTAGGTCTGGTTTGAGGTGTAGTATTTCCCAGCGACTTTTGATTATTTGGGATAGTGGAGGCAGAGTGGGGTTGAAAGTGGTTACTAGAGGGATGCAGCTGGCTTTATTTTTAATCTTGTACATTGGAACAAGTACATTAATACATATTTTTTTAATATTTTTATTGTTTAGTGTGTACTCAGTTATATAAATATGAGTTTGTGACTCTGGGTTTCACGTTTTTACATCAGACAAACCGGTTTGATTTTAAAACTGAATCTATTTATGCTTGTTTGACTATGGTGCTGGTTTGGGGGAATGTACTTCTGTGTTTATTTAGGGTGACAGTCTCATACATATAGGAACACATACATACAGGTGTACGCATTTTAGTTCATACAAACACATCCATATAAACAATCCCAGGTAAGGCGCAGATACACATCTCTGCGTTCGGGTATACATACATAAGCAGTTGTAATTCACATGTCCGAACGCATGGATGTCTATGCCTAGCCTCGATTTGTTTATATAGATGTGTTTGGGTGAACTAAAATAGAAAGAGCTATATGTACGTGCACCTATGTGTATGAGAGTGTCACCCTAAACAGAAACAGAAGTAAATTTCCCTTCCCACGATCAAACATAATCAAACAAACATAAATAGATTCAATTTTTGAAAAATAAACTAGTTTGTCTGATGATCCCAAAAACGTGAAACCCAGGGGCACACACTCATGTCCATACAACTGAATATATATATATATATATATATATATATATATATATATATATATATAGTGTAACCCGGATATAAGAGAGTTGTCTGGATCGGAGAAGAATTATCTTATATCCGGGTTTATCTTATATCCGGGTTTGGTCTATTTTGTTTAGGTAAGTATGGCTCTAATTTGGGACCAGAAAAATATCTCTTATATCCGGGTTTCTCTTATATCTGGGTCTCTTATATCCGGGTTATACTATATATATATATATATATATATATATATATATATATATATATATATATGTGTGTGTGTTTCATTAAATATGATAGACAAGGCGCTTTGATTTAGATTTTTTTTTTTACAATTTTTCATGTGATCTTATAATTTTTTTTTTTTCCGTACATAAAGTATATAAAAACTGTCCTAGTTTTTACTAGCGCTTTCGGCTATACATTTAGCCATTTTTCAAAGTTGAAATGTATTAACTATTAACAAGAATTTGTTGTATGTATGTAATGTTTTCATTTTCAAAACACGGTCAAGATAGTGTGTCCATCTTCATAGCACCTTGTCTGTCATATTCGATGAAACGTGCATTAAAGAAGGATTGCCGTATAAATGCACAAATATATATGTGTGTATATGTGCGTGTATATATGAGTGTGTGTGTGTGTGTGTGTATGTAAGAATGACGAGAGATGTGCATTAATTCCGTCTTCCTTTAATGTGAAAGTTTCGGTGGCCTTCTGGGAATGTATTTTTCCTCTAAAATCGTTTTCCTGATTGAATATAGGGATACAAGTTCATTTAATTTAGGGAGGCACATTTCTATTAGTAAGACTCCATCTTTAGGCCTGTAGATCTTACATTCACACTAAAAAGACAAAACCTCTAGTATATACCATCAAGATCGAGCGTTTAAACGTTTAATTTCTTAAATATTAATTTGTTTACATTTGATTGAAACATAAAACAAAGAGACTTTTCTGCAATGGCCTCATGTGATCTAATGTTAAAACTCACTTAGCTTAAATGTGGTTTTTACGTTTGAACAAAGGAATGCATCTTTAATGCCTGTTGGAAGGTATATTTCTTTGCTAGTACTCTCGATATCTATGTTGGTAAACATTAATTCCGCCGTTTAATGAACAGGGTTTCTAATCATACACGTACGCAGACCCAAGGTCTACCATTTATAACAAAAATTGTCTCATGGTGGAGACGTGCGCTCCAAATCGTTTTGATAGATTTTTAAAGGCTTTTCTATCATTATAGTCTTCAAATATGATTTTTTTTAAACTTCAGAAATAACTTTTTATCTTTGCATATTTATATATTTTTAAAATTTTGTTACTAACTGCGTCATTTTGCATAAACTATGTGTTATATTGGTTGATTGTATATTAAACAGTTAACCAAAATGTGAACACGTGTGGTTTTGATTTTTAAACGGACACATAATATAATTGCAGCAATCAAATAAACAATAAAACAGTCTAAATTTAGTGGTTCATTTACACTTGCACATTTTAATTTTTTTATTAATATTTTTATTCTAGCTTGATAAAAATATTTGAAAGTTTTTGCAATACGTTTAATAAATGATTTTCTTAATGAATATATTGGTTAATTCCGATTTGTTGATTATCTGGATATGTTTTACTAATATCTTAGCAGTTCATTTACTTATGCCCAGCACTATATATATATATATATATATATATATATATATATATATATATATATATATATATATATATATATATATATATATATATAGTCGAATTCGACGTATAAGGGTCAAGCAGATCAGTTTCCAGGAAACCGACAGCCCGACAACAGCACATGAGATTTGATTATAGTGGTGAAGGTTTCGTGCAGGACCATCCACACTTTTTAAAGGGCCGAATTCAGAGACCTGGTGCACTAAGTGCCACAAGGTCCCCAAACGACCCTCCGCAGGTTTTGAATTCAGAGTTGTCCTTCTCCTCGACCATTTGACATCCAAGGCTATAGAATCCAGTCTGTCCTGCTGTTTTACCCGTAGCTGGAGGGAGAAGAAGAGGATTCACACCTTTCCTAAGAGTATTAGCACATAAGTGAATATAATGGAGTGTGAATGTAATTCGAACTCGTCTCTCCGCTATCCATTACTCCATCGTGCTTCATATATATATATATATATATATATATATATATATATATATAGAGAGAGAGAGAGAGAGAGAGAGAGAGAGAGAGAGGGGGGGAGATATATAGAAGTATGAATATAAGCTAAATAACGAGATATTGGTAACTGTATATTCGTACGATAGCGTGCATACACAGATAAGTAAACAAATAATTATTTATTTAATTAATGGTCCAAACACAACAGTATTCAATGTAGTTAAAGGAGCTATGAAGTATATAATAATAAATACATATATACTAACGTTTGTAGTGGATATCATCGTTTTACAAGTTGTCAGGCAGAAATGACAAATGGACCATTTAATATAGTTTCGTAACTTTAATTTGCACTATTAACGTAGGTATATATATATATATATATATATATATATATATATATATATATATATATGAAGTAACTGAAACGGCTAGTAAAGTAATTCTAGTTTAGAGAAAAACAGTTGAATTGATCACATGTCTTCAAATATTTTACAATATAAAGAAATTAAAACACTTATTCTAACATTTATGTAATAAAAACGTTTTTCGCTAACCTTGTTTTTAACTATTGGGAATCACGCAGTAAAATTTCAGACTTTGTGTTTTATTTATTTTTAATAAAATGGTACTTCATGAAATGAGTTTTTTTTATTTCGATGTTGCACCTTTCATCGATTTTTATTAGTACATATTAATATGTATATCATGGATGTATATGTATTCAATTGCTGATGCATTCAGATGATTGATTACTAAAAGTTTCGTCTACGAAACTCTGGAGTCGACATGCTAAATATAATATCAATCAGCTAATTGATAAATTTCATATTTGAATTAATCATATATATATATATATATATATATATATATATATATATATATATGAAGAAGGAACAGTAAGATATATAATCCGGTGTTCTTATAGATATTATTATTTTTACAAAATAGATCTCAATGTAAATTTACAGAGCGGAAAACCCATATATTTGTGTAGCGGAAAAACGATATTTTAAATAAATTAATTTATAATATTATATATATATATATATATATATATATATATATATATATATGTAAGTATATTGATAGATTAGAAGGGACCGAGAATGATGTTAGATATGAAGATAAATAGATATAAACATTTTTACACAGACAGAGAGATGGAGAGAGAGAGAGAGAAACGAAGAGAGAAAGAGGAGAGAAAAATAACAAGAATTAATTTTCTACTACTTTTCTTTATGCTTATATAATGTGACTAAGTAAACCCAACTGAATCACCCCCACCACGCACACACAACAATCATGGAAAATTTATAAACTTTTATGAAGAAAGAAAAATGTTTCAGACAGTAACTGCGCATGAGAACTTAAAAAATGCCGACCGTCTCTTCAGAATGACATACTGGTGGTAAGAAACGAACACACAAGCACTCACATGCGCAAGCATACACACACGCACACACCAGGAGAGATATAGAGAAAAAGAAAGCGATCAACAAGCAAATACCTTCAGCCTGCAAGATGCTCATTCTCCCTTGTATAACTCATCTGACACGCGCTGTAGATTCGTTCGCCTCGCGTTGGAAGTATCAGTTCAAAGTTGATCTTTTCTCTAAAACACGATTTCGCTTTAATGAGGACAATTAACTAATTAAGTTGACAATCTTCTTTGTATTATTTCCTCGCAACTTTCTTTGTTCTCGGCTTTAATTTGATTGTCCCTAATTAATGATTAACGAATGACTCAAAACATTCAAGTCTTTCATTAACGAGGTGAGTTGCCCATTTCAATCTCCAAGTGCATGCATCATATACAGTCATACAAATGTGCGAACATGCAGGTTTGTGTGTCAGTGTAGACGGAGGAATATAGGGCTATACATTTCCTATCCATACATACATATATATATATATATATATATATATATATATATATATATATATATATATATATATATATATACGTATTTACATAGATACGTTTATAAATATGAATATGCAATTATCTTTTACGTAGTGTTGCTGAAAACATATCGGCCCTGATCAGTTCCGAAATTACAACGAAATAAATCATTTAGAGAGAGTATTGATCGAATAACTTATCTATTGACCAATTCCATAGTTTGCTGTAATATGGCTCATCTGTTTCTGACAATTTTGCTGAATTATTGGTAGATGTCATCTTTATAGTTTACAAAATAATACAATAATCGTAAGCAGCCATTTTTAGAATTGAAAATACGCACTAATTTGCTTGAACAGTTATTAATTATTTTATTATTTTTGCGATAGTTTTCTGTTGAGCAATTGCTTAAGAAAAAGTTTGCTAGCTTAAAAAAAATGTTAAATTCTAGTTCATCTATTTTGTTAGCCCATATCCATATGTAGCGCATATACACACACATATATCTCTATATATATGTGTGTGTGTAGCACACACACACACACACATACACACACACACATATATATATATATATATATATATATATATATATATATATATATATGCTACCTTGGTTTCAATCTTACGGTATTCTCAGGCGATGTTTATCAATTGACCTCCCTACGCTTTATTTAAGAACTAATGAACGCTTTATAATTTAAAAAAAAAATAAACAAACACACGACATTGGTTGTGATATAAAGGTTAATAGCTGGAAAGATTGGATCCTATAGCCTTAGGCGCCAACCGGTGTAGCGGTGAGTCAACTCTGAATTCAAAATCTGAGGAAAATTTTTAAACTACGGACTCACACCATATTCAAAGGTCTTCGGCAGTCGGTCAAAAACTTGAAGAGGAGATAGGCACCGACTACTATCTGAAAGTCCAGTGAAGGGATCTTGAGGAGTAAGAATCCAGCAATTCCATGCCCGATCGACAGATCAATCTAGAGAAGGTTGTTTGTTTCTTCTGCCGTCAGGTCTCCTCGACGATTGAAGCAGTCGTGGGACTAATTATGATGATGACGAGAATGATGACGATGATGATATTTGCCTGTACATATTAATATGTGTTTAGACTGGTGAAGGGTACAACTACGGCGTCTAGCGGTGAGGATCAAATTTTCTAATCAGTAGTTAGTTGGTTGATTCTATTTACTGGCATATCAACATCTATGAGTTACTTAATGCAAATCTCTAAATAATTTCACTGGAGTTGTATGTCTTCAGCTACAGATAAAATCTGTTGCTGATATTATTAGAATAAAAATGTATTTTTATACTTTCATAGAGTTTTTATTTGGCGGGTTACTAATATACTATAGCTAGAATCCACCACGAGTTAGAATGGACCTGGGAACAATAGCAATTAAGAGGCTGTCCTCCACGTCACACGGCCTCCAATCTCTCAATTAGAGGCCCTGCTGGGTGTAGTTTATCAACATATTAAAGTCTGCCTAATAAGTAATATTAGTCAATAGAATGAACTTGCTAACATTTAGCATATCGAGTTCAACCATTGAAGCTTTCTAAGAGATTTCATAATATTTCTCATTTTCCGTGTCTTAGTAGTTTTGATTTAGAATTAGATATATTGTTCCGTGTGTATAAATATATCTCTGCTGACATATACCAATAAGTTTATTTCTTAAGTCATAATTCCACCTGTGATCTTACACAGTTTCTTTCACTCAGATATATACCATATATATTCGTGTACCGCGCGATCTCGCGTATCATGCGACCCTCCCACCACCACCGTTCACTTATAAAAAATGATTTTATCACGTATCTCGTGTATCATGCGAGTCCTTCTTTTGAGAGACCAAATTACAATAGACTAACCTTTTCCTATATATATTTATTCCATCTTCTAGTTAAATAGTTTAAAATGTTAAAAAGGAATTGTGACACCATTTAGGTTGCTAGAAAGAAAGAAGAAAAAAGAAAGGCGAGAATTAAATTTAGGTGATAAGAAGCCATCACGAAAAGGACACTAAGCGATGTTATCTTTTTTTCTAACAGAGAAAAGTGCGAAAGGTTTTTATTCACATTAGAGAGGACAGTAAGGTTGCGGATGTGTCGGATTTAAATTAATTTATGAGAACGATAATGAAAATTTCAGGTTGGCCGAGACACCTACAAAACGGAAACTGGGAAATAGAAATTAATTAAGCACGCACTGACCGAAAAACAAAATGCCCGCTGGACCTCCTGTAGGGTGCTGAGAGATAAAAATTAATTAGGTCAAGCTTGACCGAAACCAAAATGTCCTTGGAACCACCTCCATGACATTTGGGAAAAACACCTGTTTATTGTCAGGGCTGGCTATGATAGCGAAATTATTTTATCAGAACGAATAATTGGCACCAAGGTACAATACGTCCAATTGACCACCCACTTGATAATTGGCGAAAATCTCGTTGATGAATTCTATATGTAAAGTCCAAGTGACATTTGGCTAAGATAAGAGTTCAAGGATTTGTTTTCGTACAGAAGGAAAGAAAGAGAAAGAAAAAAAAAAAAGAGGAAGATATTTTTTTTCTTTGAGCAAGATTTTTTAAACCGAGGCTAATCTAGCCACACCCACACTGCTGAGCTCCCATTGGCTGAATGCTGGCGTGAGCGTTAGGCGAAGGTAATCATGTGAAGAAGAAGGGGAGGCCTGTTAACGCCCCTGAAGGGATCGGTATGAGATGCCACTGTGAGAGAGAGGGGAAACCTGTTGTCGCCCCATGAAGGGATTGGGTGAGATACCCATATGAAAAAGGAAGAATCTGGAAGGACTTCTAAAAATGGAAAATAATAAATTTTCCTTACAGAAATGGATTGTGGATTTAGAATTATCAAGGAACCTCAAACCCCGACAAGCCCACCCCGGTTTTGGTCGGTGTCCATATAAGCGGAGTCGCAGCGAGTGAAAAGCATTTCCAGTGAAGTTCGCAGTGAAGTTCGCAGCTGAGTTGAATTGAGTTGGGCTCGCAAAAAGTTGATTGAAAGATTCCACGCAATTCCGAACTCAACTTCTAACCAAGAACAATTTATTTTTGAAGAACGACTTAGACTCACACCACCAAAACAAATTTCACGAATATTGCCTGAAGATACACAAAAAACAGTTTCTTAAAAGAACAATTTAAGATGGTAAGACCCGCCTAACAAACACAAAGTGTCACGAATCCATATAAGCGGGTTGGGAAGAAGACGCAGTCCTGTATTCAGAAACCATATATAAAATATTGTTATCCTTTTTAACACATTTGAACTTTTCGAGGTATTATTTAATTTTCTACCTAAGATCAAATCACAACGTGGGTAGGTTAGACTAGAAATCAAAACAGTTACTTCGGTAACCAGACGTTGGAGGCGAGCTGGGAACGACAAGGCTGATACCGAATCTAACCAGATTCCCATCCGAATCACTAAAAGGTTAGGACGTCATATTTGGTGTCACGACTAATACCAAGCCAGTTCATCGTCACAGGACAGGATAGCACGACGGACGTGGCCAGGCAGACGTCACATTTGGCGCAGCGACACCGGGGGACGTCACAGAATGATAAAAGTATCGTTAGTAACGCTATACTCGTTGGGTAAACGCGTACAGGCATAAACAACCGAACTAGAAAAAATTAAACATCTTACAAACATAAACAATGGAAAAGATGCATAGTCACTATGTTTGTATTTTATAATACGATATTAATATGTGAATATTACTTGCCTTCTTATTGGATACAGTTAAGCAAAACATCACTTTTATCAAAATTAACTTAAATACAGCAGTACTTTTTGACTACAGAAACTGGATATATAGTTTGATCAATGGCATGGCAAGGGCCAACAGTACATTTATATCTCGTGTATGATGCAACCTCTTAAAAATTATGTCTTCAAAAGCCGCATGATACGAGAGTATATACGGGAGATAGATTTTTAAAGTCATTTCACCCCAAGCAAGGCAATAAAGCAACTAAGATGCAAAGGGTTACTGTTAGAGAATATTAGAAAAAAAGAACACTATTCAGGAGAGAGAACAGTAAACGAACAAGAAGACAGGGAATCAAGATTGATATTGCATTTAAATTTTTGAAGATCAAAGTTGAATTGAAAGCCAGGCTTATCAACACTTTTTAGGATATTTAAAGCAAGAAATCATGTTGTTTAGATGGTAATAGTGTTTATTTTGGAGATAATAGTGATTTACTGATATAAGTCTCACGAATTAACGCATAGCTTTCGGAGAAGATATGAATTTACACCTTTCCTAAGGGTGTTTGCACGTGTCAATATAACGAACACGAACGGAATAATTTAATAATTACACGAGCCATTTTCCATTACACCGCGCAAACATCAATGCTCACAGTACCTTGTATTCACAAGTGGTTACCCATGTAGGAAGTGGCCAGGCTGAAATTTTGCTTAACTTCAGTGATTCTACAGGACCAGTGTTTCAGTGTGATATGCCAACAGGCACTTTGCAATCACCCGCAAATCCAGTCTTATATCATTTGGTATTTCCACCTAGGAAACATCTACCATCTAGGTACAGACCAGACTCGACGTTGCTTAACTTCTGTGATCGTACAGGAACTGATTTGTCTACGTTTTATGAGAGTAAGCTCTTCACACGAAACATCGAAGCTTACAAATTTTGGTATTTTCAAGCGGTTGCCAATTTAGGTACTGACCAGGATCAAAGTTACTTAAATTCGATGATTGTACAGGAACCGGTGTTTCAAAGTGATGTAACCGTAAGATGCATTCTAAATTAAGTTCGATGGATGGAACGGCTATATATTCTCTATTTCACTCATATACACTCCGTTTGGTCACGAAAATGACCTCCAATCGGTTGCTGACTGGGGCAGGAAATGGCTGATTAACTTTAATACCCCCAAAATAAAACTGCTCTCTATTACTCACCAGAGAACTCTCCCTGCTTCCCATTAGAATGTCTGATACCCAACTCCACGAGAGCACCTCTCTGCGACTGCTTGGACTCACACTGTCCGCTGACCTGAGATGGAACAATTACATTGAATCAATAGCTTCATCTGCCAGAAAGTTTTTCTCGCCCGAATCCATCCTTCAAATCTATAAATCAAGGATTCGCCCGTGCATGGATTACTGCTTCCATATATAGTCTGGAGCCCTTGCTGTTTGTGTTAAGGTCCTCAACAAAATCCAGAGAAGGATATGCAATATGGTTGGCCCTGATCTGACATCTCGTTTACAGTCGCTCTCTCACGGACGTGCCCTCTCCTTCCTCTAACTTTTCTACAAATACTTTCACGGTAACTTCTCCAACGAGCTACTTTCGCTAGTTCCCAAATTGCATGAATTCAAACGCGCTACTAGGTTCCCACCCTTTTACTGCGAAAACGGTTAAATGTAGCCGTCTCTTCTACTCAAATAGCTTCATGTCTCACACTTCTCGTCTATGGAACTCCCTTCCTCTTACTTGCTTCCCTGATAGCTATACTCTCCAACTATTCAAATGCAATGTCAATCGACTTCTCTAGATGCCTTGATCTATTCCCCATCCTTCTGTTCATCCTTTCCTCTATCACCCCTCTTTACTCTTGCTTCCGCTCTCTGTAAACCCTTGCAGTCTAGTGGCACTCCCACCTTGCTTGGGTTGAAATGCTTAAAAAAAACGATGCTGGTAAAATGGTCGGCATATATTATCACTCCTGGAAATGTCTTGATTTTTTTTTTTTTTGCTACGCTTTATCTTTACAGAAATCAAAATGGACCATAAATACCGTAGTGCTGCAACGCATGGGCTAGTGTTGCTATATTTTTTCTTTTCCGTCTGGCTAGCGTTTAAGGTGGTTTGAATGTACTCGTAAGATGAATCTTTTTGGCTAATCTCACAGACATTTTTAAAGAGACGTAACGTCACAGCTCTATTCTTACTCCATCGCTATTTGCATGGCAAATGTCCAGACGAGATCCATTTTCATTTTCACAAGATCCAACTTTTACAACTAGAACAGATTAAGCTATTAAGTAATTTCCACTGAGACAAATCGCCTGCATTTGCACTGTAATCCAAATGTAAAGAGACAGTTTCACTTAGAGAGGTTTTACTCCCAAACTGCCAATTTGTGCAAGACTGTCTCGCGTGAATTTTTCCTGAACACAACAACATTAACCTATTCAAATCAAGAGTCTATCGTTATCGATCCGGCTCATCTTCATAATCATTACTGTTTGTCTGCTTCTTACTCGTTCATTTACAACACACATATCATTTATTATATCCATTTTAACAGTAAACCTCTATCTTGAGTGGCTCTTGAGTTTTGTATTGTCTGAACTCTGGTAAAAAAAAAAGCCATGGAAATATAATGGAAGGGAAAAAAGGGATAGTTAGTGTTCATGAATTGGGAAAAACAGTACTAACAGTGATACGGAATTTTTAATTAACATGTTTCTTTAATTGGGGAGTCAGGCCGGTAGCCCTTTTCAAAAAGAAATAACGAGAATTCAATAATTGTTATTCTCCTCGGAACTCTTGTCTTGTAATAAGCCGTACCTTTGTTAGATTAACCTCGCAAGTTCTGATTTCGGCTGATTGCTTCATAAGAAATTCATGAAAGCCCGTTTCCCGAAATGCAATTTCTGTTATCTTCCGTTCCGCCATTATAATATTCTTTGTTGTGGTACGCTTGAATATTGGCTGTGTTCTGTGTCCTAATTATTGCTATTCAGTGTTTTCAGTCGCTCTTCCCCCGCTCACTCTCTCTCTCTCTCACTCTCTCTCTGTATATATATATATATATATATATATATATTAGGTGCGGTCTGAAATACCAGCCACATTTTGAAGGTTGATAAAAAGATCACGGTAACAGGTATTAAAAAATGTATTTCAGTATTTTTTAAACAATATGTTGCAGTCATTTCATTTTAAAAATGATATGCTACAAATGGTCGCCTCTATCCTCCATAGAGTGTTGTAGACGATTTCTAAAGTTTTCCATCAGAGAGAAGTTCGGCGCTTCATGGTCTTCTATGAGGTTTTCTTTTAAATGCTGAACCGGATGTATTTCTGACATTTTCAACCCATAGCAATATCGATTTTCTATCCGGAACAGCATCATTCAGGCGTAACATGGAATTAAAACGAAAATCTATATGTTCTACAATTACGGGCTCACCAGTCTTTAAAATAAATTCAAAAGCAAACGCACGGGGTGCACCGGTTCAAGCCATCATGGTAAATTATGGTATAAAACAAAATGGTAAGACATTAGCTAAAGGAAGAAAGCATTGCCATTTACCGAATTTCACACGCACCATACAGGACTCATTTTAAAATATGGGATGTATTTCTGCCGCACCCTATACATGTATGTGTGTGTATGGTTTTCGGCGTGCCTATAATTAATTATATAGTTTAACAATTAAAAAATGTGGTTAAGGGTTGATTTTTCATTGATATTGCTTACCGATATTCAATTCAAGACAGTATTTTTTCGAAGAAAGGAAAAAATGAAATTAATGTCAAACGGAGATTACAAGAATTAGGAGAAAAAAGTTTTACATTAATTTTAGGAAAAAGGAGGGAAGAAAAAATGTCTCTTCCTTCTTCTTTGCCGGAATGTGATTGTTGCTTTTCTTGTGGCAGCATTAACAAACGTAAAATATCAGAAGTTGTTCAAATTGTCAACGGTCTTTTCATTTATCTTGCGTAGGATTGACTAGAAATGCTTCAGCGTCTCTGGTTGTTTGGAATTGTTCATATTGTCTGTCTCTCTCGGCTCAACAAGATAGTATGATCCATCAACATAATGAACCGACCCAAAGAGATACCAGTGAAGTTTTCAGGGCAACCTCACTCCTTAGGCAATTCCGAAAGATGCCTTTAAAAATCCCTAAATCTGTCAGAATCCCGGCAGCCGATGCCTTGGCTACTGCCATAGACCAGGCACTTAACTTGAACAGCACGCTTGATTGGGATCACCTTTTCTTTTTCGCAACACTTGTGCTTGGCATTCCTTCTACAATAAAGACCCTGCATCATCTGTCTCATCTATTATGAAAAATAACATTTCTTTATTCAATTCGTCTAAAATAAATGCCACCGAATTTTCTAATCTTTCTAATCATAATAGTTGTCATCCTTCATCTACAGTGGACGATTCTAAGAGACTCTGTGGCCTCATCAATGCTAAGTTGATCGAGGGTGATGTCTCAGCTGCAGTTTTGGTATTGGCCTCATCCGATACTATACTAGCTACTACACCAGAAGTTCTCACAGCTCTCTGTCGGAAACATCCTGCACCACCATCAGATGTCAGATTTGTCCAGATGGAAAACAATGATTCAAATATTGAAATCTCGAAGGAAGCAATGGTTGCGCTCTGAAGTCCTTGTGAAGCAACAGTGGAGGTGTGGACTGCCTTCGACCTGGTCACATCAAGGACTTAATTTCTGCCCACACTGCCGAAGCTAGTGAACATTTGTAAACATCTATAATACCCTTCTCCGAGCTGAGATACCCCAACACGCGACTTAATATTTTCAGCCAACTTAACGGCTTTTTAAAAAAAAGACGGGGGTATCCGCCCTATCGCTGTTGGTAACATTTTTCGTCGTCTCGCGGCAAAAATTGTTTGTAGAGTTGTTGTGAAAGAGATAGGACATGAATTGCGACCTGTCTAGCTCGGTGTAGGCATACAGAGCGGATTTGAAGCCGCGGTTCATGCCACAAAATCATCTTTCCATAATACATCACCTGTTTTCTCCTGTACCTTACTAAAATTGGATATGAAAAACGCTTTCTGTAGCATCAGAAGGGATCATAACCTGGAAGTTTGCCATCAACGGACTCCTTTCATATTTAAACTGGCTCATCTTTCGTATAGTCATCCAAGTATATTGATTTCCTCCGATAATATTATCTCTTCTGCTACTGGAATCCAGCAAGGTGATCTACTTGGTCCGCTACTATTTGCGATGGCTATTGATGGGGTAGCTCGTTCCATCGCCTCTTCTTTCAATATATCTTGACGATGCAACGTTGGGATCCATCGAGGCCACAGCTGCTGACCTCCAACGAGTTAATCCTGCTTTATCTCTGCTTAAACTTGAGATTAACTCGTCCAAGTCTTATAAACTTTAATTATAGTGCAGATGATTTCGAGGGTGCTATCCGGGATATCAGACTCATCTTTGAGGATATAAAAATAAAACCTTAGGAGGAATTACACATTCTTGGTTCTCCAGTCTTTTCAATGGCCATTCGGCAATGTTTTGGATACTAAGCATGTCATTCTAACAAGAATAACTGAGAAATTGCAATTAACTGATGCACACCCAGCCCTCTTCCTCTTGAAGAACAGTTTTTCGTTACCGAGTTTCCTCTACACTCTCCGAAGTGCCCCTTGCTACCTCGAACAGGATTTTGTAAATGAGATAGATATCACAATTAAGAGATGCGCAGAGATAATTTGCAACTTTAATTTAGACGACACAGGCTGGAGGCAGGAAAAGCTCCCTTTCGATCAGCGGTAGATTTGGCCCTTCCACCTTCCTTCACTTTCGTCCAGTCGCGAATTAATTGATGAGATACTTGGTGGATCGCCTCAGTGTTTCTCGGGTAGTTCTTCCGAACAAGCTTGCAGCATTTGGGCCCTAGAATTACTTTTTATCCCACTAGACACATCAAAACAAAAATGCTGGGATAAAATAAAATGCGAAGCCAATTTTACTAATTTGAGGCTCTCTCTTTATCAGCATCGCCTCGAATGTCTACTATCTGTTTCACAATTGATTAGTGGCGCCTGGCTCAACGCAGTGCCATGTTCATCTACCGGTAACCTACAAGATGATGAGTGCACTCAAGTCGGAGTCGGGATCCGTCTTGGATTCAAATTATGTGAGCGTCACAGATGCAGATGTGGAGATTCCATCGATGACTTTGGTTTGCATCCTCTCTCCTGTCGTCGTAGTGCCAGCCACTTTCCACGGCATGCAGCAATAAACGACATAATCAGAAGAGGTTTGTATGCAGCTGGGTTCCCTTCCCAAATCAAACCCGTAGGCCTCGACCGTGGTGATGGAAAGAGGCCGGATGGCATTAACATTTTCTCTTTTAAAATGGGGAAGTCGTTGATTTGGAATGCGACCTGTGCGGATACATTTTCGGCCGCAGGTCCGCAGTTCAGCCGGAGTCCGTCACCCGAGACGTAGAGATAAAAAAAAAAAAGTTAAATATTCTTCTCTTGGTGATAGATTTTTTTACTCCTGTGGCAGTGGAGACTTCTGGGGTTATTGGCCCTCGTTCAATGGCGTTTCTTCGGAGGATTGGCGTGATTGCGTCTCGATTAAGGGACGAGCCTCGCGAAACGGAGTGGCTCTTGCAGCGTGTCTTACTGGCGATGGTTCGGGGTAATGCTTTCTTCATCATTGCGGCTGGCAGAGGATAGCAACAAAAATAAATAAATTGTTTATAGTTACTTTGATCAAACTTTTTTTTTCAATAAAATATTGTTGGATTTCAAAAAATAAAAATAAAAATAAAAATTCCTTCTGAGAGAGCACGAGAATTCATCCTCTCGTCCGCTTTTCTTTAAAGAACTTAATAACACGAATCAAACGCTTGTTAATAACGTTTTTCCAAACCATTTTATAGATGACGATATTGGACTTTTTTCTTTCAAAGTTAACCAATAGTAACACTGAAGACAGAAAAAAACAATAATATTAACATTTTCTACAAAAACCAACTCTATAGTAATTATAAACAAGACCAATCTTCAATTAGAAACATCGTAAAGAAATACACAACTCCAGTCGAAAAAACAAGAATATTAAATTATTTTTTTTTATTATAAACCGCTAACTTAATCGTCAAAAATAATAATTCACTTGCAAGATAGACATTACAGAGAACCAATATTATTTACGAATTTACATGTCCCTTAAGGATTTATGTTTTTGACTAATCGAAATTTGTAAATTTTCGTGGCCAAGTGGTAGAGTATGCCGGCTCTAAACGATAATTCCCCCTATAGATGTGGGCACAGGTTCACCTCCTACTGGAGATCCATTTTCTTTACTTAGATTTTTAGGAGAGTAATTTTAGACTTTTAGCTATCGGCTAAGACTGAGGAATTGACGAGCCGAGTTCTAATTCCAGTCGAATCCTTCACCTAGCTATGGAAATTTTTACCCTATCCTTGCATGATATTGAATTTATGTTAATACAATTAATAGGATGCCTCTTCAATACGTAGGCGTGAATGGCTCCTCACACATTTCTAACAATTATCAGGAATTGTTCGTTTTCTATCACCTTAATTATTATTATTATTATTATTATTATTATTATTATTATTATTATACATTCTCTTTCACTCGATATTCAACACTGTAATGACAACGGCGGGTTGTCTAAAAACGTCAATGATTGGACTTTCTTTGGTAAAACGTGAGCTTTGTTACCCACAAATGCAAACGCATACACGCACACACGCATACATCTCTCTCTCTCCCTCTCTGTGTGTATGTGTGTGCGTGTCGTACACCCATAAATAAGAGAAGGTTTGATTTATTGTACTGTTTATGTAGTTTATTTAATGTCGGAAAAATAATTTTATTAAATAATTATATATATATGCACATACATATATACATATATATATATATATATATATATATATATAAATACATACATATATATATATATATATATATATATATATATATATATATATATATATTGTGTGTGTGTGTATTTAGGCAGCATTTATATCGATGCATGTTTCATAAAATAATATAGACAAGTTTTTCTATTTTATGCAAATTCCTTTCATATCGTCTCATAAGCTTAATAACATTATCATTGTAAGACGAAAGAAAATCACAACATTGATATATGTTCTATAATCCTATCTAAGCTTTTGTCTTACATAATGCATCATCAAAGATGACAAAAACATTACAATATATTAAACAATACGCAGACATGGCAATAATGATAGTCTATTTTTTGTTTGCACGGAAGATTTCCAAGCAACAACAAACTCGTGCATACGAGACGCTGTTATCAATTATAGGCATCAGGTTTCAACTGTTTTATGTATATAGATTTAAGAATTTTTAGTTTTTATTTGTTGTTTTCATGTTTAAGTATAGTTGTGTGTTCAGCAAGGATTTTCCGGAATTGTGTATGCGGCCAGTCATGTTGTTTTAAATGCCTAAAAATGTTTGAGTTATCATTCAAATGTAGAGCCAAGAATTAGATATTTTAGTATTTACCAATTTCTTAAGTATATTTTCATCTAGTTTATATTTAGTATACATTTGATTACGATATAGGAGATTAATATATTTGGGATTAGTTGAAGCGGTATTATGTTCTGTTTTCTTAGTATTGAGATTTCTAAGAAAGCATTTGATTTGTTCATCACTATATAGTTTAGAAACCTATTGTTAAGGAATCTGCATAACATAAATAGACAAAACTTGTCTATATTATTTAATGAAACATGCATCAATATATATATATATATATATATATATATATATATATATATATATATATGTGTGTGTGTATGTGTGTGTGTGTGTGTGAGTGTGTGTGTGCAGGTATGTAGATTATAATTATTTTTTTTAAAAATATGATTCCTTCGCTACATAATGGTTCTCATGTTTCAAAAATGAGAGCCGAAACAATCATTATAATTATTAAATTTAAACTGAATTAAAGTAACAAGCCTTGTTTCATCCTCAAACGAAAATTTAAGATAACCAATTTTTAAATAGCTATCTCTCTCTCTCTCTCTCTCTCTCTCTCTCTATATATATATATATATATATATATATATATATATATATATATATATAAAGAAAGAACAGTAAGATAAGGCTTTTAGTAAGGTAAGGCTCTTAGTAAGGTAAGGTTTGTAATAAGGTAAGGCTTTTAGCTTCCATTTTTGAAACATGGTTAGAACTGTGTAGCGAAAATAACCATATTTTAAATCAATTAATTTATAATATATATATATATATATATATATATATATATATATATATATATATATATATATATATATATATATATATATATATATATATATATATATATATATATATGCGAATTTTCAGCATTTTCATGCTTGACATTGAACACATTTTAATATAAATCAGGCGTTGTGGGCTCTTTACATATTTCTACAAAATGACATACTTCCTCTACGGTTTTGAATTGAGAATAATCTTTTTTTCGATACTGATAACCAAGGCTACATTTCCCAGTCTACCCTATGATTTAACCCATGTATGAAGAGAAAAAAAGATGGATTTACGCATTTCTGAAGGCCATTTGTGCGATACACATGGCGAATATTTCATCACGTTTTATCGTTTTGTTTTCCCGCATAGATATCTGTTACGCAATACGTCCTTTCCATGATACACTATACTCAACACTAAATGTGTTTGTTTTCAAACAGCACTTACTGAAGCTATAGAAATATAGACGAAAATAAGCGTTGAATTGCAGGAAGTGCGAAACAGAAAAATAAAAAAAATAACAAGCAGGAGGAATGAAGTCTGCTTAAAATTTGACGCTTCAGTAAAACACGCAATATAAAATAACAATATTAAAACTTTTTTATTCCATTTATTTCCCTTCCGATGTGAAATAACTTTCTGTGGCAGACACTCGTCTGCATAAAGTTTTATATAATCACACCTCCTTTATTCGACAAGGTGTCACATATTTTCCGGCTAATTTTTGATCTTTCCCTTTGTCTCCATCCGCTTTCGAAAATAGTGCGACTTATGGAAAACATAATTTCATTAGCGGAAGAAAATATCTCGCGAAAACTGTACATAACATCTGCAGCGTTATTCTCTTTCAGTACGTTTTTTTTTTTTTTTTCTGACATAAAATACGACATTGTGGTTTACCGAATAACAGACTGATTTGCTGAGTATAAGAGGAATAATTTTTGGCGCTTCAATGTGGTGTAATTGTTGTCTCGCTAGATTACTTAAGACTGAATAGAAAGTTCGAA
The DNA here is from genome assembly GCA_963932145.1 of Acanthosepion lycidas. Classification (NCBI taxonomy): domain Eukaryota; kingdom Metazoa; phylum Mollusca; class Cephalopoda; order Sepiida; family Sepiidae; genus Acanthosepion; species Acanthosepion lycidas. Next base: position 42,916,830 of record OZ010591.1, read on the forward strand.
CCTCACTGGGTACCACATCTAAGCTACGCTTAATAAATCACCATAGTTGTTTACAAAGGCAAAGGCTAGACAAACGTCACTGTAAGTTATCCAGACACCAAAGCGATTAATTTCAGGGGTTTTAGGCATTTTTATGAAGTAAATTCCCTACAACACGAGGCTTACGAACCAATCATGCGTGAAAATGATCATAACTCTCCCAAAACAAAGAACACGTTTCAACAAATAAATGTCGAACAGTGTTTTTCTGTCAATGATTTTTTAGGCAATTCGTCTTTGCAATTAAAGTGTTCAATATCGCAGTAATAATAATAATAATAATAATAATAATAATAATAATAATAATAATAATAATAACTGCATCTTCTACTGGAAGGAAGATGCTAGAAACTGGTTTAAACACTACCAGACCCGATTACAGATATAGGATCCTTAGCAATTTTATGGGACTTTGCAATACACACATAGATAACAATAAAAGCTAATCGCCCAGACATCGTGATGAAAAAAAAAAAAGAGTTTTTTTTATTTTTTTATTGGCATAGCAGTTCCTGCCGACTGTAATATATCTCTGAAATAGCAAAATACAAGTACCTTGAAGTGTAAAACTGAAAAATATGCGTTTTTATTAAATACATTCTTTCTAAAAAAATATAAAGAGAACAACCAATCAACTTCTTTTTTATGGTTTTTGGCGCAGTTCATATATTATACGAGAATTACAGACTATCTTTTTAAAAATGTATTCAAAATAGAAAGTATTTACATTTTACATGAAAAATTAACGGGCATTAATATATATATATATATATATATATATATATATATATCACTGTGTGTGTGTAAGTGCACGCGTGTCTGTGTGTTTACTGCGTGGGATGGATAAATTGTCGACTAAATTACACAAATTTAAAATAATACTGAAATTTTATTTTAACAGATATATTTATGAAAACTTCACACAAACATCTTAAAGTAGTAAAGAGTGAATTTATTCAATAAAATTGTTTCAACCTCGGAATCCAGATGACTTCACGGTTTTCTGCAACTCTTCTGGACGGTCTCTTGTATAAGTTGATGAACGCAGCCATAATCCTTAATTTCATCTTTGGTCTTACAGGTAGATTTGTTGGTCTCTCGCTCAACTGCGCCCCATGCATAATAATAAAGGAGGTTGCAGATGGGCATCGTTTGGGAGAGAAAAGAGCATCATTAGGCACTT
>OZ010591.1:42923051-42933051 GCA_963932145.1 Acanthosepion lycidas
CAAAAAAAACAAATATAGAGGGGTTTTTTTTGTGTGAATGATTCATGAATTTATAAATTATAATTGCACCTTTTAATTGAAATTAAAATAACTGATCCAACGTGAAACTCTCGGATAATAAGTGTGACATTACTGTAATTATTGAACAATACAGTTCATATGGAAAATCTACCAGTAAAAAAGAATTCTCTTATTGCTATATTTGTACAAAAAACGCACAACCTTTAAATTCAAACTCAGCGTTGCGACCGCACGTTCCAAAACAATAACACATTTCTAATAGCATTTTTTCGGATTACATCTGTATTTTCGTTGTCCTCTTATTACCGAGATGTAAAAACAAGAACAAAATCTACTTCCATACCTGATGATGTCTGTAGGAACAGACGAAAGCTTGAAAAAATTAAAAAGGCATTATGCAACTGGAATTTGTAAACACGGATCATATCATTCATATACATGTTCAGGGTTGATATATCTTATTTATATTGTTTGCGACGATGTATTCTCGCCATTTAAATCATTAACCTCTATATTTGTTTTTTGTGTGAATGATTCATGAATTTATATATATATATATATATATATATATATATATAAACAGTAGTAGAAACTTCTGCCAGTTTAATTGTAAGTGCAAATTCCCACTTAGTTATGAAATAACATTCAAATTTTCTAAAGTGGGCACACGAGAATTAATCCTCATGTCTACTGTTCCTTAAAGAACTCAACAATGCAAAACCGACACTAGTTAACAATGGTCCACCAGATTAAACTATTTCTTTCCCATAAACACTAATAACGATACTGAAAATACAGGTAAACAACAATCACATTAACATCTTTTACTAAAAACAAATACATGTCAAATATATGCAAAATGAAGTTTCACTCAGAAACCTTATAAAGAAATATTAGGTTGGTGCAAAAATAATGTTGTTTCCTCACATGTGAGAGAACGACATTATTTTTGCACCAACCTAATACACTACCCCAGTCAACCCGAACAAGAAAATTAAATTATCTATTATAAAAAATTTAAAACAGCTAACCTTATCATAAAAAATAACAAACCTGCAAAATCAAAACTACAAAGGACCAACATAACTTAGGAGTTCAAATGAACTTTAAGGAATTATGTTCCTGATCAAACCAAACTCATAAATAATTACGTTGGCGTTGAAAAAATTCGCTTGAGGATGAAATGGAAGTAATGTCTTTAATTTAATTACAAAATTAAATTCGGGGATTTTAGCTTACATTTTTGAAACATGGTTAGAAGCGAAAAAAACATATTTTAAGTCAATTAATTTATAATACATATATATATATATATATATATATATATATATATATATATATATATATATATATATATATATAACACTATACACGTATTCACTTAAAAGTAAAATAAAATAATCCTTGATAATGGCTAAAAGTATAGCCGAAAGCGCTCGGAAATGTAGAATTTTTGAACAGTTTTTAAGATGACAGAATTTTCAGGAACTATTATCATGCTAGAAAATACCACAGAATTTGCAGCATATAATATTTTTATTATTTATTTTCAATCCTTCATAAGCTTCCGATCTTTAGCTCTGATTAAGTAATAATGGACACGTCATTTTCGTTTGTGATCGATTGCATCGCGATTCTTCAGTTAATTTTGGATAGTAATTTTACATTCTCATTGCTCGAAAGTAGAGTCCAACAGTGTTATAAAACCTCGGAGAATTCCAGTAATATATCTTTAATCATTTCTAATTACAACGTTTCTAACGATTGGACAATTTTTCTGTTACACTCGGTATATATATATATATATATATATATATATATATATATATATATGTTTGAATAAAAACATGTAATAAGTTATTTCACCACAACCCCTTTAACAGACTTTACTTCCAAAGGTTGAAATGAATCATTTCAACCTGTGGAAGTAATGTCTGTTAAAGGGGTTGTGGTGAAATAACTTATTACATGGAACCTTAAAGTGGTCTGTTTTTATTCAAACATATCTGCTCTGAATCTTACATTGAGCTCTCTGGATATCATCCTCCTTGGGTCTACCCATGCGGATTACCTAGTTTTGCATAAACTATATATATATATATATATATATATATATATATATATATATATATATATATATATTACTTCAAATGCTATTTGTTAATCGTATTCGAAATAGACAGCCCATTTTCATTTTTCTGCAAAAATCAATCTTTATTACGTCTAAAAGCCTGCGTACTCGAGAAATGAGTCAACCTCTCACCCTTTTATCTGGGTTGCATTACTGTTCATCTACGAGGACCGTCACACTAAGCAAGGCTCTCTTGATGGGAAGCACACGTCCACACTGAGATATTTATATCGAAAGCTCATATCTGCTGTTTCGTATTAGAAACGTAAACAAAGCAATTTCGAAATAATCAATGGAATTAATTTTTATCTGACCTTTTTGTTGCTTCAGCCGTCATTAGAGCGAATAGATGATAGACTTAATACACAGAGTAAAAATAAGAACGTCTATTTTAAATAAGAATATTACGCAATGAAGTAAGAGTACATAGTTAGAAACAACGGGTAGGGTAAAGAATATGTGCAAATAGACGACAAAATAGATATAACAAGCCGTAGTAAATTGTCAGATGATGCTTCGCGCAACAATAGATATGAAACTGTGGATAGCCATGATCGCTCGCTTCCTGATGAACTATGTCACATAAATGAAGAAGAGTTAATTTATATGTTGTAAGATTCAAATGGCTCTTGTATTTGGCGCAAAATAAGTAACTAGCAATTGGAGCGAAAGCAGTGATGGCACGTACCATGAATCCATCTTTAAAAAACTCAGGATGTGGAATAAGAAGATAAACACTTCAAAATAGTCGGCGGCTGGATCAAATTTAAGACAAATTTAGTGTAGGAGATAAAGAATTTGAACATAGAGTGTGCTACAGCTAGTTTCCCCCAACACCGCAAATTGCTACAGAACAAAAACTACAAGTTTAAAAATCATGACAAGCTCTTAGATAGACTCATCATAAGAGGACTTTCATATGTCTGTCATTTATATCTCCAAACCCGTTCAGAAATATTTAAATTCTCATCTGTATACAACAGCTTTCTAAGATCAATAGTTAAAAACGGACAGAACGAGTGAATCCTAAAAGATCTTGGCAAAGCGCTACAGAATCACCAGCAAAAATGTACTAAATAATAGAAACCACATCACTAGAGGACTACCAATAGCAGCATCAACTAAACTATTTAGTACATGTCACTCGAAGAGAAAATGATGACATTATCAAGATATTGACCTTCCACTCTACTTCAAATAAAAGGTTAGGAAGGAAAGCATATCAATATTGGAACGAGGGACAACAGCTACACAGCTCGAGAAATCTATTTTCTTGAAAAATTGTTTTAAGAGAAAGATTTGATGAAATTCAATTGAAAGCAGTGCTGGATGCTCGGTCAATAAGTGCCAAATATTTCCTAAACGATCAAACATGATCTGGGCAAGCTTCTGACGTACATCACTACTTGCGATGGTGAATTGTTATAGCCTCGGATAACAGTACAAAATTCAATGCTTACCAATTTGAAGAATTTTGTAAAATGTCCTCGATTGAATATATTACCACCCCACAGTATCAGCCAAGTTCAAACGGCCTGTGGGTACTTTTAAAAGCGCTTTTAAAAAACGAAGTAATAAAAAAGTGGACGACGAAGCACTATAAAAATCCTTGAGAATATACAGGATAACGATGAATCCCACTGAACTGACAGGCATGTCACCGTCAGTATTGAGATTCTTAGAGAAGAATTAAATCGTTTTTCGACACGCTTTTACCAGGTCAAAAAGAAATAAAAAACGGATAGCAAAAAGGACAGAATTTTTTTCAAAATTGGAGAAAATATGTTTTTCAGAGAAGACAAAAGTAAAAACGATATGTGTGAAAATGGCATAATATGGTCAGGAATTGGAAAAAATGATATACATGTTGAAATGTGACACTATTTGGCTTGCTAAAAAAAAAAAAGAAACAAGAAACAAAAAAGAAAGGCGAGAATTAAATTTAGGTGATAAGAAGCCATCACGAAAAGGACACTAAGCGGTATTATTTTTCTGACAAAGAAAAGTGATAAATTTTTTTATTTACATTGTCGAGAAAGGAAGATACTGGATTTAATCTGATTTATGTTACGGGGCGGGTGAAAATTCCAGGTTGATCAAATAACCTGCGAGACAGAATTCTAAAGAGATAAAAATTAATTAAGCACCCGCTTACCGAAGAACGAAAATGTCCATTGGACCACACAGAGTTACAAAAAACAAAAGACTAAGACATTAGTTATCTACGGAAAGGTCTTTTGGAAAAGGCATCTGTTTTGTGTCGGAACTGGCTAGGATAGCGAAGCTATTTTATCGGATCAGTAATTGGCACCAAGAATGCAAATACGTCCAAATGGCCACCCACCAGATGATTCGGTTAATATAAAGAGTCTAGGGTGTGAGGTCTCCTCGAAGAGAAGAAGGAAAAGAAAAAGAAAAAAAAAGGGGAAGATATTTTTTTTTTCTTTGAGCAGGATTTTTTAAACCGAGGCTAGTCTGGCCACACCCATGCTGATGAGCGCCCATTGGCTGAATGGTGACGTGAGCGTTAGGCGGAGGTAATCATGTGAAGAAGGAGAGGAGGCCTGCTGGCACCCATTGAGGGGATAGGTGTGAGATGCCACTGTGAGAGAGAGGGGAAACCCGTTGACACCCTCTGAGGGTATGGGTGAGATACCAATATGAGAACAGAAGAAGGTGGGAGAAGGAAAACCTCCAAAAATGGAAAAATAATATAATTTTCCTGACCAAAGACAAAGAAGTGGATTGTGGGTTTAGAATTATCAAGGAACCTCAAACCCCGACAAGCCCGCCCCGGTTTTGGTCGGCGTCCATATAAGCAGAGTCGCAGCGAGTTAAGTCAGTTGAGTTCGAGTTCAAGTTGCAGTGAGCTGAGAGCTCTGAAGACCCGCCTCGAAGAAGCTGACTAAGATTCGCGCAAATTCCGAACTCAATTTCTAACCAAGAACAATTTATTTTTGAAGAACAACTTAGACTCACACCACCAAAACAAGTTTTACAAATATCATCTGAAGATACACCAAGAACCAGTTTCTTAAAGAACAAACAACTTAAGATGTTAAGACTCGCCTAACAAACACAAAGTGTCACGAATCCATATAGCGGGTTGGGAAGTGGACGCAGTCCTGTATTCAGCAACCGTATATAAAATATTGTTATCCTTTTTTTAACACATTTGAACTTTTCGAGTTATTATTTTATTTTCTTTTACGTATACTTGTGCGATATCGCCCTTGTTCGAACTAGACTTGCATTACGGCCCGGCGACTGATTGATTTCGTCTGCCTAAGATCAATTCACAACGTGGGTAGGTTAGCCTGGAAGTCAAAGCAATTACTTCGGTAACCAGACGTTGAAAGCGAGCTGGGAACGACAAGGCTGATACCGAATCTAACCAGATTCCCATCCGAATCACCAAAAGTAAGAACGTCACATTTGGTGCCGCGACCAATACCAAGCCGGTTGGTCGTCACAGGACAGAATAGCACGACGGACGCGGCTAGGCAGACGTCACATTTGGCGCAAAAACACCGAGGAGGACGTCACATTTGGTGCCGTGACAGCAGGATAAGATCCTGGATCAGCCGGTGCCACAGGAGTTGCAGAAAGATTTCGATTAGGACAACATACGGCGTCTCAAGGACTCAAATTGAAACAGACTAGAGTGGGAACCAAAAAACTTTAGTTGGCTATAACCATACGGTTCCAGATACTCTAATACTACAACCCGGAACCTGAGAAGAACGAGCGGAAATCGTCTGTCAGGTAGGATACTTTATTTTCAGTTGATCACCCAATCTCGATTGTTGCTGCTCAGATTGTTTTTCTTTTGCTGTGTTAAATATGTCTGACTATGACTCAGATAGGGTAGACATAGAGGAAGAGGGGCCAAGACAGGGATTGCCGGCAGACCTAAGAAAATTATTGGGTGGAGGGGATCCCGGCCTTTGATGGGTGTTCCAGGGATTTTGGGGACTGGCTGGCAGTCCTGGATAAGAGCCGCGTAATATATAGACTCTCAGAACAAGAGGTCTTATATTTGGCGTATGATGCTGCCAGAGGAAAAGCGTCTGAGTTTATAAAAGGACTCTTAGCCAGTGAGCCCCACTTGACATGGGAAAGGTTGGAAGAATTATTAACTCGGGAGTTCGCTGACGAGGGGACGGCGATAGAGGCCATGAGAGCCCTCCTGAAGTTGACGCAGCTGAGGGACGAAACCCCTGGAGAATTGGGGACCCGAGCGGAGAAGCTGTCGTCATTAGCTTTCCCAGAGGTAGTGAGCAATAATGCGGTCATGCAGGCCCAGTTTGCTGATCTGTATTTGGAAGCGCTCAGTGACGAGCGTGTTCGTCACGATGTTTTGAAGGAAGGACAGCTAAGGTTATCGGCAGCAGTCGCGCTGGCCAAAGAGAGCCACGGAGTTTGGGAGAAAGTAAAAAGAGGTGGGAAGAAGCAAGAGCTAAGTCGAGAGGTCGGAAGAAAGGGGGAAGGAGGTCGACGCCTAGCGTTGAATCGGAAGGTCAAGCTAGAGGTGGATGAGCCTGAGGTGTGGGAAGGGGATCCCACAAGAAAGGCTTGGTCAACAAGGCATGGGTTCTATAAGCCCACGCGGGGTAGATACGGGTTGGTCTGCTGGACATGTCGACATGAGAACCACAGAGCAGCGGAATGTCCAACGAAGTGGGGTCTGCCCCCAGACTTCGAACAGGATAAATGTACTAGGTGTGGGAAGAAGGGACACCTAGCCAAGTGGTGCGGGTTAAGAAAAGGTGCCCCACCGATGTTAAGGAAGGCCGAGCCCAAAAGACAAAATCAGGGAAAAGCCAGCAGGCCACCCCAAAATTAAGAGGGAGGGTGGCCCAGTTAAAAAGCAGGAAAGTAAAATGTTAGACATGTGGTCAGGAGAACCACTTAGGTAGAGGGCAGGTCCCCCCAGGAATAAGGGAGAGGGTGACCCAGTTGAAGAGAGGAAGAGTTAAATGTTGGATATGTGGTCAGGTGGGCCACTTTGCGGTAAACTGTCCAACAAGAAGGTGCTGGTTTTGTAGGATACCAGGACACCTGAAGAGGAACTGTATTCTTAGGAACAGCCGCAAGAGACCGGGAGAGGTCCAGCCGGGACCACCCAGGTGCAGAAAACGCAGGACACCCCCATATGAGAAGAATGAAAAGAGTTTGTTGCTACCGGCGCCTATGTCTGGGATGACCCAAGGGTGGGTACCCAGGAAAAGGAAAGCCCAAGTATTCTCCTCGCTGACGCAGGCGAGGGAGCTGTCTTGTAGGGCAGAGATAGGGGGTAGGGCAGTGAAAGCCCTGATAGACACAGGAGCGTCTGTTTCATTGCTGAGATAGGGAGCATACAGGCGGGAGAAACAGAAGAATGGGTTGCAGGAAGCGGACATAGAGGTCACGCAGGCAGATGGAGCCCCCCCCCCCCTGGAGAGGAAAGGGATGGCGAGGCTCCCTGTAAGGATTGGGAAATTAAGAGGTACTCAGAGATTCTACGTAACCCCCAACCTGTGTACGGAAGCAATCTTGGGAAAAGTTTGGCTTCAGAAACAGAGGGCTCGGATAGAGTTCAACCCCACTGTGCTGATAATGAATGGCGAGAGTACGCCATTGGGATGTCCACCGGAAGAAGATATAACAATAGTGGTGGAGGAAGATGTAAAGCTACCTCCCCAGAACGGCGGTGTCGGGAAATGGTAGGCTAATAACAGGGAAGAAAATAGGAAAAGGAACCCTGCAATTGCTCCCTGTAGAAAGGAAGGGCCTAAGAAAATGAGGTAACTCTGTGTGAGGCAGAAGTGGAGGCAGCTGAATTAGTGCCCATTATGATGGTGAACCAGGCCCAAAAGACGATAAAGGTTAAGAGAGGGGAAGAGATAGGAAAAGCACTACCCCTACGAACTCTGAATCGAGTGAGATTCGAGGAGAAACGAAGAAAACTCGTATAGCAAACAGAAGGAATAGGGGACGAAGATATATTGGCTACTTGATCAATTTAGGGCCAGGGTGGGAGGTCTGCTGAGAAATAATTGAGATGTGGTGGCCAAATCAGATAAGGAATTGGGCCAGACCCACACAGTAAAAATGAAAATCGACACCGGCGATCACCTCCCTGAGAAATTGAAGCCCTATCGGACACCTAATCATGAGACCCCTTGTGGAAGAGGCAGTAGAAGAGATGTTGGAAGCTGGGATGATCGAAAGATCGATCTCCCCTTGGAGCTTTCCAATCGTGATAGTAGGTAAGAAAGATGGCGGGCACCGTTTTTCTGTAGATTTTAGGAAACTGAATTCTATATCGAAGCCGTTGGCGGTGCCATTACCACTAATCGATAATATATTGGCATTATTAGGGAAAGCGAAGTACTTCTCTACGTTGGACTTGAGGTCCGGGTATTGGCAGGTAGCCCTTGATGAGGCTGACAAGGAAAAGGCCGCATTTGCGTGTCACCTGGGACTATTTCAGTTCAGGGTGATGCCATTCGGTTTAGCCAATGCCCCGGGAATCTTCCAACAGCTGATGTCAATAGTATTAGGAGGATGCGAGAGCTATGCCATGGCATATTTAGATGATATTTTGATATTTTCAGAAACACTAGAACAACATTTTTTCCATCTAAAACAAGTGTTGGGAAGACTAAGAAAGCACGGCTTAAAATTGAAATTGTCGAAGTGTCAGTTTCTGAAGGAGGAGACTAGATATTTGGGCTTTGTTATAAACGGAGACGGTATTAAACCCGACATGGATAAGGTGAAAGTCATAAGGGAAATGCCAGAACCTAAGACAGTGAGACAAGTAAGAGGCTTTATAGGAGCTATAGGGTACTACCGACGATTCGTCCCGGCATTCTCGAGAATTGGCATACCCTTAGTAGCCCTGACGAAGAAATACGCTAGGTTCAAGTGGACAGAAGACTGTCAACGGGCATTTGATACCTTAAAAGAACAGTTGACGGCCGTCCCACTGCTGACGTACCCAGACCTCAGCAAGCCCATGGTACTATACACTGATGCCAGTGAGCAGTGTGTAGGAGCAGTTCTTACCCAGCCGTGTCCCGATAAAGAAGGACCAGTGCCAGGCATACCAGAGGAGGTACCGATATACTTTCTCTCTCGTAAGCTCTCAGAGACACAACAGAGATGGCCAGTAATAGAAAGAGAAGCATATGCTATCATGTATGCTCTCCAAAAACTGGACTACTACTTGAATGGTGCGGTCTTTACTATAAAAACAGACCGCAAGCCTCTGCAGTACCTATTGCAGGCAGAATGGACAAATAATAAGAAGATTGAACAGTGGGCGCTAAAGTTAAGTGGCTACCACTGTAAGATAGAGTATTTGGCAGGGAAGGAATACACGTGCGCAGATTTACTCTCAAGAATACCGAAACAACTGGAAGAAAGATCTGTAAATGTCGTCATATTTTGCTTCCTTAATTTCTGCTCTTTTATTGTAATCTTTGATTGCTTCACACTCAGTAATCACTTGTATTCTAATGATTTTTATTCCTTTGGTTGGTGTTATATAATATCAACATTCTTAAATAGATATTGGACAATTTAGAAATATAATTGAATCTACAGACGTATGGCTTTAGTACTTATGGCCGAGAATACCAGAAAGATAGAAAAATGTATGAAGCAGGAAATTAATATTAACATACTATCAACGACGAAATTATGTGTACAATCAATTTTGAATATTTTTATCTATTTCTCAGAATCTAATGCCGGTATGATATCAGGTTTTTTATATGTTAATGAGCACCAAAAAGGAATATAAAATTCAATTTTCAGAACACTAGGTTAAATAAAACAAATTTAACAGGCGAATTTTAC
>OZ010591.1:42938051-42985551 GCA_963932145.1 Acanthosepion lycidas
TTCATTAAAAACGACAGACAAGGTACTACGGTTAAACTTTTTATTTAATTTTTCTTGTGTTCGAACAAGTGTTTCCTAAAAAGGACACAATGTGTACAAAGTGTCCAAATGTTCTATTCCTACAGATTTCGGCTATTCTTTTAGCCACTATCAAGGGTGATTTTCATTTTCAGTTTAATTGAATGTGTGTGGTTTGTGTATGTTTTTAGTGTTATAGTGATATTTTATTTTCCGAACACAGCACATTTTGGCCGTGTTCGTAGTTAATATTATTAAGTGTTGGTTGTTTCCTTTTTATTATTTAGGCTTCCATTATGTTCGAACACTAGAAAAATTAAATAAAAAGCACAATCGTAATACCTTGTGAATATTTTCGGCTATCATGTACACCAGAGTCTCGGGAGGAAGGAAAACGATAGAGAAAGAAAAGTTAGCTTACAGAATTGAGGAGAGATAGACGGGGACATATATGAATGATCTGAAGATTCAAAAGAGAGTTCCCTAGCCATTAGGAGATGGCCCCGGGGATAAAATCCCAGACCATGCATATGGACTTTAGAGTCCTTTCTAAGTAGAGAACGGTAACCAGGAATCGAGAAATCAGTCGAGGGGATTGACGAGTTAAGTTTGGTCTCGTAGTGAGTTAATATGTCACTATATCTATCTATCTATCTATCTATCTATCTATCTATCTATCTATCTATCTACCTATCTATCTATCTATATATATATATATATATATATATATATATGAGAAATTGAATAATATATTTATAAAGTATGCTACATTTATGTGTTAAAGTGCTCAATATTAGTGATGGAGCGTATATTAATATGAAATTGTGCGGAGGTCAATATTCACAAATATATATATAAATAAATATATATATATATATATATATATTTAGTTGGATAGATGTGAGTTTGTGACCCTGGGTCACAAACTCACATCTATCCAACAAAATATGTTAGCTCTATCTCTGATATTGAACGCTTTCTAATAAGTACCGCGCATATAATATATATATATATATATATATATATATATATATATATATATATATATATATATATATATATATATATATGGTTGGATTGCTGTGAGTTTGTGACCCTGGGTTTCACGCTTTTGTGATCGTTTCTCTGACGATCGCAAAAGCGTGAAACCCAGGGTCACAAACTCACATAAATCCAACAAATATGTTAGCTCTATCTCCGATATTGAGCGCTTTCTAATAAGTACCGCGCATATATTAGGTTGGTGCAAAAATAATGACGTAATAATGTCGTTTTTCGACGTATTTTTAACGTCAAAAAACGACATTATTACGTCATTATTTTTGCACCAACCTAATAATATATAAATAATTATATATATGTATTTATTTATATTTTTATACACACAATTTTCACACACACATATATATATATATATATATATATATATATATATATATATATATATATATATATCCATGACAATGGAAAAATGCATGCATAGCCGAAAGCGCTCAGACAGTTTTTATATAATTTATCATCTGAAAAGAAAAAGATTATTATATCGCATGAGAATTGTATAAAAAACTAAATCAAAGCACCTTGTCTGTCATATTCAATGAAATGTGCATGAAAGAAGGATTGCTTCCTAAATACACACACACACAAATCTATATATCTATCTATCTATCTATCTATCTATCTATCTATCTATATATATATATATATATATATATATATAGATAGATAGATAGTCAACAAGCAGCAAAGACATTCCCTTTCAGGCTTAATCACAATTCTCATGCCAAAAGATTGCCTTTAAGCATAAATCAGACTATCTGCGCTGTTGACCTTAATGTCCACTTCGTGTAAGCACCTGATTGTTCAGTAAACGATAGCTCGAATACATATAATATGGTGGCTGATAGATATTTTATTTATATTATTTACATGCTGACTATTTTCTTCATCTTTGTTGTTGTTATCACAACGTTGCAATAAAGTTAAGAACGAATAGTGAAAGTAATTAAATACTTGATAGATTTATGCCAATTTTTTCAGTTCATAATTTTCAATGACTTGGTTTACTATTGTGGTGGGATGGCTGTAGTATACCACTGTAGGTAGCCTAACGCTTATCTACACGTAAATTTGAATATTCGAGTTGAATTAAAATTGCAGCCTTATCACTCAAGTCCACTTCCTCATTAATGCCAGTGGGGAATGTGCGTAGCCCTCACGTCTCCTCTCTCAGCTATGGGTTAGATAGAGATCTCTACACTCAGGTAAGTATATCTTGCACATTATGGTGTGTCTACCGTATTAACTGGATCATGTTACTTGGAATTCTTTTATCAATGACGAACCGAGTTCAAATCTGACCTACTCTGTCGTCTTAACTTTTTCACTAATGACCTGTAGATAGTTATAAGTCTATTTCTCCCACTCGAGGCAGCTATGAGTTAAATATTATTGTCGGCTCTATCTTCTATCTTCGGCTGACGGCAAGTCTATGAGAGAAGCAATTCTGAATTCAAGAATACTTATCTTTCTAAAAACATATACGTAAGTAGAGAGAGAAAAAGAGAGAGAGATAGTTTAGCAATTTCTTGAAACTCGGAAACTGATTGTGACCATTCCATTATCTTATCACCTGTAAAACTTTTACGCTGAAACATTCATAGGTATGCGCAGATACATGAGAAGGAGAGTTGTCTGGTATAAATTGTTCACTTTGAAACTGTGAGGCTGAAACGTTTTACCATTTTGTTTAAATCATGTCCATGAAATTGCAATAGTTAGTACTGTTCAGTTTAACACATTTATCGATTTTGAATGGTCGCATAATTGTCTGGTCGAGATTTCCAGTCCATATCATTATACTGCCGCCTCCTTGCGGCTTTCTTTTAGCTACAGCCATATCTGCATCAGATTGAATGGTCATATTGAATAAATAAATCTGTTCAATGAATAATGATATTTAATATGAAGAAAAGTATGTCTACTTTGAATAGTGGTATATGACTTAGTAAATAACTCTGTAAGTGGGAAGCATTATAACACCTAACTCCACCTTCTCTCTCACTCTCCATATATATATATATATATATATATATATATATATATATATATATATATATATATATATATATAGTCAAACCTAGAGAGCCAGACAAACCTACCAAGTTTTCACCTAAGCGGATCGTCACCTTATTACTCGTATCGTTTTTTTTCTTTGGGCTTTGGACCTGTATGCTGTACGATTATTTTCGACAGACGTTCATGTTCCTAGCTCTTTTTTAAAAAACCTTATTCGAAATTGATTTGATCATTAGCAAATCAAGAAACCGAAGGTTTTCCAAGACGAGTGTAGTTACATATATATATATATATATATATATATATATATATATATATATATATATATATATATATATATATATATATATGCACTCTATTCTTCTTTTATCATAATTTAAAAACAAAAGCAAAACTGCAAAGACTTCTGCCTGGGTCAAAACCACAACTCAGTTAAATAACACACGTAACTCTAAAAGATTTTAAAAATTTCTGTCGACAACAGCACTGGCTACTCGGTCAATGAAAGACAAATATTTACTTATAAGGAAACGGATAATCTCACTATTACCATTACAGTATTACAATTATTAGATGTTTACTTCTCATGATATAGATTTATCATTCAAAGTATGATAACACAATTTCAATGTATATATATCAGAGGAGGTACAGTGGAGTAATATATATGGTAATGGATAGTGGGTCCTATTGAGGTGGCTGAGAGCCGAGTTCGAACTCCAGTCGAATCCATTACATTTACTTACGTGCTATGGCCTTGGGAAAGGTATGAATCCTCTTCTTCTCCCCATCCCAAGTAGGTGGACAGAGCTGGATCTATAGCCTTGGATGGCAACTGGCCTACCGAAGAAAGAAATGGCAACCTACTCCAGAAAAAAAAAATACCGGGCAATGTTCATGTAGGGATAGACTAGTGAAAACAAAACCTACGCTCAAAACGTATTGTATTGATTATACAAACATATCAATAATAAACATGTGTATAATAACATATCAATAATTAACATATCAATCCCATCTTTCACACAAACTTCTTTACCTCCAAAACCTTCATTATTATTTATTATAAAATAAAAATTATAATGAATATATTATAATAAAAAATATGAAAATAAAAGTATTAAAAATGATTTAATAATTTAAATGTATTATATTATTAAATGAATCACCTAATCCAACCATATAATAATGTTAATACTGATATAATACGCACTGCATACCTAAGAACACCGAATTATATATCTTACTGTTCTTTATATATGTATATATATATATATATATATATATATATATATATACGCCCAGGTTTTTTCCCCATTTCACATTTCTTAATAAAATTACTGCTCTCGCAAACAAATGTGCACAACAGATTCATAATATCAAAAGAAAATGGTTGAACACAGATATAATGACAATATTCTCCACACGTGATAAATACTGACGTTATTTTCAGTTTAAAATATGAAAATAGCATTTTGCTACATTCCAGTTGCTAGGAACATTCTGTTTTTGTTTTTATTAGTTACCTTGTTAAATTATATTCATTTCGTATTTTGCTTTGAGCTCTCAACGGATCTATATCCTCTTGGAAATTCCATACGGATTACCAATATTTTTATTTAATATATATATATTTATAATAATATATATATATTATTTATTTAATATATATATATATATATATATATATATATATATATATATATATCTTGGCAGTTAAGTCAACTACAGTTGATCATTAGATGATGGAATCATGCATCGGATTGCTATGGTTACCAAGCAAACTTCGACATATCTTGTGGGATGATCGTAGTATCCGACTGGATACGAAAATTCGGGTTTATAGTCCTTGTCATACTTTTGTACGGCTCAGTATCGTCTCCATACTGGTACCATATACACCATATACACCAGCTGGGTGTATTCCATAAGAGCTGTCTGCATGCCATCTGTGCAGTTAACCTTCAAGACATTACATCCAATGTAATGTTGGAGGAATCAAGACTTTCCTCATACGGTCTCAGTTGCAGTGGACTGGTCATGTCTTGAGAATGTCTGATGACAGGATACCCAAGATCCTAATGTAAAACCAGTAAGATCACGGTTACAGGAATTTCCGACCTCCATGTCTTTGATACAAAGACAAGCTGTAAAGCAACCTGTCAGCTGTCAATATACCTCATAACACTCTCCAGCACTTAGCCTTGGAGCGGGTAGAGTGGAGATCAATAAGTTTTAGTGTCCTCAGCAGTTTTCAATCTGCTAGTCTGAATCGTCTTC
The DNA here is from genome assembly GCA_963932145.1 of Acanthosepion lycidas. Taxonomy (NCBI): domain Eukaryota; kingdom Metazoa; phylum Mollusca; class Cephalopoda; order Sepiida; family Sepiidae; genus Acanthosepion; species Acanthosepion lycidas. Next base: position 42,943,428 of record OZ010591.1, read on the forward strand.
AAGAAGCCAGAGCATTATCACCGCTCTTCATTAATGAATTGACTACAGGCATTTATATACATATATATATGTTAGAATATCCCTTCCTCTGCCGTGCGCCGATACGTCGGTTTTCCATCCTAGTTTAAAGCTACCGGATATCTAGCCACACTCGGAAATAAATTTCGAATAATTGAAATTAAATACGAAATCCAGCGAAATTCCTCCACGAAATAAAAATAATTGCTTGTACGGAAATTAAGGACCTACGTACATCAAAGTGTATTTAAATTACATGGCGACAAAAGAATTATCGATGGATTTTTAAAAGGTAAGCTTAAACATTAATGCAATACTTAAAAATGAGGCGTCAATTTTGAGTTTTGTAGTTTATCATTGCCTGTTTCATAAGCCAGAAGTATTTCTGGCAAAGAGAAAACTCCGCCAACAGAGGACCAGATTGCAATGAAAAGTGCTAAGGCTGCAGCGAGGAAAAGAAAGTTCCATGCAAATGAAAACCCAGATCAAACGGCAAAGAGTAGAGTTTCCAATGCTGAGAATATGAAAAGACTTTGGGGCTCGCAAACTTCTGAACAAGCCGAAGGCCCAATCAAAAACACCCTACAGGAATTATCTTAAATGCTATTACACACACAGATATATATATATATATATATATATATATATATATATATATATATATATATATATATATATATATGTAATAGGTATTCGTTTATCTTGTGAGATATATGTTTTGGCAACAATCACGGCTTTGATGTTGAGACGAGAGTGAACTTTCTATAGATATTGCATTTATGCTACGCACATTGTAGCGAACCACTTCTGCTTTGTGAAACCAACCTCCAAGGGGATACTTCCCCGCTGGCAACAATCTTAACCTGTTCAAGTCTGCGGTTAACCGTTATCTTCCCCACATATAAACTGTGCTTTTTAGTCTTTAATACTCTAGCTCGAGAGTATCTCGGGCCTTGTGCAGAATGAACATCATTGTAAAAAAAAACAATCTGTGTGTGATTATGCGTATGTTCTTGTAACAATTAATTGTTGGATAATTATTCACCTGTGTCAATAATTCAGCCAATCAAGCAACGGTTTTCTCGACACCTGCCAATATAAATTACCTAATAACTGATTATATATCTTGCCGGAAAGAAAAGCTATATTTAATTCAAGATTGTTGCGCTTCAATGAACATAAAACGCTTTAAATAGACTTTCATACTTTGACGTTGAGTTTCCTCGTTTTACACATGCGAATTGTATTTATATATATATATATATATATATATATATATATATATATATATATATATATATATATATATATATATTGTATTTATATATATCTTACGATAATTGAGTGTCAGTGACATTTACAGGCCAGTCTTGAAATCCTAGCAGAATTTTCAATGTTAACTGAGATGGCATCGTGTTGATGACAGACAGTGAAAGGAAAATCAAGGGCTTTCTAAAAATGTTTTAAAGGAAGACAAGAAGAAATGGCTAAACTTCAATTGTGAAAAGACAATATATACAGGGTCCCGGCCCCCGAAAAAACAGGAAATTTTAGATTTATCATATGATGAAAACAATTAACTGACATAAAATATATTTTACTATATGAATGAACAAAAACAATTAACTGACATATAAATTTTTTTAAGAATTTCTTGTTCCAGGATGTCTCAGTTATCAAATGTTCAACGCGAGGTAATTGTCCTCTTTAGAAAAGAACATCCAACTGAAAAAATATCAATAAATTTGCCTGAGTTTGGACACTACATCTAACATTTGTGTTTTTGTTCTGTTTTATTCTACTAAATGTCTATCCTTTCGTTTGTTTTTAACAACTGCAACAAACATTCCAACAATTGTACCTAAAACTGTATCAAATTTCTTGCTATTTGTGAAAAAACATATAGTAGGCTGCAAAAGAGAAAAAAAAAGGTGACAAAAAATTACAGGTTGAGAAGTTTCAATTTGAAGTTCACAATTGAGCATTTGTTCCGAGCAAATATACTAGATATCACTAAACATTGTGTTTTCTCATTTTACACAAGCGAATTGTATATATATATATATATATATATATATATATATATATATATATATATATATATATATATATATATAAATTGTATTTATATATATATTACGATAACTGAGTGTCAGTGACATTTACAGGCCAATTTGAAGTTCACAAATGAGCATTTTTTCCTAGCAAATATATATCACTAAATCTGTGATTTTTTTATTAGTATAAGATAAGTCAGCAGAGCCAAATCCGAATCTAAATTCAATGCCTTCTCACTCCTGTTAGAGGAACCATTCCCTGACTGACACGGTCTTCAGGATTGTAGCCATGCTCACCTCGCTTGGCCAATTCCAGGTTGGTGAAGCTAGAAATCTTCTATTATTTCATGATTTCTGTTTTCTAATTCTTTCAAATCCAGTAACTCCTTCTGTTTTAGTGGCTTTACTGATAAAAAAAGTTTTGACCGTTGACTGTGAGGAGTTCATCCGCCCTTTAACAGCTCTTTTTGATTTTTTTTTGTCCTGCTAGATTTTTACTTGCCCTCCTCACCAGATTAAGACCTAGTGAGAGAGCCGTTTTAGTCGGTGATCATTCGACCACTCAGGTTTTGAATTAAAAAACCAGTTGTCACCCAGAGCTATCGAATCCAAGCCTGGCCTCCTATTTACTCATAGCGCAGGAAAAGAAAAGAGACGTATTCTTACTTTTCCCTATGGTATTTGCCCGTAAGAGAATATAACCAATTCCACTGGAATTCGAACAGGAAACACCAAATCATCAATTCGCGCGGCTACCATTACACCACCGTTCCACGGGGGGGGGGGCATTAAAACAAAGATGTTCCAAAGTTTGTCAATTTAAGAATGCATAAATATTAGGTTGGTGCAAAAATAATATCGGTTTTTGACGTTAAAAATACGTCAAAAACCGACATTATTTTTGCACCTGCCTAATATGTTTGATTTGCAACTGAATGAAAAAAATAGGAAGCAAGCTAACTATTAAACACAAATGATTGTCACTTGCTTTGAGAATAATGTCTCTTCACTTAATAGTTTTTTGCGTGTGTTTTTCATTCAGAATTTTATTCTTTCCATCATTTTTACACGAGCTAACGCTCTGCCATGGGCCCGTAAGTGATTCCTAAAGCCAGCTTCACTTTTGCAACCCCTCTTACTCACGGGGCAAATATAAAGTTTGTCTGTATTACCTATGATGAAAACTTGCATGTCCCTGGGTACAAACATATGACGTTGAGTCCTACAACATGATTACAAACCTTGGCACGAAAATGGCACAAGTAATCTCCAGGTCTTTCTTGTAGGGTAGCATTCACATCAGTTTGCACCTGGCCTCCCTGATGTGATCTCATGTGACTGTCTAAACCAACCATCGAAAGCGTGACTTTTCCACAAATATTGCAAGTGTTATGCTATCCAAATAGCTCTTGGGCGGACTCTATTTCTTCCTTCCTAATGGCGCGATTTTTGTTGTAATTCTCAATTCTCTTCTACTCAAAATTGTTGCAGCATTCCCAGATAAACCTTGTTCAGCTAGATCTGTCTCCAGTCACAGTTACCCAGCCTACAACGTGAACACCAAGAATCTTTTGGTTAGATTTAAATACAGTCTTGAAAAAAAAAATTTTAGCTTATGATTGGGTCGATTACATTGTACCAGATCAACAGTCTTTTGGCCAAACTTTTATTATCCATACGTTTCAGATTGCTTGTCAAGCAGATTTAATTACGGAGAAGTAGTTTTTCTATATTGGCTATGTTTCCGAGCTGAAAGAATTTTGTGTCTGGGGCACAAGTTTGACAATTGTCCTTCAGTGTCCAATATCGCTTAGATATATACTTACTATCATATAAACACAAAAAATGCCTGCCAAAGATATCACTTTCATTTCAGAATACGCAGATGTTTGCACAAACTGGGAGGGAGAAAAGTCAATTAATTTTTTTTTTTGTATAAAATTCAGTGTGTTGTCAAGTATTTTATTTTATTTTATTTATTTATTTGTTTTTTTTTTTTCGAAGCCTACAAAAGTAATTTAGAATTTATTCTTTAGAATTTAAGAAATTTATTTGATCTTTTCTTGAAGAAATTCCATTATATTTTTTTAGGGAAAATAAATTAGTAATAATTAATAACTGAGAATTGACACGATATGTAACCATTAAAGGGGCTACATATCGTATCAATTTTCATTTATTAATGTATTTTCCCTGGCAAATATCATGGACATTCCTCAAGACATCAGACTTCGACACGTGAAGGATATATGCCTCTATCATGATCAATATAGCGCTTCATGAAAGATGGGAAACTCGCAAAGAAGTGACTTCAAGCCTAATGGTGAACTTTTAGTCATGGGAGAAATCGGGGAGGACTTCCAGTCATTGCAATCTCTTCTTAGAAAAGATAGTTTTGTTCTCAGGTTTTCTATTTCAAAATTTTCTGCGATGGAAGGCTAGAGAGTCCGGTCTGCCAATTAGCCCATAGATGGAGGAGAAGAAACGGATTACTACTTTTCCCAGCGTCATTTTCTGTGAAAATGATTTCATCTGACAAAGCAGAAATTGGAACTCAGCGAGCTGATACTAGTTTTCCAATCTGCTAACCCTTACGGTATCTGCGTATACGAAGAAAGCTGTAAAATGCTTATAAAATACAGAACGGTCGATGTTAGAAATGGACCTTTTACCACTGGGCATCACAATAGAATAAAGCCAATTACTTGTATAATACTGAATAAGTGTTACATTTCCTCATAAATATAATATTTCTCTAGATAAGAAAGTTGGTTCCCTGCTTGATGATAATTTTTTTTTTCTCGCCAGAAACTGTCTCGCGCCTTCATCAGTCTACTATTCCTCCGTCCACTGAATATTGCTGCCACATAGTGATTTTCTAAGCGTAGCTTAGATATGGCACAAGGCCGAAAGTAGAGGGCACCCAGTGAGGATCGAACTCACTACTCAGTCGTAATTGTTCTAGCGAGATAAACTTACTAACCATTACACCACCTCGAGGCCCCCTAATATTGCTGCCACATATGGTGCGGTGTTTCTGCTATGTTTCTAGAAGTTCTTCACAACATCCAAAGAAGAGTCTGCAATGTTGTTGGTCCTGAGATGGCATCTCGGAATCAATCACTTTGCCACCACCATAATGTGGCTTTCATGTGCTTTCCTCTTTGATAATTGTTATGGTCCAAGTTCCTTGTAGCACGGTGATGGTCCAAGTTCCTTGTAGCACGGTGATGGTCCAAGTTCCTTGTAGCACGGTGATGGTCCAATGGTTAGAACCAATGAAAGAACAAACACGAACACAGGTATGGAATACAAAGATATATTACAACAGAAATATGAACATATTAACTGAAATTTGTTGAGTGTTTGCAGATTCATCAGTTGTTAGATAGGAAAAATGTAAAATAGAACAGACCAGCATATATAATATGGATTCGCTTGTGTTTCGCTGGGTGGTTTGTCTGAACAAATTGTTTGTCCCTGTTTCTTTTTAAGGTAATAAATAATTTCCTTTTGAAATATTCCCTGTCAAGTGAGCTCTTCACCAGTTGGTCATGACCCTATATTCTGTCAAAGCAAAAAATAAATGTTTTGGTTAGTTTTAAGAGAATACATCGGGCGAAAGGTGACATTAGTATTATAGTCATTTTCTGTTGTGGAATAAATATTTCTCTTTTACCAAAACCTGTGTAACTAGCGACACAATATTCTGATTACTGTGTGCCAGGTAAGGTGAAAATGGCTCACATATCGATTCAGACTATGTTTTTGTTTTTTGTTTTTTGTTTTTTTGTTTCATTATTATTATTATTATTATTATTATTATTATTATTATTATTATTTTAAATGACATTCTGTCAAGACGTAAGCGATTTGATCCTGCATAATTTCCTTTTCTTTATTATATGTGATTACTGTTTTTTGAGAAAGATAATGAAATGTTTTGAATTCAGTATTGTCTTACTTACAGACTGGCTCTCAGCTAAGTATAGAATAACTTGCCTACCCTGCTATTTAACTTATAGCTGCTTGGTGAGTAGCTTTATGGTTCTATAAAGGTGATTAAAACGAATGAGTATGTGCGGGAAGAGGGTTGAAAGTTTTGTGGGTCACCAGGAACCTCTTTTTTCCACTGCCAAACAGAGAAAAATAATGTGGTTTGGCACATTACAAGGCACGACATCCTGTGCAAGACCATCATGTTAGGCACCATTGAAGATGGACGTATGAGAAAACGCCAGTGCAAAATAATAGGTTGGACAATGTCAAACAATAGAAAGGTATGACTATACCGAATTGCTGATGGCTGCCCTTGAAAGACCGTTGTGGAGGAGATTTAGTGTGACTTCTGCATTCGGATACTCTCTTACTATTACAAAAGTCAAGAGAGTAATGACAATTATTATGATGAAAGATCAAAAGTGCGAAAGTTAACACAACAAGCTAGGTCAGAATTTGAACTCGGTTCGCCTTTGATAAAAGAAACCCAAGTAACATGATTCACAAACACACACACATATCCACACACACATGAATGACTATGTACATTGAAGTCAACCACGAGCGGTCACAGTCTTCTATTAGCAGCATTTTTCAGACATGACAAATGCAGTTAAACCTGAATGTATATATATATATATATATATATATATATATATATATATATATATATATATATATATATATATATATATAGAGAGAGAGAGAGAGAGAGAGAGAGAATTTTATGTGGATATATATTATATATAGATGATTGTATATATATATATATATATATATATATATATATATATATATATATATATATATATAGGGAGAAAGAGACAGAGACGGAGAGGTGGATAAATTGTCGTCTAATTTTCGCAAAAATGAAAATAATACTGACATCTCATTTTAACAGATATATTTATCAAAATTACACAAAAAATGCTTGAAATACTAAAGAGTCATTTTGTTCAATAAAATAGCCATTGGCTTCAACCGTAGCCTCTGCACGACTTCGGAATCTCCTACAACTTTTTGGGACGGTCTCCTTGTTTAAGATGGTGAATGGTTCCATAATCCTTTCTTTCAATTCTTTGGTGCTATAAGGGGTTTTGTTGGTCTCACGCTCACCTGCACCTAAAACATAATCAATCGAGTTGCATTCTGGAGAGTTACATGGTATAACGGGTTATGTGGTTGCAGAAATCGTCCTACAGCCATGACTGGGTTCTCGTGCTTATGAATCCTGCTACGTTTCAGCGGCCACCCTCTTGACCCAGGTCAGCACTATCTCCTCAAGGTACTTTTTGTATGCCTCCCTGTCGAGTCTGAGTGCCTGTGGGAGGATGAATGGAGGCATAAAGTCGCCATGATTCGCGATCACTAAAAAACCATCATGTTGACTGCATATATCATCCAACTCTTTCCGAATTCTCTGCACTGTCCCCAGATTGACACCCAAACACTCTGAAAAGTTCGTATTGTAGCTTCCAGTGCGAATCCCAAGTAGTACAGCATGTCTTTTCCAATTTTGTGGTGTGTGTGTGTGTGTTCGCACCTGTGTACCTCCCATATATACTTCCCAGAAATACCTCCCATATAATGTTAAAACATTAGTAAAAACAATGTCTTCGTCTAGCTAATGAATTACCATTATGTGGGCGGTATTTGTGGGAGGTATTTCTGCCTCACTCTGTACATCCAAATCCTATTCACACACTCAAACACACACACATACACGCGAATACACACACGCACGCACGCACACGCTCAAGTACTAATTAACTGATTTAAACTCTACCCTAACTATAGATTGATAAATATCCCACTTAAAACTTAAGAAGATATATTGGCTCATCATAATAAATTCTGCGGATTAAATTAAGAATAATGTGTTTTCGGTAATGATATTTCTACGTCACTCATCCAGACACCACAGATGTCAGTAATAGACGCTAGGAGTCCATCCGTTCGGCTGCCTAAATTGCCTCTGGTTTCACTGCTGTAATCTGAGGCTGAGCAATTAGTGACAGACCGAAACGACGTGTGTCTTCCGGAAAATGATTGCACCTGTCCAGTTTTTCGATACTAATTGTTGATATTTAGTAAGAATGTTGAGAATGCAACGGATATGAAGTAAAGGGTCTTATTTACAAATACGCACACAGACGTATACATATCTGGGGACACACTCAGAAACACAAACACGTAAGCACATGAATATGTGACTGAACGATACCGCAGATAAGATTGTCAATGTGAAAGTGTGTCTATGTACAAGTACACTGTTTGATGAGAAAATTAATAACATATTTGATATTGGTCTTTAATGTCGTTTTTTAATTCCACCCCAAACAAGTGATAATGCCACAACAACGCAGGGGTTTACAGGGAGTGAAAGGGAAAGAGAATGGGAAGAAGGAGAATGGGGAGGATTGATGGAAGGAGGAAAAAAGAACAGGGTTCAAGAAGGGAGATGACCATGATTGAGATTGCATTTAAATTTTTACCGAGCACTGAAGCAAGAAAACGTTTGGGATTTCCACCGGTGTGAAGTGCGAGAAAAACTGTTAAAGCAAAAGTAGGGATTGCAATAAACTTTTTCAACATTAAAATGGTGAGAACAAGTTGCCACTCTAGATACACGCTTAAATTCATGTAGTCAGGAAACCAAAGAAAAAAGTTCTTCAAAGAAGTTGCCATGAAAATCTATGTAGAAAAGACAGAGAAAAGTCACGTCACGTGGGCAAGAAAGTGACTGAAATCGAGATGCCTGTTCAAAATCGATTACATTACAGACACTTTGAATTTTGTCAAGTATTTCGAGATGTACAGAAGGAACACCAGACTAGATATGGCAACAGTGCACAGACAAATGGCAAATTTATAAATGGGTAAGATAGACTGTGTCCAGAAAAATTTCCGAATCAGTGAAGCAAATTTCCTTGTAGCTATCGTAGCGATTCGATATAGTCACGCCACTTCATGTCAGGAAAAAAACTTTATATTTAGAAGGCGTAGAGTGTTTCCTCTCCTGGGGTTTAGGATCAGGCATAAGGGCGGTAGGTAGAAAAGGTTCCCTTTGTTGATTAACGAAACTTAAAAGCTAAGAAAGAATGTGTCATTATAAATCAAATCCTTCATAAGTGACTCTTCGGGCCGCGGTTAACTCAGTCGGGGATTTGTCTTCTGATAGAGTTTCGAATGTGAAAAACAGACAAATAATATACCTGAGCCCGGGTTCGCGGAGGCTGAGTAAATTTTGAACAATGGTCCCGATGGAAATGTTTGGCTCTCCCACAATAATCCCGAATTTTTGTCAAAATTCATCTCAGTGCGGGGACTGAGTAGATACCAGTCGTATTAGATTCAGTCTTCTTACTAACTGTACAGGCGTTACGGCAAAAGCCCAATCATTATGTATGAGGAATACTTAACGAGTTACATTATCCAAAGTAATAGTGTGTATTATAACAATAACCTTACAATAGGAAGTTATAATTACTCACTATAAGTGTGCTTGAATCTATCTATCTATCTATCTATCTATCTATCTAGGAATTCTGATCAGTTTGATGAGGTCAAAATCGCAGATGATATCTACTACTTTCAGTCTGTAGTAAACTGGGGCAAATGACAGTTTGCTACGTTTAACACCTCTAAAACTAAATTGCTCTCTGTTAATCATCTGAGAATCCCCTCTCTGAACTTCATCAGCATGGCTGATGCTGACCTCCAGGAGTGAGACTCATTACGCCTTCTCAGTCTAACATTCTCGTTTGACATGAAGTGGGAAGACTTCATTGAAGAAAGTTCGTTTACTGTGTAGTGCGAGACACTTTTACATATCTATAATTCTACCATTCGTCCATGCTTAGAATATTGTCACCATATTTGATCTAGTGCTCCTGCGATTTACCTTGAGCTCTTTGATAAAATCCAAAAAATCTCAGCAGTATTATTAGTCCAGTTCTGGAATCTTGACTTTAGTATCTTTCTACCACTGTAACGTTGCCTCCCTGTGTCTTTCCTATAAATAATTTCGTGCTAATTGTTCGTATTATATCTTCACTATGATGCCTAGATGTTCAAGTGCAGTACTGGACTGGCCACGTAGTTCCATCACCTTACAATCGCGTTGACTACATGTAATCGTAAATTTTATGTTAATACTTTCTTTTCTCGCACTACTCGCTCGTGAAACTCCCTCCCGGCTCCATGGTTTCTAGCCAATTTTAATCTTTAAAAACTGAAATGCAGTGTCAATCGCTATATACTGTGCTCCCGATTACTCTTATTTTGTTCTTCCTTAGAAATGTTTCCTTTTCTACTTCTTCCACACCCAATAACCCCTTGTGTCTCAGTGGCCTTGTTTAGGGCGAATTCGATTAAAAATATATATATTTATCTATCTGGCGTAAGGCCATATCACGTTCAGACCCCGGTTCCCGTAAGATTATATTTTAACTGTGCTAGCGTTTCGGTAGAGTTCCCTGTTTTTAAACTGTAGAATGAAACCTACTGACTCTAAAATTGAAAGACGTATTAAATAAAAAGTTGTTGATGGGTCCACCCCTTTTTACACAAATGGACTCACCCAGTATATACATAGACTACAGCTACGTGAAGACCCGACAGAGCCAGACCTCCGAGTCTAGCTGAGTCGTGATCGTGAAGGGCAAGGTTTCGTCCGGGGAGGTAGACAGGGCCTGAACCCGTCTAGGCGGGTTCAAAGGCTATATTTTTGGCCGAGCCTACGGGCTCGGAGATACCCACATTAAACCGGCCTTGTGCCACATTTGGTCCTCGTGGGTGGATCGATAAATAGCGAGCCAGACCTCCGAGTCTAACTGAGTCGTGATACAGTCTTTGACTGTAAGCGACAGCTGTCGAACTCTCTGCGTTAACAGAGAGGAAACCGGACGAAGCTTAGCCGAAGAGCAAGGTTTCGTCCGGGGAGGTAGACAGGGCCTGAACCCGTCTAGGCGGATTCAAAGGCTATATTTTTTGCCGAGCCTACGGGCTCGGAGATACCCACATTAAACCGGCCTTATGCCACATTCGGTCCTCGTGGGTGGATTGATTAATACCGACCAACACCGAAGAGTTGAGTCGAGTCGAGAGAGACAGTGTAAAAGGTTGTAGGTAACCGGAAGAGTGAGGGTGAGGTAACAACGTTGTAGCAGTCACAGTGAGCGAGCACGTAGACTCAGTAAAAAGTCATACAGCGATACTTCAATACCAAAGACTGTATATATATTTTGCTACTAACCCGTATTCCTGGAACTACTAACCTGCTTTACCAGTTTGTATTATTACGTTAATACATTATTATCATATATTCATTCCTGGCGTTTGTTATTTATTGGTACCGGATTTCAACTGGGAATCCACAACAAAAGTGACAACCGATATTCGCAAGCAGATATTAATTTATCTGTCAATAAAAGAGAGATCACAACTCAAGGGCATTCACCATTTAAATATAACGTTTATAATAATACGAAATATAGTCGGATAAAAAAAAAATTAATTGCTTACAGGGAGTTTCAGTTTCATGCCATAAACGATGGTCTGATGATCACTTACGGCATGAAAATACCATTAGCAATGCAGAATTATTCATTTTGTACATGCACACACACGCACATACACACACACACACACGCGCACTCACACACACACACACACACACACACACACACACACATATATATATATATATATATATATATATATATATATATATATATATATATATTCAAGTTTGATTAAAATGAACCGAAAAGATCTGTCTGATTTATTTTTTAATGTAATTTTACAATTTTCGGATAATATGTCGAGTGTTGTGTTCGAAGTTGTGAATAAAATGAACAAAGTACAAATTTTGTTATTTTAGTTCAAGAACGTACGACTTCCCAGTCATTATGAAGAACCGATGTGGTGTCTGTGTCGTAGTTACAACTCCATTGGCTACATTTTGGTATTCATTAGGACTCTGGTTTTTTGAAATGATCTAACGTGACGTCTTGCGTAGCGGCTTTTGGAAACAAGGACGTACAAGACGATTACAATTCATGCATTTATTTTAATTTAATACTATTTATTCTTATATAATACAATATGTGCGGACATTAATTAAATCATATCAACATCAGCACGCCGTCTTCTCTGGTGATTGGTATTTCATTTATTTTGTTTAATAATACAAGTTTTCTGATTTTCCTTATGTCACGCTAGACCATTATATACGTCCAGCGTCCCAAAGTATACAAGGAATTCTAACTACGACACAGATACCCCATCGGTTCTGCAAAAGTCGAATGTACTTGAACAAAAATAACCATATATGAATTTCAGACAGTTTATAGCCATTTTCGTGCGCAATACTCAACAACATCATCTGAAAATTGGAAAACAGAATTTGTCGTCTGTTCTTGAGAATCAAACATATTTGTATGAATACTTGCTGCCTGCATATACCTTTTATATATATATATATATATATATATATATATATATATATATATATATATATATATATATATATATATATATTAGGTTGATGCCAAAATAATGACGTAATAATGTCGTGTTTTGACGTATTTTGTAACGTCAAAAAACGACATTATGACGTCATTATTTTTGCATCAACCTAATATATATATATATATATATATATATATATATATATATAGATAGATAGATAGATAGATAGATATGATTGTGCGTGTGTATGTGTGTTTGCGTACTTCCATATAAAATGATCTAGTCGACCAAATTCTCTTTTGTCAGCAACTAACTCAAGCAAGCCTTAAGACTCTGTGCATTTTCTTCAAATTCCGACGCGACCCTCGTCAAATACCGTCGACAATCGACCGGTGTCTTTCTCTCCTCGAGCGCAAGACAAGTACCCCTGCGACAATGTATTACATGTTTCATTAGAGCTCTAATTAGGCATTTGAAAGTGCAGTAAAGCGCCACCTCGGCCTTTCAGTTGAATTCTCACAACCACCCGGTGGACAGCAATTAAAACTTACAGCCCCGCCTAGCAGCCAATTCACAGGCAATACCAACCAGTCGTGCCAAAATAAGTGGATAGCTTCGAGTAGGTTGACAGCTTCAAGATTAGTGATGGGGACAAAAATGGCGCTGAATTTGCCAAGGATCAGCTGTAACTAGTCGAATGATCTCACAGCTATGATTCTCACCGTTATTCAGTCAGTGTAAAAGAAGAATTCTGTGGATTAGACCGTCGGTGGTTTGGAATAGCCTTTGCAATAATGACGGAGTAAGAATGTCATCCTTCTTTCTGAGAATGGCAGATAAATCCGCCCTGGTGTGGATGGAAATGGAAATAAAATAGTTCGAGGAAGGTAAACGTACTGGATTTCAGATTTATTTCCATTTTTTGGTTCTTATTTGGTTAACGTGATCGGATTTTAGCTGCTGTTATTTATATTTACTTAGGATAAATCACCATCAAAAAAAGGCACGAATCCTCATCGCCATGAATATTGTTTTATCACCATACTAGCTGCATGGTCCGGCGTTGGCCGTGCTTGATTCAAAAATTCAACTCATACAGCAATCGTTATCACTTGACTTAAAATATTGTTGCCCTTCCTTGCCTTTAAAGGAGTGACCTCTGTCGTGCTGATGTTGCTACACGCCTTACTTCTTGCCTATCTCACACTGCTAATTTTTTCTAAGCTCTATACTAAATATTAAATCTGTTACGAAAAAGGAACTAAACAAAATGAACACAAAACGATCAGCTTTAAAAAAGGACTCTTAACTGGAAAAACCGAATGAAAAAAGAATGTTAACAACAAATACTTTTTCACACCCAACCCAGTTCTGCGGAATCAGAATCAACGTTGAGTTTAAGCAAGCGAATGAGCCAATTGGAGTAAAGTACCGTGCAGATTTAAATTTTTTCCACTTGTGACGAATGCAGCTATCGATTTTTTTGCATGCTAGCATGCTAGTTAACATTCGTGTCAGTCAGCTGTTGGCTCTCACGCTGGCCAATAGAATCTTCCTGCCTATTCGTGTCAGCCAGCTATAGGCTCTCTCTCTGGCCAGAAGAAAATGGCCGCAAACTACATGAAAACTGCCATAGAAGCATGAAAAAAATCGATTATTTCCACTATCGATGGGAGATGGGAAATGCAACGTCGGTCTTGGCCTTCCCACTAACTTGGAGCATGTGCATGTAAATTTTGGTGCAAACCCGTCGAAAATTGCGGCCGTGCACTCGTTACACACACACACACACACACACACACACATCCTGCCTTTTATATATAGAGATATATTTAAAATGTTTATTCGCTGGAATAACGAGTGAAGAAGAGTGTTTTTGATTTTGCGCAAGGCATCGATGTAGCGGCATTTTTTTTAAAAACACGTTTTTATAGATATTAGCTGCTTATATGCAGTGCATGCTTAGCGTGACTAATGTAAACATATCTTATACTTAGGTACAGACCGTGATGCAACATCCTGCAGCCAGGTCTCTAATCGGGAGATTGGCGGTTGTGAGGAGTTTCGAACCAACTCATACTGTTGTTCCCAGGTCCAACCTTACCCGAGGTGGTAGCGCCTGTTAGGATCTTAGCTATGGGCAAATAGTGAACCCTCCAAAACAAAAACAAAACATTATGAATGTATAAAAATACATTTTTATAGTAAAAATACCAGAACAAAATTGTATATTAAAAAAATTCCCATAATACATATTTATAGTAAAATGGCCGATACATTTTATCTGTACGTGGAGGCATACAAGTGCGTTCAAAATATATTTAGTCGAAGCGTTAAAATTGCGTTCAATATAATTAGATTTCGGCATTAAATAACCCATAGAGATTAATATGTCACTAAACAAATTCAACCAAATAATAAACGCCAGGAAATAAGATAATTTCTTAATCATTAATAGAAGTATTCATTTCCGAATCATGGGAAAAACTACGTACACGTCACCAGATGCTGATGTGCATTTGGCCATCAAATACTTATATAAAAGTATTGTTTCTTTACTTAACGAGCAGATACTGAATTCGAGATTGGTCCCTACACTTAAATTTAGACAGACTCCATCTCAAAACGTGACCAGCCTATGCAAAAGTCAAATATTGGCGATAACCAAAGCAAGAAATCAGAGAATCAATTCAGGATGAAACGCACGAGGCGGTTTGTTATTAAATTTCAAGATTCATGACTCACGTAAAAAACGTTCATAATTTATATTTTTTATAATCGTAGACATTTCGCTTCTCATGTCACTCAAATATTCCAATCAAATTATCCTAAAAATGTGTATCGCTAAACACAAAACAAAAAAAAAAACGTTATTTACCAAATGCTAGCAGACAAAACCTGAGTTCTCCGAAAGGATTTCTAAATACATTGTTGGTATGGGAATTTTTATTCAATGCACTTGTAACTCATTAAAAAATGTCTATATTTTGTATTTTCCATACCAACTGTGTTAATCTAGTCTGCCAAATTGCAGAGGAAAGTAATAATCACAAAACATTAAATATTTATGATGAGGTAGTAGCCTTGTTATATAGCCACATCAAAGAGAAAACAAAAAAGTAATTATGATTCTGAATACACATATTAACGAAAAGAATCAACCCAATATATATATATATATATATATATATATATATATATATATATATATAATATATAAGCGTGTATATATACATAAAAATACACACATAAATTTACATATATAGGATGCGATGAGTAAATTGTCGCCAACATATTTTATAATTTCACGCATGCGCATTGTTTGTTTTTCCTTTTGTCGAATGTCTAGTATAGTAGGATCAGTTGGGCACTCTATGTGAAAAAGGAGCACTATGGCGCAATTCACTCCACCAGAATGTTTTGGCGTTGGCGCCAGAAGAACTAATGCAAACATTTCAGAGTTGTTGCGTGTGTATCTGAGGACAATGCAGAGGATTAGGAAATAGATGGAGGATATATCCTGTCAACATCATGGTGGTTGAAGAAATCACTTGCGATGTCAACATTATGCCTTCATTCAACTTTCCACAGTGATTCAGAATCGACTAGGAGGCCTATATCAAGTACCTTGGGGAGGTAATGCTCTCCTGGACCAAGACACTGGAAGACATTATGTCTTGCAACAGGACTCTGCACAATAGCTGTTAAACAATTTCTCGTCAGAACTGATTTAGACTGCTAGCATTTCTCGGTTTTCTTGTACTTTTATTGTTGTGTGAATCTGTTTCCTTTTCATCTGTTGATTGACAGTTATTTTCATTTTCTCACTTTCCCTTTCTCTTTATTTTTATTTTTATTCATTCTTTCCTCGCCTTCTCTGGTTTATTGGTATTGTGTTACGCAGGTGTGTTTTTATATATGTGTCTACGTATGTGCATGTGTGTAGGTATGAACATATACGTGCACATTCACCTGCATGCGTTTGTGTATTTGTATATGCGCGACTAACTGTGTGTTTGTGTCTCCATTTGTGTTAGCTGCATATGTCTACTAATATTTATCTGATGTTGAGAGTTATATCTTGATCGTTCATTTTCTGCTGGTCGATGTGGGCTCGGGTTGCACTGAGTTTTGTAAGGTGACACGCTAATCTTTTAATATTGCATGTGTACCCAATGTATGTTGTTTTACGTTTAAATAAAATTTGATTTGATTAAAATTACATTAACTATTCATATTTATAGCCTACTGTTAAAATTGTAGAGCAGTTTATATACTGATCGAATATATATATATATATATATATATATATATATATATATATATATATATATATATATATATATATATAGTGGCAATTTGGAAAAATTCTTTTGAGGCCAAAATGTTTTTCTTTTCTGTAGCTTTCTGATAAAGATATTTAAGGCAAGAGGGATTTGTGGTCGAGTGCTTGAAGATAAAGAGAGAGCATTAATAGAATTAGTAATTATTTTTTCCAACTGAGCAGAAATCGTTCGTAGTTGCATAGATGCAATTCCTCGTCAGAACATAGACTGCTAATATTTCTCGGAATTCTTACACTTTTATTGTGGTTTGAATGTTTTATTTGGTTGCTTTTTCGTTATTTTCATTTTTCTTTTTGCTTTTTTTTCCCCATTTTTATTATTTATTCTTTCTCGCCTTCTCTGGTGACATCTGGTTTATTGATATTGTTATGCAGGTGCGTTTTTATGTGTCTCTCTATATATATGCATGTGTGTAGGTATGAACATGTACGTACACATTCACCTGCAACTATGTGTTTGTGCATTTTGTATATGCGCGACTGTGTGCTTGTGCTACTGTTAACTGTATATGTCTCTGTTGGATTTGGTTTTATTATTATTGTGTTCAATATTTATTTTTGGTTATTATTTGGACTTGTGTTTGTATGTGTTTGTTTTTTTTTTATATGTGTGTATAGATTTTTCTGTGCGGGTGTATGTTTATGTGTATGTTTGTGTGTGTGCATGTATATAAGTATGCCATACATACAAATATATGCGTACGCGCTCGTATATGTCTTTGTGTTCGTATATGTGCGTCTAATTGTTTGTTTGTTTCTTTTTTTTTTGTATATGTTTTTATAGGGTTATTTTCGCCTCCCTGTAAATGTTCTCCTTTTTTTGTGTTTTATAAATAGTGTAGTTGTGGTAATTTTTCTTGTATCTTATTTTCTGATATTATTGTTATTCATTTTCATGGTGTTTGAGATCGGGTATGGATTTGATGCTATTTTCTTTATGTATGTACGTGTTCGTGTCCTTACATGCGTTCTCTCTCTCTCTCTCTCTCTCACTCTTGTATTTTTTCATTGATTTTTATTCAGTGCGCTACTTAACTTTGTGGATATTTTTCTACAATTTGCTTACTTATTATTCCTATATGAGTTTTGTGGCATTTATTAGTCTGCATATTGGTTTATTTAGGAAATTATCATTGTGATCTTTTAATTTAATAAATGGTTCTACTGAAAAAAAAACAAATACAAAAATCTATATATGCAGTCCGACAAATCTACAAAATTGAAACAAGTAACTGCAAGAACAAATCGAAAAAAAAAATCAGCAAATTCTATGAAATCAGCAACAATGAATTAGAAAACAATTTAAACAAAGACGCAAAAACATAGCCACTAAATTAAAACTAAATAACAGAATAAAACAATTACCAAAAGTAGAACCATTTATTAAATTAAAAGATCCCAAATGGAAAAATACAAAAGAAACAAACAATTCTTTTAACAACATCACCACAAACAAGTTGCTCTTTCATACAACTAGACATAAAATACTTCTACCTATGCATCAATGAAAACAGACTAAACAATGCACTAGACCTGGCCAAACATAACCATTTCAAACGAAGATCTAAACATTATCAAGTCATTGCTGAAAGTCAATACTATATTACAAAAACAAAATATAGATAATAAACGTACCACGAATAATAACAACACCAATATCAATCATACTTTTGACAAAACAATGGGGATCTATGACAGCGCAGAAATATGCATCATTAATAAATTAACACATATCATTAATCAAAAAGACATAGGCAGAGACGACGTCCTAATAACCGTAGGAATGTGTTACGACAGAAATACAGAAAAAATACGAAAGCAGATCATACAAATCTTAAATACATAAGGATTTAAGGTAGAAATAAAATTCTTCCTGAAAGTAGTAAATTTCTTAGATACAACATTTAATCTAAACAACAATACATACAAACAATACAGAAAAGCAAACAGCAACGCCATATGCATCAACAATTACTCTAACCATTCTCCAAATGTATTCAAACACATACTCATATCTATAAGCCAAAGGATATCAACAAATTTCAGCAACATAAAAATATTCAACGACAACAAAAAAATCATATGAAACAGCATTGAGTAATAACGATTATTCGAATATACAAATAAAAACAAAACAAACACAATAAAAAAAGAAAGATAATCTGGTTCAACCCACCATACAAATAATAGAATGAAAACAAAAATAGGAAAAATATTTTTAAAAAAAAAAAATCATTTTACCAAACACAAAAAACTATCGAAAATCATCAACAAAAACACAGTAGAAATCAATTACAATGCCATGGGTAACGTGGAGAAAATAATAAATAAATATTATAAAAAGTGTAGAAAAAAGTAACCACAACATTAATCACCAATACAAGAAAAATGTCAGTCTCAAAATTAACACAACTACCTACTTAACAACAAATGCCTACCCAACAACATAATATATAATGCCACTGTGACAAACAATGCTAACACGGAAGAAACATTTTACATAGAAAAGAAGGATTCGAAAACACCAAAACTCATTTAAACATAAAAATATAGAAACAACACAACATTATCAAAATACATATGAAGATGTCACTGACAAGATAAAAAGGAAAATTATAAAAAAAAGGTAACGCCCTACAGCAACAACAGCAGAAACTGCAGATTGTGTCTGGAAGGGAAACGAATAATTATTACATTTGAAAATCAAAAAAAACTAAATACCAAACATAAATACTAACATAAAAAATGAAAGAAATACAACACAAAGCGCAATAACATCGTAAACAAAAACCACTACACCTATCACATAACCCTTACCAATATCAAATACAACCGGCCAGAAAAGAATAGCTATAGAATCAAGAAGCAATAACCAACAAAATTTACCATAACTATACTGTTTATTATACACAAAAAACAAGAACGTATATAGGGGAGCGAAAACACTCCCACAAAAACATATACAAAAAAAACAAAAAACAAAAAACGATCAGAGGTACATACACGAAAACACAAACATAAACGAGCAAGTACTCACATATTTGTATGTTTGTATACTTACATGCACAGACAAAAACCAAAAACATAAACATACACCCGCACACAAGAAAACAAACACACACATGCAAAAAAAAACAACAAAAAAAAACATACAAACACAAATCCAATCATAACCAAAAATAAATGTTCAACACAATAATAAACCTAAATCCAACGAAGACATATACAGTTAACACCAATACAAACACAGAGTTAATCGAAAATAATACAATTATACACAATTAATACAAATACACACAGGTGCGGGTGAATGTGTACGTATATGTTCATGCCTACACAGATGCACATACATAGACACCCATAAAACCGCACGTGCATAGCAATACCAATAAACCAGATGTCACGAGAGAAGTGATGCTCACCAGAGAAGTAAGGCTCTATCTTTATCTTCCATATTGAGCACTCTACCACAATGCCTACTTGCCTTAAATCCCTTTATAAGAAAAACTACCGAAAAGCAATAAATTTGGCTTCTAAAACAGTCTTCCAAATTAACACTATATATATATATATATATATATATATATATATATATATATATGCATCTTTTAGATGAGTATATAAACTGCTCCACTATATTAACAGTAGGCGATAAATACAAATAGTTAATGTAATTTTAATCAAATTTTATTTAATCTAAAAACAACATACATTGGGTACACATGCAGTATTTAAGATTGACATATCACCTTTCAAAGCTCGCTGCAATCCGACTAGCACAAAATGAAAAACTAAAATATAACTATTAACATCAGATAAATATTAGTAGATAATATCAAAAGTACAGTACAGCACCCAATGCACTCAAAGACTCAAAACACTCGAACCTAATATTGTAGAAAATAAACAGCCCACATTATATAAAATAGCATTCTCCACAGGATATGGTACATTTAATTGAATATTATATACTTAATATGCGCACATAATATTTTAATATTTAGTATAAATAATTAATTAACTAATAAATGAATAAAAAATTAATTTCTTAGTAAAGATAATTGAATAAATCAAATTCTTCCATTTTTGACGTTAAAAATACGTCAAAAACAACATTATTACGTCATTATTTTTCCACCAACCTAATATCACTTGCTCTATTTATTACATTGAGCTCTTGGGATTTATATCCGCCCTCGAATTATCCATACGGATTACCAATTAACTTTATGATATATATATATATATATATATATATATATATATATATATATATATATATATATTATATAATATCATATCATATCATATCATATATATATATATATATATATATATATATATATATATATATATATATATATATCATATATATATATATATATATATATATCATATATATATATATATATATATATATATATATATATATATATATATATATATATATCATATATATATATATATATCTTATATATATATATATATATATATATATATATATATATATATATATGTCATTCCCAGACAGTACTGTTTCTCTGTATCACATCTCCTCAGTGCGACTAGACATCCGAATACTTCAAGCGAGGATTGAAACCCAACCGATCAGTCAGAGTTTCTAACACTATGCTATCTTTATTCGACAGAGAGAAACAAATCTAGTGTATTGTTTTTACAAATGAAAACAAATCAACCGGGGTGCTTCAATTCATTTTACTGAAGAGCTTTGCATTAAAACAGGTGGCTGTTGTTTATAGAATTAGCTTATCACTCAAATATATATCTTCCTTTTACATGGGTACTCTTACTCTAGCAGTGAATCGACCAGACACTGAAGGCCGTGCAAGGAATTTTTTTTTACATTTGCTGACGCGTTATTTTAGTAGACATGACTATTTTCTTACCAAAGTTAGTCTATCGAAAATATGGAAGAATGACAGCATCGTTGTTGCGAATTCTATAATAATTTTTCTTTTTTATACTATTAAATGGTTTAATGTTAAAAATATAGGACAGGGATTTGATAAATTACCGGAATTATTTATTTTCCAATAAAGTTTGAAGAAAGCCACGATTAATACCGAACATTTAAGAATGAATATTATGTTAGTAAAAAGAAAAAGATGTCAGTGGAATGGTTGAAGTCTTTTTTTAATACATCGTTAAGCTTGAAGAATGCGGGTACCTGTCTTTCCAAACAAAGGCTTCAGCTTGAATTTGAACTCAAATCACTTGATTTTCATACTGATAATCTTTATGTTAACAACCTATATTTCCTTTATTCCTGTCCATTACTTATTTATACTTATTGCTTAAATAATTACACTATTTTTATCCGACTATCTCTCTTCGAGATTAAAACATCCTGCCATTCCAATAATGGTATCTGCCTTCGGTAAAATGTCTACACTTTAATGATTTTTTGTATATGATACAGTCAATAATTACTCGGCGTTTGTTCTTTCACGCGTGAATTATTTATGGGGGAAATTGAAGTGTTTCTCCAAGCCTAAACTAAAGCAACACTCATGAGCCATAAGTCCAGTTCTGTTGCTTATTTGATCGCCTTGATACAGAATCAGACAAAGAAACTAGATGGAGAGTCCCTTTTTTTTTTCTAGTAATGATTTCAGAATGCACGTGTTATCTCTTGCTGTTATATGTCTTTGCTTTTAAGGGCGGAAAATGAGGAAGATCACGGCTCTCCACAACTTACCCTTTCTATTTTAAGTATGTTATGACCATTTACACTAATTTTTATTAGGGATGTAGAACAAAATAACCACATCCTTATCGGAAAAATGAAGTTGAAAAGTCGACCACTTGCGATCGAGGACCTTTATGGTACGTTCGGGAACAAGTGGCAACAATCCGATATGAAGGTTGACAACATTCAATGTATATTTTGTAAACAATAATTCGAAGGAAACAGACGACAACGCTCGATGTTATGGAAAGACAAAAATTATTTTACAATAAAAATCGCGAAAGTAAATACTACAGAACAAAATGCACTAATAATGTTTTTTTATAATGATATGAGAATTTTCCCAGCTATTTAACAAGGAATATTTTAAAAATGGGATCTTTTTAGTTACATTACAATTGCAAGCAGCGAAAAGGAAAAGAAAAAGAACTTAGATATTTTCATATTAATAGCAATTTCAAACGACCTCTAGGAGTCTTAAAATGGTTATAAATTTGGTTTAACCCTTTAAAATATTCGGTACATTCTGTCGGGTTTATAAAAATATATTTTATGCTTACAACAATTCATTTTTCTTGTTCAACGGATTGACGTTTTGTATTTTGTTGCAATTCAGTTTTCATGTCGACGTTTAAGCTTTTCCCTGTTTGACGTATCAGTGTGCTGAAGGAAGAAGGGATAATGCCGTCGCTCCCATTCCGCCTGTTAAGCAAGCTTCTCCAACCACCTGCCGAAAACGGCTGAACTCACTGCTGATCTCTGTCGAATCTCTGTCTCGCTCTCTGTATCTCTTCTTGTCTCGCTTTCAAAAGGCGGGAATTCATATTGCATGCATGTTCAAAGCATGACTAAGCCCAGACGGGTCACGCGAGGACCATATATGGGCAAAGTAAACAAATAAATCACCCTTACTTTTTTCCGCGAAAGCAATTAAACGGCTGCCAAACTTGAAACTTTTATATTATCGTTTAATTTTAAAATAGTTTGGTTTGGTTTGTTTTACGGCCTATCAACCTCAATGGGTTATTTAATGCCGACTAAATTTTTATTGCTAGTAATATTTTGTTTTGTCAAAAATCTATTTCTGGTAATATTTTTTTTTTCAAAAAATTATTGCTGGTAATATTTTTTTCTTCAAAAATTTATTGCTGTTAATCATTTTTTTACAAAGTATTTCTGGTATTAAAACTTATTTTTACACTTTCATAGTGTTTTGACTCCAGTTTTTGTGTTAACTATTTGCCCATAGCTGACAGCCTAACAGGTGCTACCAACCCGGGTCAGGGTTAACCTGGGAACACCAGCAATTATGAGATGGTTCCACGCTCCTTAAAACCTCCTGATCAGAGGACTTGTTGTTCGTCTTACCCAGGACGTGGATGTAGTTTGTCGTCATATCCAGGACAGAATTTTAAAATAGAGTACGCATCAACAAAATAAATATACATGAATGGCAAAAATTTATTTTTAGCACTTTAATTTTAATTTCAAACATCGTCTACCACTTCGGTTTCAAGCAAGAGGACGCAAGATAAATATTTCCAAAACAGAAATGATCTAGAATTGGAATGTAAGCAGTGATAGCAAATACCCTTAATTCATCATAAAAATTCAGGATGTGGAAGTAGTAAATATAAAAAACAGATTTCAACTAGCAAATAAAATAAAAAGACTACGAATACCTCCGTGTTCAGTTTGACTACCTGTTTTATAAATGTGTTAGAACTAATAACATATTTTTAGAAGAGATAATCATACCGAACATAGAATATGGTACACTAGGTGTAGTTTCGCCCCCATATCAACATGGCTACAAAACTACAACATTCACATACATCCTTGAGTCGTATTCTTCAAAAGTCTCGTCAGGTCGAGACTTTCAGATGGATGCCATGCATGACGTTAATCTCGCTGAGTAATATCTGCCAGCTATATACGACCATTTTCTCAGAGCAATGAACAAAAATTGTTTTAAAGCAAATAAAGTCTACATGGCCCAAAAAGAACGAAATAACTGAGACCTCATCATTTGAGGACTTTGAATAAGTTCAGAAAAAATTCAGAAAAGATATCGCAAATTCCTCACTATCGTCGATTCTCATACGCAGGTAAAATTATTGGCACTTGTATATACGAGTATATATGTGCGTCGTATATGTAATGCACGAAAATGTCTGAACTTGAACATTATCCATTTTATTGCTTCCAAATTATTATTTCATTTGATTGGATTATTATAAGATATTCCTTTTATATAGATAGCTTCACTTTTCCGCAAAAAAAGTCCAAAACTTAATAAAAACAAATGTTTATCGTCAAAATGTCCATGTTATAATTAAGAGGAAAGACCAAATTATTTTTACTATTTTTTTTTAAATTATTACTCCTTCTTAACACGTTCAAAATTTTGTTAAATATCTTGTTTTTTATCCGTCAACGGTGTAACAGAGCAGACTATAGAAATGCTAGTGCTTTTTTCCGGTAAAATAACACAATGATTTGAAAATTCTTGCAAAAATGTAATAATTTTCGGATTTTGATTGTTTTATATAACGTCTGTTTTTTTATTTTTTTATTTTATTTTTTTTTTTGCAAAAGTTGAAAATTTCCATTTCGCTAAATATTTTCAGAAGACAAAATAAAATTATACCAATTGATAATTGCCGACGAAAATCAGAAACAGATATTAAAAAAACACTGACATTTATTATTGGATGCCAAATATCTACCATGAGCACTCCCAAAAGGTAAAATGTTGGGATGCTGAATGTCATCGATGGCGGAGACCCCTTGAAGGATAGCAGTGATTAGAATAGCCTATGGCAAAAAAAGAAAATGATGAAAAATAAAAGCATTTCCAGAAACATAAATATTTTGCTGTTATCTCAGCAATAAATTTGGGCTCAAAAACCAGATTAGAACTAATCAAAATCAAACGTTATGGGTCATTGCTGAGAAACTTTGAATATTTCACATGAACTATTTACACTATTTACATTGTTTGGGTTGTTGTCGTCAACTTTATTGCCATATTCACGACGTTTCGACGATTGTACGCTTCAGTCTTCTTCACGTGATGTTTGTTGAAATTTCGAACCCAAATATTTATTTAGTCGGCAGCGGTAGATTGTTCTAATTCCATGCGTCGTGAATATGGCAATAAATACGTGGACAACATTCCGAAACATTAAAATGGTGTAAATACCACATCTCAGATAGCTTGTGAACGTTGAAATGTATTCGAATACACTTGAATCCACGTAAATCTCTACGATGTCTAGGCACCATAGGATATCAGAAATAGATATTGCCAAAAAGACATAGAACTTTACAAAAAGTGTTAGGTAAATAAACAGATAGATAATAATAAAAAGCAACAGATGTGAACAGATTTAGATAGATAAATAAATATTGACAAATCGACATACATATTAACACACACAGACACACACACACACATATCAATGCAAATTTCACACCTTTTCAACTTTACTGCTAGACGCTGTAGCCCAACATATCACACCATTTCGGAATCAGGCTAACTCCGTGAGCAACTGAAAAGAGATATGCAATGTCATTTCCAATGTAATTATTCAATTGATGAATTTGAAAGGATGTATAACAGTACCGAAACAAAAGCTGTTTGCTGTTGTTGGATTTAAAATCAGTCAACCGAAACTAGGGAGCTATTTGTTATTATATATGTTGACTTTCATATACGCCTACTTATATACACGCTCGCCCAGGCATATATATATGTATTAGTATTTGCTTTTTGTATACTTATACATAGATGGATAAATATACTATACCCACTCATATATATATCTGTGCATACACACATACATACGCACAAGCACGCACGCACGCACGCGGATGCACATATAACTTCAAGCGGCCCTAAGAGATATAGAATAACAAACAGGCGCAGAGACACAGTCTTAAGTTTGTACACTTATTCTCAGAGATCCCATTGTATGTTTCGTTACATAAAGCTTTGTCTTTCCTTCATTCTTGCCTGAGAAAGCCAAAGAGAGCACTCGTTCTCGGCGAAACGCGTCGTTAAAAAATTTCCATTTGGTTTCATTATTTTCGTGCATATATATATATATATATATATATATATATATATATATATGTAGATATATGTGTGTGTGTGTGTGCGTGAGTGCTTGTGTGTGTGTGTGAGTGCCTGTGTGCATGCCTCTTATATATATATATGTGTGTGTGTGTGTGAGTGCCTGTGTTTGTATGCCTCTTTATATATATATATATATATATATATATATATATATATGTAGATATATGTGTGTGTGTGTGTGCGTGAGTGCTTGTGTGTGTGTGTGAGTGCCTGTGTGCATGCCTCTTATATATATATATATATGTGTGTGTGTGTGTGAGTGCCTGTGTTTGTATGCCTCTTTATATATATATATATATATATATATATATATATATATATATATATATATATATATATATATATTGCTGATACCCGGTGAAGAGTGAACGGACCGGTCCACCTACGAAACTCTGGAGTTAGGATTCTAAAGATAACATCAATTAGGTAAGTGACAAACTTTTATTCGTATTAATTGCCTCTCTCTTTCTCTTTCGCTCTCTCTCTCTCTCCATACATACATACATCCTCACACACATACATACATATGTATATATTTTTTTCTTATTTCTTTGATTCTAACGTCTCCAAGACGTAGTTCGTATCTTGGTCTCGACACTATCTTTTCTTCTTACAACTGATATTACCTCTTGCCTCTTTCCTTTCCGATCATTTCCCGGAGTTCCTGGGTTTTCTTTCGGGAAATAGTTTCAATAAAGTGTCATCTGTCTTTCAGATATATATATATATATATATATATATATATATATATATATATATATATATATATTTATATATATATATATATATATATATATATATATGTGTGTGTGTGTGTGTGTGTGTCTGTGTGTGTATGTGTGTGTGAAGATGAATGAGAAATGAAAAACGTTCATACATGTCTCATATTTCCCTCTTATTTAAGCTTCATCACAAAATAAACTGAGGAGTAAAGAAAAAAAGAAAAGAAAATTCTGATAGTTTTTCATTTGTACCCTTTATTTCTGCGTTTTTTTTGTTTTAATTGATTAACCAGCCCTATTTGTCCAATATTTTAATCCAGATAACATACACACACAGACAAATGTGTGTGTGTGTGTGTGCGTGTCATCGTACGTTTTATATTTTTATTTATATCTAAATATTAGCACTTGTTTTTATATAATTCATCTTTTGTATATGTATATGTACATTGTGTGTATGCGTTCACACACACACACACACACACATATATATATATATATATATATATATATATATATATATATATATATATATAAGAAGAATTCATTTGTTTCACTTTGGATTTAGGATTAAAGCATGTTTACATTTAACCTCCTGAGAATATTATAATCTCTTGCAATCTGCAGGTGCACTGTTTCGCGACGAATTTGCGAGAACAACTGGGAAATTAAAATCTGTAAATGAATCGAGCCTCAAAAGAATTAATTATTTTTCTTGAACTCATTTGAAACTCAGACAAAGAAAAAACTACTTATTTATTTCCAAATTGAAAAATAAAAGGATTTGAACAAATTGCATTTTCATTCCGAACATACAAAACCGTAGATACCCAAGAATCCACCCCAACACACCCACACACACACACATATATATATATATATATATATATATATATATATATATATATATATATATATATATATATATATATATACTTTATTGTAGGATATTGCATTAAAGGATATGTAAAACTGCAGCACAAATGCACTCATGTTTCAATGCATATCAACGCATTTCATTAGGCGGTAGTTACTAACGCCTGATGAGATGCGATGAATTGCATCGAAACATGAGTGCATTTGTGTAGCGGTTTTACATATGTTTTAACGTAATATTCTGTAATGAATCATATTGCTCTACTATTGTATTCAGCCCTATTTTTAAATTCTTGTTATGAACGTTTGAATTTATATTTGATTCGCTCTCAATTCATTGTATATATATATATATATATATATATATATATATATATATATATATATATATATATATATATATATTCTCAGTATTTCGCCAGCATATTTCCTTTAAGGTGACTAATATATAATATATGCTGATTCATTTTAATCATCTATTTCCTTATAATTACGAATAACCCTTCTCAAACCAAGTAGGTCATTCTACTTAAATTTCGGAGGAAAAATTAAATGTAATAATTGTCCGAAATTCCGACTCTCTTAAGTCATCATCAGGGTAGGTAGATACAATTTTGAGAGTTTAATTACATTTTAGAAATTGTTTCGCGACACAATATTTTTTTAAAGAAACAAGTCATTAGTTATATGTTAAACGTCCTGTGTTAAAAGCTCGTTGATTGAATTTTAATCTAAAATCATAGGATCAATATACAAATATATGTACAATATATAATTCTGTATTGAGACAGCAATCACTTTCTCATTACAGACTCTTGATAAAGGAATTTGAATAAGATTTCTATTCCATTATTCTGTCTTCGTATAAGTGTTTGGTGGCTTTCTCTGTGTCTTTAAATGAATTCTAATTGAACTATGGTCAAGGAAATGTAACGGAAGTATATTTAACACACACTTCACACACACACACTTCACACACATACACACATATATATATATATATATATATATATATATATATATATATAACCAAAATTACAATAACAATCATATGTATGAATTTAGGTCACTGGATAAAAACCAAGGAGGGTATAAATTAAAAGATTATAAACAGCGAAGTTTTTCCATTTCATTGTAGTAAATTTTAAACACCTGTAAGTTTTATCGTCTCTTCTCTTCTCTCTTCCTTTTCTCCCTTTCTTTCTTTCTTTCTTTCTTTCTTTTTCTTACTAAAAGGAAACAGGGTCACTGGAATGTCTGTTCACTGCTTCCTCGCGATCAAAGGTTCTCTTAAAGATATGCACTGTTATTCAACATCCTAGCTTAGAAAGTGGTGTCAAAACTTTCACCAATAATGGGTATGCCCATATATATAGGGCTCGTGAGCAAGTGGGTGGTTGGAGACATGGTATATATATATATATATATATATATATATATATATATATATATATATATATATATATATATATATATATATATATATATATGTGTGTGTGTGTATATATATATATATATATATATATATATATATATATATATATATATATATATATATATATATATATATACGAAAACAGGTTTCCTTAAAAAGAACCGAAAAGGTCTGACCGTTTAATTTATTATATTTTTTTAAAATTTTCGGATAAGGGATTGAGTACTGTGCTTGAAGTTCATATTTTGTTATTTTTGTTCAAGTACTTTCAGTTTTCGCAGTCATTATCAAGAACCAATGTGATGCCTGTCTGCTATTAGGTTGGTGCAAAAATAATGTCGTTTTTTGACGTTCAACTTTATGTGAGAAAACGACATTATTTTTGCAACAACCTAATAATTATACTTTGAGAAGTTGGACGAATTTTAATCCATTCTCAGCGACAAAGATAACTTTTAAAAACGAAACAAAAATTTCACCAGACTCCTCAAGACACAGATTAAGAAACTGATTACGGCTAACAATTCGGTTTATTTAAATTAAACAGTCCACATTAAATAAAATATCATCCACCAAAAGAGACCGTATCTTGAATTACATAAGATATAATTAACGTACACATATATTATAATGGAATTAAACATAAAGTAAATAAATCGTATATTTTTTTTTTCGGCCTCGTTCCCTATAGCCGTTATATACGACGTCAGGCTTGACTATTTCAAACCTACGACTTTCCAAAAAAACAAAACAAAACAGGATATAGAAAAAGGAACTCTAACTGCCACACAGGCACCACATTGCTTCTTCATATTGATATTCTGCGATATTACTTTAAGTAAACAATAACCATGTATGAAGTTCGGACAGCTTATCCACAACTCTGATTACGATACTCAACACTTTATCCAAAAATTGGAAAAATATAATTAAAAACAAAAATAAATAAAAATAAACACTTCTTACTCAATCAATTCTTCCAACCTAAATATAATCACTCACATTTATATATTAATGTAAACAAACGAAACTGAGAAGAAATGTATATTTCGTGAGATTGAGAAAGATTTGCTTTTATAAGGCAGGATTCAACTTGGCTTGTTCATAGACGCTCTTCTTGACCGAGAAGTGTATAGACGTCGGATCTAACGATGAATTCCCCTACCCAAGATATATACAGGGTGCGACGGATAAATTTTCGTCTGAATTACGCAAAAATGCAAATAATACTGACATCTCAACTTAACAGATATTGGTTGGTGCAAAAATAATGACGTAATAATGTCGGTTTTTGACGTTAAAAAATACGTCAAAAAACAACATTATTACGTCATTATTTTTGCACCAAACTAATATATGTACGAAAATTACACAAAAATATCTTGAAATACTAAAGAGTAAATTTATTCAATAGAATCGCCAACCACGACTTTCCAGACGACTTCTGAATCTCTTGTAGCTTTTCTGGACGGTCTTCTTGTTTAAGTTGGTGAATGCTGCCATAATTTTTGCTTTCAGTTCATCTTTGTTGGTACAAGGAGTTATGTTCAACTGCACCCCACACATAATAATCAAGGGGATTGCAGGCTGGGGGGTAAGATGGTCAGATATAAGGGGTGGTGTAAAAGCAGAAATTGTATGACAGCCATAACTGGGTACTCCTGCTTGTGTGGCATGGTACAGAATCATGTTGCCAGACATAGAGTCTTCCAGCAGCCGCCCTCTTGAACCAGGGAAGCACTACCTCCTCAAAGCACTTGATGTAGGCATCTGTGTTTAGTTTGAAACCCCGTGGGAAAATGAATGAAGGTATAACTTCGTCATCACTTAGGATCACTGCAAACACCTTCGTAATCACGATTTAACTCAACCAACTCTTTCCGATTCCTCTGCACTGTCCTCAAACCCAAACACTCTTAAATGTTCGTATTGGAACTTCTAGCGAGAATGCCAAGCAGTCAGTATGCCGTCTCCTTGTTTCTGGCGGAATGAATTGCGACATAGTGCTGTGTTTCTCACAGACAGCACCCAACTGACCCTACCATACTGTACAGTCGACAAAATCAAAAACAAACAATTCGCATGCGTAGAATTAAAAATATAAAGGAAGCTGCATCTATGCATCCCAGTATAGATATTTAGTTTTGTCTAGTTACTTAGTTTTCTGCAGACGAATCCCCCAAAAGACTGTCCAGTTGCTTTTCTGTTGTGGCTTCCATGTCTACACATGAAAAATTATTCAAAACCCAAAAATGTTCATTCAATTATTTAAACCTATGCTAGATCCAACTTGTAATGCTCTGGAGGAAGCGGCTTAAAGAAGGAAGTCGTTGCTCTTGTGGCCTGTCTTGTGGCTTATATATACTTGAATAAATATCACCACCGGAAATAGGATTAGCTGCGCTATATTATGTCTAGTTACTTAGTTTCCTCTTCGTTACCGAAGCCTGCTGCTTTTTGGTATGATGCGTTGCATTATATCTGTCCTAGTTCGATTCTTGGTAGCAGATGCGTACTGATGACAAGTTCCAAAAATAGGATGCAACGGCCGTCCAGTGCTTTTCTGCATTCTGTTGAGGTTTCTAGGTCTGGACAGTATGAAAGATTATTCAACTTCCCCAAATTAGTATATATATATACTATGAAATGGACAAAGTTCAACAATTATTTTAAGACATTCTTATGTTTAAACATTCTTTTTATAGATACAAATATTTAAGTAAATGCTCTGTTTATAATAAACAGTATTATTAACATTTACTGGCCTGAATGTCCGAGAAGTTTTCATAGAAAATATTCGTCCTCTGACAGGTATCGAACCTGTATCCTACATGGAACCGTCATATAGCCTACTTTACCATAACCGATTAAGCCACAGATGATCGTTTGGTTAGCAAGGTCGATTTTACTGCTTTTAAACTTTGTCCATTTCATAATGTGTGACGTCATTTAAACATAGAAAACAGGTTTCATTTAGATAGCTACATGTCTCACTTTTTTTAAATTTTCCATTTTACCTTTGGAGTTTTATTCTTTTAAATTCCAAAGATATTTAGAAAGAGATGTACTATTTTTATAAGTACTATTATGAAGGATAAGATATGTTGATAAGATATGTCGCCTTAAAAGAATTCTTAGTACAACCATATAAAATTTGCAAATTTCTATTGTAGAAATAATACTTAGATAAACAAGAGAGGTGGTTAAACATTCGTTTCGTAATCGGCAATCGTTAGAATCCTTTCAAGTATATTGGATCGTATTATCAACAGTATTTGTTTTAGGTTGTACTTTATAATCCAGATTTTTAAATTGGTTTAAAATTTTATTATTATTATGATGCAAAAATAATGACGTAATAATGTCGTTTTTTGACGTAACGTCAAAAAACGACATTATTACGTCATTATTTTTGCACCAACCTAATATTATTTATCATTATAGTCTGCTCAAGATAATCGGTGTAGGTATTCTTAAAAGAGATTTATAAAATGCAACAGTAAAGGTCATCAATGACGTTACCCTGGCTTCATTACGGATTTCGGGTATTGCAACATCAGATCCGTTCTGCCAGGTACCTCGCCATGATAATAGATCGCCTCTTTGCATAATACGCTCCACTATGTGATGTTAAAAACAAAAAATATATATTATATCAGGATGTAGATCTTACTTTTATAATGGCAACAAGACTTGCATAGCCAATCAGAATTTACTTGTCTGCTATCTACAGGTATATGAACAAAGGCGCGACATGCGCGCTGTCCAGTTTTGCCTCTCCTGCACATGCGTTATGATAAGTCTTTTTTTTACATTTACTTGAATTAAATAAAAAAACAATAATAATAATTTTTAATAATACATTTAATTCCTCGCAGAAACAAATGCCGTATTATGTCTTCACCCTTACATCCATGCATTCACTTACTAACCTAAGAAAAAACACACAAACACACCATACAGTAAAGTGAAAACGTTCGTGAATGGCATGCTGCAGGTTAATGAGGTTACGAAAAGTCAAAATCAACATGGGGAGATCGTATTACTCTCGATTAACATTAAAAATCATGGCTTTGTGGGTTCGAAAGTTATTGAAAACTTTTCTTGGTAAAGAAAACAATGTAAAAAAATAAACTTAGCTTTTGAAATTAAATTA
This sequence comes from Acanthosepion lycidas, assembly GCA_963932145.1. Lineage (NCBI taxonomy): Eukaryota > Metazoa > Mollusca > Cephalopoda > Sepiida > Sepiidae > Acanthosepion > Acanthosepion lycidas. Next base: position 42,977,361 of record OZ010591.1, read on the forward strand.
ATCTTTCGCTCACCAGTGTTTTGACATCGCTCGAGGAGACACATTAGTGGTGTTGAAACATGATTGTAATCGTGTAGCGATTTTTAACATGTTTTTGCATTAATATCTTAAAATAAATAATTAACTCTCTCTTGTAAATTAAACGTTATGTACAGTGGAATTATTCTCCATTTGTTCTTATTTTACCTCTCTATATATAAATACACACACACACACACACACACACACATATATATATATATATATATATATATATTAGGTTGGTTAAAAAATAATGACGTAATAATGTCGCTTTTTGACGTCAAAAATACGTCAAAAAACGACATTATTACGTCATTATTTTTGCACCAACCTAATATATTGGAGTGTAACGATATATACATTTTTATATATCAAGAACTAGCCAATTCCATTTAGATTTTTTTTTTGTTTCCATCACTTTTGTCATGAAATATCATACATTGTGATAATAAAATGTTGCCAAGAAAGGTGAAACATTGTAAGAACTGGGACGCAAATTTACTGTGGATGATCTAGAGATTTCAGTACTTTATAAGCATTTTCGTTTTTTTAAATTGTTTTCTCTTTTAATTAGAGTAGCATGTTTATATTTAATTAGTGAGCAATTAATGCATTTAATGTTATTTTATAAAATGTCCCTTTTCTGCTCATATAATGTATTTAAATTGCTTCAGTTTTTAATTTATTGATTTGTTTTGTATTAATTGAGTTTTATTATTATAGACGTCGTTGCCACAAATTTTTTGTTGAGTTTAGATAAATTATTTTTAATTGTTGTTGTAACAAAGTTAGTGTGTGTACAACAATATATTTTTCTGATTATTTGTTTTTTTTTTTTGGGACGGGCCACATTTCGATTTTGGAATATTTTGTTTCGCATTGAATATTAAATTGTAAGAGTATTGGCGGTATTTGAACTCATTTTCAGTATATTTATCCATTTCATATAGATATTGAAGGCTGGTGCTCCCTTTTCCTCTGTGAAGCAATTATCCAGAATTCATTCTCATATTGGATGATTCATGTTTCATGGCAATTCAGCACACTATTTTTTCTTTCAAACGAAATTTCTTAATACTTTGTTTCGTTTTTGGAAGGCACCTTTCGCTATTCAAAAACGACTTCTGATTTCTGTATCACAATTTTGTCGTCTGATAAAACACTCACCAAAGAGTTGTTTTTTTCTTATTTCTTTGATTCTAACGTCTCCAAGACGTAGTTCGTATCTTGGTCTCGACACTATCTTTTCTTTTTACAACTGATATTACTCCCTTACATTTTTCCTTTCCTATCATTTCCCGGGGTTCCTGGGTTTTCTTTCGGGAAATACTTTCAATAATATGTCATCTGTGTTTCTGATATTGTTAATAATCTTTACATCAATAATTGTTTGGTTCGTCTCGCTCTATTGGTTAAATAAATCAATCTGACCGTGAAAATGAATTGTGTATGTATACAGTTCCTTCTCATGGACAAATAAATAAATAAGATAAAGAAGTACTTACCCCAGAATTGATGAAAATTTATAATATAATACCGAAAATTAGAAATTGCCAAAGTTATAGTTACCAATACTATGCGTGTCCAATCTAAACTTAAGAACACCAAATTAGATTATCAATTGCATTGCCCCATACAAAACTGTGTCTTTGGTATAAAGAGAACGACTTTATTGAGTATACGTCGACCATAAATAGAAAACTGACAAACCACTTAATTGACCTCAGTGCCATAAAAAAGCACTTAGACACTAGCACATATATGTTTGCACCCATTTGAGAAATTCTTGTAAGTAACACCATCATTCTAATAAAATCACATTATAAAGCACGTCTTAATTGAATTGAGGCTCCTTATATTAACTAATTTAAACCGATCCTCACCTTAATTGACAATGCTAGAAACGAGCCCGTTATCTTTTAAAATACACCTCGACATGAATTCGAAACATTTATTTTAGTACAGATTAGAATTCGTCAGCGAAATTAAAATTGTTCTATCTGCACTTCTTGTAGTTTTGAAATATTTGACTTCCAAATTTTTCATAAATTAACAGATATATGTCTTTACATACTATCGGGATCAAATGAAGATTTTTGGATAAAACTTAAAATATAATTAACATTATCAATTCAACATGACAAAGACCATGGACATAAGAACAAGACTTATCCACACAGATAACTGAAACGTCTTTGTCATGTTGAATTGATAATGTTAATTATATTTTATGAATATCTCCTGAAGATGGTTTATTAGACCGTAACGTCCGACGTTGATATATTAACATTAAAACAGCATAATTGCATATAAGGATTTTTGTTTGTTTTTTCCGTATATTTTTCTTCATACTGTCGGTTCTATATCCATATATTTGCTTACACACACACACACACACACACATATATATATATATATATATATATATATATATATATATATATATATATATATATATATGTATATATATATATATATATATATATATATATATATATATATGTGTGTGTGTGTGTGTGTGTGTGTGTGTGTGAGTGTGTCTGTGTCTGCGTCTGTGTGTGTGTCTGTATGTGTGTGTATGTGTGTGTGTGTGGAGAAAGAGAAAGAGTAAGATACCGGATTGATTGCAGTAGAAAGACAGATGGAAAAACTGAACTATTCCAAGTACCATTATATATTATACAATTATATATTCACCATTATTTGCAATGACTTGTTGTCACTTACCCGACCGCTTAGCAAAAATCCGCAGGTTTTGATATGGAAAGTTTTGTACGAAATCTTGAATCTGGTTTTAGAGTAAGTTATTCCCTTTAAAATCTAATGACAGGTTGGCCCAAAGTTAGGTGAATATAGCGAATGGGTTAGGAACAGACTGGCCGAGTTCCAAACTAGTTTCCTCTGTGTCTGTTACTGTATTACTGCATTTTTATGCTCTAGAATATGTTTTTCTTTGATCATTTGTTAATGTTGCTTCTGAATCAGAATTAACGGACACGTCCGTGTCGTTTTGCAACAAGACGGGAAATAAAAAATGAAAAACATGAAGTGGCAATTTTTTCCTGTGATTTTGTTTTTTTGTTTTTGTTTGATTTCTTTTCATTTGTTATATTACCGGGGAGATCTGGTTGTTTTGGCCTAGTTATTTGCCACGATGAGAGGTGGAGCTGGTTTGTAGAATGTCTTCTTTGAGTAAGCCTAAATTCTTTTCAATCCTAGAATGTGTGAATCTATTTGAAACATGTCTTGTGCGTGTGTACATGGTGTTTAAAAAATCTAAACACACTTGTACAGTGTATAGCTCAATCAACTTTATTCATATCAGATTTACACGTCAACTCTACTAATGCCATCAAGGCATAGTTTTAAACAAATGCTAGTAGAAGTACGAAAATTCACTTCAAGAGCAGTATTGATGAGAGTTTCATTCTGATCCACGGCTTACGGTCTCATGAATTAGCGATAAGTTGAAGTTACTGTGAAAAAGAACCATTCCGGAATAGCACGGATATAAGCCGCGCCCTTTGAAGCAAGATAGGGCAATGTTTTCAAAGAAATCCAAGAAATCTATCGAAATGTTGATTGATTCTTATTATTCCATTGTGTCACGTTGCCAGCAATGTCTGTGCCATAATGGACATAAATTTGATAACATGAACCGATTAAATTTGAAGCGCATGGCATTTATAGTAAAGACTGTCTTGTTGTGCACTATTTCAATTAGATATAGTTGGTTCTAGTTACTTGAAATAGTTAATGAGAAACCTACAGAATACGTATCCATTTAAACACCGTATATACAGTGTGCGATGGATAAATTGTCGTCTAAATTACGCAAAAATGACAACAACTCTAACATCTCATTTTAACAGATATATTTACAAAATTACGCAAAAATATCTTGAAAAGAAAGTAAAAAGTCAATTAATTCAATAAAATCGACGCAGCCTCTAGAGGAGTATCAAATCTTCCGGGTGGTGTAGTTCTATACGTTGATGAATGGCTGTCATAATCCTTGCCTTCACTTCATCTTTGGTATTAGAAAGAGTTTTATTGGTCTCTCGCTCAACTGCGCTACACATATAATAATCAAGGTGCCTGTAGTTTACGGAGATAGGTAGCTAGATGTAAGGGGGGATGTGTTCGTAGAAATTGTCTGATTTGACTTGGTTTTCTTCCAGCAGCCACCCTCTTGACCCAGTGCTGCACTACATTTTTACGGCATTTGATGTAGGCTTCCGTGTTGAGTCTGAGGCCCAAACCAACAAATTTAGGATTTTTTTTTAACAGAACGATCAGAGTAAGTTTCCCGAAATGCCATTAGACTCATTACAACTATTTCCGAATCACCTGCATTGGAATTAGGAAAAACGTGGGTTCAAGAATAGAGCGCTGGAGGAAGAACGAGCGTATTAATGCAAAAAGATCTAGAAGAGTAGCCGTTCAAAAGAACTCCCATTTCGCGATTCAATAAGAAAGACTAAATCAGTTCAAAAATTCTTAATTTTTCAACATGTGATGAAGACCAATATACGAAACACTTTCAAGTGATTTCGAGATATCCAAGGAAGAGCCCCACACCTTTCTTATCTGAAGTTTGATAGATGTTTCTGCAATAAGCGTTAACATAAGCATTTAAATTAGAGAACCTAAAACCATATTTGCTTATCTGAAAGAAGATCCAGAGAAGTGGGAGGTTTAACCAATTCAGAATTGATTAGAGAGCATAGAACTTGACTTCGTTAAACGCCCCTGTGGAGCATACAACCATTTTCACCAGTCGTTATGAATTTCTGCTGTGGTTTCCGTTGCAATTATTTCTTTACGGGCTGGAGAGGCTAGTTCGTGCCTAACCAGTTTTAAATTAAAACTATATCCTTCTCCTAGAATTGTTGCCAACTAAATCTAAAAAGACGTGACTGGCCATGTATTAACTCACTGAAGAATCCGTTTCGTACATTTCGAAGTTATTCGTACGAAACTGAATCCAGCACTCTCGGCTGGAAATTGAACATTTGGAGAATTATTAAATGACTAGCAGCATGGCCCGGCGTTGCCCGTGCTTGAATCAAAAATCCTACGACTCATACACTCGTGCTAATGTTGCTACATGCCTTACTTCTTGCCTATCTCACACTGCGAATTTTTTCTAAGCTCGATACTAATCATTAAATCTGTTACGAAAAAAAAAACTAAACAAAATGAACACAAAACGATCAGCTTTAAAAAAAAGGACGCGTAACTGGAGAAACCGAATGAAAAAAGAATGTTAACAACAAATACTTTTTCACACCCAACCCAGTTCTGCGGAATCAGAATCAACGTTGAGTTTAAGCAAGCGAATGAGCCAATTGGAATAAAGTGCCATACAGATTTAATTTTTTTCCACTTGTGACGAATGCATCTATCGATTTTTTTTTTTGCATGCTAGTTAATATTCGTGTCAGTCAGCTGTTGGCTCTCACGCTGGCCAATAGAATCTTCCTGCCTATTCGTGGCAGCCAGCTATAGGCCAGTAGAAAATGGCCGCAAACTACATGAAAACTGCCGTAGAAGCATGAAAAAATCGATTATTTCCACTATCGATGGGAGTTAGAAAATGCAACGTCGGTCTTGGCCTTTTTGTTAACTTGGAGCATGTGCATGTAAATTTTGGTGCAAATCCGTCGAAAATTGCGACCGTGCATTCGTTACACACACACACACACACACATCCGGCCTTTTATAGATAGAGATAATTACAGTACCACCAGTTCGATGACATCGATGCTAAAATATCAAACGCCTAAACCAAAAAATCATTTTCAAATACATATTTATATTGTACGACATTTCATGGTAATATCTATGAGAAAATATAAACGTCATCGTTGTATTAATCACAGGAATTGTCTATCTTATCTAACGACATGTCAATAAACAAATTGCCACTCATCAAGTAACCCAATGTACTCTGTGGACGTAATGCCCACTCAAGTACAGGTCATGCGGATGCAGCTATTAAAATAAAATTCATATATAAAGGAACCAGGAAACATTTGAAAGGAAGGAAGCATGATTAATGGTGAAGATTAGGATGCAGGAAAGTATCTTAAGGCGAATTTAAATACAAACACACTTCCATTTTCCGACCCGTCCTTCTCCTTTCGCGAATCCAATTAATTGACGACTTTCAACTATAATATAGACAGTTCAATTAATTTATTCTAACCGCCAAACAACCAGAAAGAAATACACACGTCATCGAAAAATAACTTCTATAGTAAAGAAGGCTTTAAATTTATATTCTTCGAACTATTTCCGTTTATCTTGAAATCGTTTCCCTAAATTTAACACCAATATAATTTTCTCCAGAAATATATAATTTCCAGTTTTTATATCATTCACTGTGGTATGCGAATGCTGGTAATAGTAAGCGATATTCCTTAAATATCGTTCATTTCAGTACTGACAAGGCATGATGCTGTTTAACTTCAGTAATTACACAATGACCTACGTTCTTAGTGTAACTGGATCAGAAGTTATATCTACTGGCGTCACTTATATTAGTATGGAGAAAAAGGCCTGCTTACGGTTCTCTCAGTAAATATCAAACAGTCAATTAATGAGCTCTGAGACATCATGACGAGTCACTGAAAATATTTGTGAGGTCAGCTTATTCAAAAGCGAAGAATGGAGTTCTTGGATTGTACCAGTCTGACTTTAATTTTCGTTGGAATAAAATATCGCTATTGCTAATTTAATCGGAATATTGGAGGATATTTCCGAACTTCCTAAGCAAATTTCAGTCGCCGTGCGTAGGATAAAAGTTTTAAGAAAACTATTAAAAATTATTAAGCCATGAATTAATAGACATTTAGTAATTAGGTTTAAGTTTTCTCCATCTTCATTTTCCTTTTTTAGACGAAATTGAGAGGACGATGCCGGGGCTGTCGTAAATGAGAATAAATTTCAATTAACAAAATACAAAAGGTAATAGTCCTGGGTATGACGATAAACTACATCGAGCAGCAAGGCCTATGATATGGAAATTGGAGCTTTTGAGGAACCACACAGCTGGTATTCCCAGCTCCACCTTAATCCGGGATGGGAAATTCGACTCAGTGTCATGCTAGCAATTACGACTGAGTTCGATCCTCACTGGGTGCTCGACAATTTCGGCCTTGTGCCAAATCTAAGCCACGCTTAAAAAATCATTTGGGATCTTCGACGTGGTGTAATGGTTAGCAAGATTGTCTCGCTGGATCAATTACGACTGAATAGCGAGTTCGATCGCATTGGGTGTCATATATATTCAGCCTTGTGCTACACCTAAGCTAAATTTACAAAACACTAGACCCATTGATTTTTGATTTGACCCGTAGTCATAGCACTTGTTACGGTACCAGCAAATGGCAAACAGTGATCCCAAAACAGAAATCAAGACACTAGGAAAGTGTAAAAATAGATTCTTATAGTAAAAACAAGCGATATATTTTTATTAAAAATATATTAGAATACATTTTTATAGTAAAATAATCAGCAATACATTTTGTAATGTTGTAATTCTTAACAATGCAATTTCTAGCAAAATGACAATAAATACATTCTATATTAAAATTAACGGCATGATTTGCACTGACAAAAAAAAATAACAATAAACAATTTAACATGATTTTGTAAGGGAAAACAAGATTTCACTCTTCGTTTGATTTTGCAAAATTATGTGGTAAACGAAATGATGCGGCTAAGTAAATATAATTTAATCATTAAATAATGTCATTCCCTTGATGCAATTATACATTTTCAATTTTCATATTTAAATTTCGGTATGAAATAATCCATAAAAATGTTGATATGCCTCTAAACAAACCCAACCAAGGAACAAAAGTTAAGTTTTCTTTTTACGTACGCCAATATTATATATATATATATATATATATATATATATATATATATATATATATATATATATATATATATACTGACAATGCGTCCAATAAAGCCAAGAAGAAAGGAAGGTTATATGGTTCAACTCTCCATTCTGCAAATTATCCAACATTAATATAGGAAAGTACTTCTTAAATTTAATAAACACGAGTAAAAACAATACATTAAAGAAAATTTTTAATGAAATGAACTTGAAAATTAGTTACTCATGTGTGAACAATGTGGAGAAAATTATAAATTC
>OZ010591.1:42990551-43015551 GCA_963932145.1 Acanthosepion lycidas
CAATCATAAAGCGAATTTAAAGTATTTAGAAAAAAAAGATAAAAAAATAAATAAATTCAACGTAAACGTGACGTCATATGATTTAATCCACTTTTTAATCACAATGTTAAAACTAATATCGGAAGATTTTTCCGAAATTTAATTCATAAGTATTTTAACCTTTCATCAACACTAAAAAGATTTTTTAACAAAAATAACGTTAAAATAGCTGTAGCTGCGTTAATAACATTGATCAATCTATATCCCTACATAAGAACGTTATGTTTAAAAAATATATTTCCAACAAAGGGAACGTTAATTTTTAAAAAAGTTCAATTGCGGAAAAAATATGACCTGTCCCTTAGACGGCCAATGTATAATTGATAATATTGTTTATCGAGCTAGCATACATTCCAGTAACGATGTTAAATTGATTCTTTCGAATTATGCTTCCATCATTATCGAATGGCAATATAAAATACAAAAATGGAACTCTGCTCTCTAGAGATATTTCTAGCAATTAAAGAATGATGGTAATAAACATTTTATCAACTGGGATATTGTAGCAAGAGCCAAATCTTATAAGAGGAAAGGAAATAGATGAGACGTATGCCTTGTTGAAAAATTGCTCATCAGACAAGAAAAATGAATTGATGGTTACATGTAGGCACAAAAATAAATATCTGCTTCAATACGTTGATGCCGTTTAATTTTTAATGTAGATTATTTTTTTAGAACAAGTAATCTTCCATTATTCTTAATACAAAAATACAAATAATAATATTCACAAATCAAGATTAACTATATATATATATATATATATATATATATATATATATATATATATATATATATGTTATTTGGGATTTGTGAATATTATATATATATATATATATATATATATATATATATATATATATATATATATTTATAAATGTTATTTTGGATTTGTGAATATTATATATATATATATATATATATATATATATATATATATATATAGATAGATAGATACAAATCAATTTTTTTTTAAATGTCAAATATAACTTTTAAAAATAAATATCTGTAATCCCAGTATAATGTTGTCATATACCATACCTATGAACAATAACGGGTATGTCCCAATTCTCATAAATACGTTGGACACTATTGCCAGTGGGGGGAGGGGTCTTAGTTGTCCACGGCTAGCAGTGGTTTACCTCCTTCCTGCCGCTGACGAGTATTGTATTTTGTTGATGTTATAAAGATTGCCATTACATTTCCAACCTTCGTTTGGTTATTCTTTATTAGTAACCTTTTCTATGTTACAATGAATATGTACCTACGCCAACATTGAGATAACTAAATACATTATTTTTCTAAATTTAAATTACATACCGGTTTATGCTCAGCACTTGAAGATTGTATTTGCATGAGTCGTACTATTGATGAGGTATAACATCTATATATATATATATATATATATATATATATATATATATATATCAAGTATATGGTGCAGTTCAATTTACATTACATGAATCATTCATACAAAAAACTGATATAGGAGTTAATGATTTAAATGGCGAGAATACATCTTCGCGAACAAATTTAATAAATTACATTAACCCCGTGCCTGTATATGAATGTTATGATCCCTGTTTATAAATTCCAGTTGCATAAGGTCTTTTTTAGTTTTTTTACAAGCTTTCGTCTGTCCCTACAGACATCTTCAGGTATGGAAATAGATTTATTTTTGTTTTTTACTTCTCGGTAATAAGAGGACAACGAAAATATTGATGTAATCCGAAAAAAAATTTCGGATTACATCTATATTTGTTTGCGAACATGTATTCTCCCCATTTAAATCATTAACTTCTTTTTCTGTTTTTTTGTATGAATGATCCATGTAATATATATATATATATATATATATATATATATATATATATATATAAGATGTTCACAGGGTGCTGGGATTAAGCGTTTTATTTATTTTCTGTTGTATTAGTTGTTGTGGCCTTGTTAGAGCCAGAAATAAAGACACAACAGAGGAAATGAGTTAAATAAATATATTAACAGAAAAAGTAATGCAAACATATACAAAAGAAAGTGTTACAGTAGGAATGTTCGGTCCGACTCTCAGAGCTGACTGCTGCAAACTTCCCTCTCCAAAAGGCAGTAACTGCTCCTATTTATAGCTGGGAGAGTCCATGCGTGCGTGGGTAAATTAGCATAACATTCGTATAAATGTTTTTACTGTACATAAAGTGAGGAAAATTTGTCCAAATGTTCTGCTTATGCGAGTGTTTCAGCTCTTTTATTATCTATTATCAAGGATGATTTTTTCAACTGAATGTGTAGATTTTTTATATGATTCTAGCGTGATCGGAAATTTTTATTATTTGCCAAACAGGGTCAGCACATTGTGTCCGTGTTCATAGTTGATGTTATCGAATGTTGGCATTTTCTTTTTTATTACTAGTACTTACATTAATTTTTTTCTTTTTGACATGTGGATGAGGATATTATACTTGTATTTTCTAGAAGATGTCTCTTGCGGATAGTTTTATGGTAGGTTTCAGTGTGTGTTTAAATGAGTCCTAATTGAGCTGTGGTCAGAGAAGTGTAACGTGAGTCTTCTTGGTAAGAATGTAATGTTATGTCTAATATAACATTTCGTGAATTTGATTTGATCAGGAACGCACTTCCATAAGAGGCGTGTATATATATATATATATAATATATATATATATATATATATATATATATATATATATATATATATATATATATATATATACACTGTTATGTGGCAAATCTTTTATCTAATATATTAAATATTACCAAAAATATTACCAACCGCAATACAGACTTAATATTTCAACAGAGATGCGAAAGATATTCGCGATCTCTCCTCTTTCTCGGTCATTGCATGAATTAGAGAGGTTATTGTAGTCACAAACTTGTATATACAGCCGTGTATGCAAATACTATCGATTCTTTGATGTAATACATCCACCAGAAATGTGCTTTATACTGTTATATTAATTAAGTATTCCACATGTTTTAATTTTCGTTCAACTATTTATTGAACTTATATAGGCAGGTAATTCTGAGAGAATTAGAAGCCCGACTAGGATTCATTATTGCTGCCCAGAATCTTAACAACATAAGATCGGTAGATGACAGTGATGATAGCAGACAAGGAAAGAAAACAATAAACGTTCTTACAGATAGTCGTAAAAGAGATCTAGAAAAAGGACTAAGTATGGACTACAAGAAGACAGAATGCATGGTTATCAACAAAATGATGAGCCCAAAATACAAATTACAAATCACGGATACTAAAATTAAGCAAGTAAAAAATTTGAATATCTAGAAAGTGTTCTAACACCGGACAGAAATTGCGTCACTGAGATCCGAAGAATTATTGAGATGGCCAAAGATGCCTTCCAAATGCTAAACACATTATTATTTCGTTAGAAACATAATTACATGCTGAAATGCTACGTAATATTTTTCCTCCTTTATGTAAGTGAATGCTAGAAAATCTTCTCAAAGATGAAGATATGATTTGAAGCAACAGAAATGTGGTACTACAAAGGGTGCTGAGGATACCATAGACGGAACATGTGAGCAGCGACGAGACTTTACAGAAAATGGAACATCAGGAAGAGGCAGTTGAAAATTCTGGGGCACATAATGATGAAGAAGTGGTTGGAAAATCTGATACTCACGGGATAGATTGAGGAACAGATGAAAATTGCGTGTAACATACTTGATGGCCTTAATTAAATGGAGGGTAGAACAGAGTTTGGAGGGGATAACAAAAAGACAAAAGTTATTAAATGCTACAAAGGAAAAGAAGATGTGGAGAGCTATGATCGCCTACGACTTGAATGAACATAGCACAGAAAAGAAACTAAATCAACACAAATGTTAAATGGTACGAAACTGCGACTTCCCTTTCTATCCGACATTGTGTCGTTTATAGTGTTGTTTTTTTATTTTTTTATTAAGGCCTTATGACGGATTATAACTTTAAAATCAACTCCTTCATTATTGCTTACTGTATACTTTCAAACAAGTTACAACTGATAAGAATCATATTAAAATACTTTTGTTGTATATGACTGAATTTTGAAATATTTAAAAATAACGATTGGGACATATCCAACAATCCTCGCACGAGAAGAGGACCTACTATAAATGAGGAAGTTTTGAAAGAGATATGAATTTTATCAAAACTCCAGATATGACACAAAATTCTAATATCTCATGTTCAACTACCCAAGAACTAGAATAGCAAAAGGCTGTAATAAAAACAATTCAGAGTCTGTACAATGTAAATACCGGATGTTTTAAAATCTATGTCACATTCTAAAAACTTTTTTATCATGAACTATAATACAAATGGTAGCATGATTCAACTGATACTATTTAAAAGCTAAGTATCAAGTTTTCTTCGTTTAATTTAATTTTAATTTAATTAATTAAATTATTTAAAAAAAAGTTAGACAGTATCAGAACGCCACTCTGTCTGACCGACTGATCGCGTGTTTCTACTATGGCCATCTAGGACTCCAGACCTCACGCTATGTGACTTCTTCCTCTGGGGGTATGGGAAAGGGCTCGTGTATGTACCTACTCTTCTCAGAGACGTGGATGTTCTGAAGACACGAATAATTGAAGCCTTGCTAAACATCGACAACGCTATGCTTGGTTGCGTTTGGGAAGAATTGGATTATTGTTTGGATGTGTGTCGTGTAAGGCGCGGTTCTCTCATGAAACACTTGTAAAAACCTGTATAGAACTGTGGAAATATTAGATTTCATAAAAAATAAATTTTGTTTTGATTGCCTCAATAGTTATTACGATATACAGTGTCATAATGTGACAGACCTTTGAAACACCCTGTATTGTGTAACTAATTACATTTATTATATATAATTCACTAGTTTCTTTCTATCACCGCCGATCAGACCGCGAACTAGCGCCATTCGAGATGAACAGATGTCCCCTCAAGGAGTCCTCGTGCCTTGAGAGTATATTGGGCCTCAAATTCACACGACTTCAAGTGGAACACTTATATACGATCCATTGCTAAAGATACAGGTAACTTGATCGGCTCCCTATACCGCTCCAGTAATTACCTGACATGCTACCCTCTATTTTTATAAGAGCCAAATCATGTGGAAAATGGAGCACAGTTGTTATATTTAGGCGGGAGTTGACCAGTCCTCACTTTCCAGTTTTGACAGAATTCAAAAGCGTCTCCGTGTCCTTGTTGGAGAAGAATTATTTTCCACATTCCAACCTCTCTCTCTCTCTTTCTCTCTCTCTCTCTCTCTCTCTCACACACACACATACATACAGGAGGGACGTGGTGAGCCTCTCACTGTTCTGTCGCTACTATCACGGAAAGTGATCGGATGAACTGCATTTCCTGGTTCCACCTGGTCTGAACTTCCCGGTTAGGACCCGCCATTCCACTTACATAGTAGCAAACCATCCATATTCCCTCCGTATTCCATTAGCGAAAAGTAAGTTCCACTCAAACAGATTCTTGCCCTATGGAAAAGACTCCCTAAGGGATGTTTTCCCGATCACTACAATCTTAACCTGTTCAAGTCTAGAGTCAACGGTTATCCATATACACTACCCCTTAACATAACTCTCTACCTCGAGGTGCCGCGGTCCTTGTACAGTAAAAAAAACACATTCTGACGAAACGTAATTACTTTCCGAAGACCATAATATTTTTAAGCAATGGCTTATCACCAGCCTGATTCTGTAATTTTAAATATCTCTCGGTGCCATGGTTCGTTAAGCTTTATTCATCAAATCAAACACAATCTTCTCTTCAAAGAACATGCCTCTTCAGGATGTAGGTTATCTTGATACGTCAAGTTTCCTTTTACTTCGGTATGCATAAACTGCACATTATGATGATTTTTCTTTGGAAAGCTAGTGGATTTGCATTCTCTTCATTTTACTTACTAAATTTCACATTAGTTAAAAAGGTAAATGTACATTGATAAAAATATTTTAAGATTATGAAAACTGACTGTCTTAGTTTTCTCTTTCCGAATTTGAATGCCATTTCTATGGAAGGTGATCCCAAATCTTCAGAGATTCTGAATTGCCAGGAAATGTTCTTGAAAAAGAACATGCATTAGCTACACGTAGCGTTCTCCACGGTTGTTAAATCTTAAGAATTTTCTCATCGTAGACTAGTTGCCAACCAAAGATGACTAAGTCTGTCTGCTCTGTTATTTTATTTATAGCTTGAGCCAAGAAAAAAGATAGATTCATGCCTTCCCTAATGATATTAATGCGAAGAACCACTGACCGTATCAACCATATTTTGAACTCGGGTCGCGAGTTCTGTTTTCGAAAATATTGACCCTTAATCCACTGAACCCCTCCGAATTACGTCATTGATCAATCGCACCCTCTCATTAGTTTTTCGCGCCCACTAGTTTCTGGTCAGTTTCCGTTGCTATTTCCCTACAGCCCCTTGTGAGTCCCCTACATAGCTTTGGTTCTTTCACGGAGTAGCCAATTAAACTTACTCTGCAGAAGGTCTGTCATATAATTTATGGTAGTTAAAACATGAGATCATTGGTCCTGTCAGTGACACTTAGAATATGCTGAAAGCATACTTTGCAGTCAGGTAGGACCCCACAAAAGTGCCCAACCTCCGGTTAGAGTCTTTTAGACTCAAGTTTAAACCAAACCTCTCTGTTTATTCGAGTATGAACAAAACCATTATTGCAAATCGTATCTGTTTCTATGTATCTATAAATTTATTGTACTTTTTTGTCACAGAAAACATCTGTTTGACATTAAATAACACGTCTTGATATGTCGTTAAATTTACCAACCTAAATTAACATCTGGCCTTATGCCAGACTTGTTGTGAGCTCATGAAAACGAAACAACATAATCGTTCTATAAGGAAAATCGGGATAGTTGTAAAGAATAGAGAGGTCATGCCGAGACGACAACACAACATTCAGACGTGACTAGAAAAAATATACCTTATTCTCGTTAGCATAAATAAAGAGAAATCGCGTAAAAGGAACATTTGGAGAAGTCTCGCGAGATCTTAATCGCTTCCTTTCTTTTCCTTTTTTTTTTCCTGTTATATATGTTGTGTCTATCAAATGATCTGTTGAAGGCTTTTGATCTAAAGAAAATCTTGCCTGTTTGTCAAACGGTGGGACGGGAGCGAGGGAGCGAAATGTTTTCCGGTTGAAATCGCTTCATCTACAACTGAGATTGATCGATAAAGACAAAGGCTGGAAACAGGAAAGAAGGCGGATTCGAAAAAAAAAAAAAAAGAAAAATGAAAAAAAAATCTTTAAAAAATATTCGGTTATAGGTGTGGGGTAAATCGTGAAAATTAGAATGGTTATGGAAGAAGGAACGGTAAATTTCAACGTGTGTCCTTGTATATGATTTAGTCTTTCAGTGGCGAGATTATTTGCATACATAAAGAAATCGTGCCTGTTAAGTTTTTTTTTTTTTTTTTTCGCCGGCACTTGCTTCTGCGTACTGGAAATTCTGTGTTTATGAGTGACTCATTAGAATTTATGAAAGGAGCAGTGAAATTAATTTGGCAAATAGTGTTCGAATTCCGACTAAGGTTTCTTTTATTCGCTTTGTATTAATACATTCAGACAAGACATGGGAGATTCGCTAGAAAATTGAACATACATGACGAAGAAAATGTTATCGTAAAAATTTTCATATTATTATTAAGAGGAAAGAAAAAAGATATTTTTGATAGTTAAATTTTATTTTTTTTAATCCTAATTAGAAATTTCAACATTTTGGTTAAAAAAAATATTTTCCTGAGGTAGCGGGTGACCATAAATTAGTAAAAGAATTTTTATCGTATTTTGTGGTGAAAAAAAAATGATTTATGAATTCTTCCAAAAAAGAAAATAATTGTCGGATTTTAATGAATATTTCAGAACATATTCAAAAATGAAGGAAATTATATTAGAAATGTTTCATTTTTAGAAAATCTTTTACAAATATTTTTCTTTATATCTGTTACCCGTATTTATTTAATTTTATGTAATTTCGAGAAATTCAATTTTGTATGGACTAATGTTTATAAAACGTTCTTCGAGAATATAAATCACCATTCTTTGGGCCGGGGAGAGCATGACCACCAATTACAGAAAATCAGTTTGGAATCGTAAAATAAAATATCCAATAAAAACAAGATATTATGCAATCAGAAAATATTTTACTTGCTTTTAACTTTTAAGTATAACGTGTATATATATATATATATATATATATATATATATATATATATATATATATATATATATATATACCCTGACGATCCGCTTAGGTGAAACCTGGGTAGGTTTGTCTGGCTCACTAGTTTTATCTAGGTCTGCTCTACGGTTGTATTGAGCTCTTTTGTTAATTAGTTGTTTACTAGTATTGTTTTTTTTTCTTTGGGCTTTAAACCTGTATCTGTGCGATTTTTTTTTCGGACAGACTTTCATGTTTCTAGCTCTTTCTTTTTTAAAACATGTTTTTCCTTCGTGATTGATTTTATTATTGATGAATCAAGAATTCGAAGGTTTTTCGAAACGAGTATAGTTATATATATATATATATATATATATATATATATATATATATATATATATATATATTAGAACTTAGTCGCTTTCTGAATATGACACCAGGGTTCGATTCTAACCACGGTTGATTTGCCAGTAAGGAGACGAGAGAGGGGTCGATTCCAGCGTGCGACACCTTTGGAAAGTGCCCGAAAACCATATTATGGGTTGACAGAATTTGGGTGGACGGAACCGATGGGTCCGTCGATAGCTGTGCTAACACGAAGTCACAAGTCATCGTGAGCGAGTGTTTGAGTGTGCTGGTCTTGTTCAGATTTTTGATCACGCTAGATAACCCGCTCGTTCCCAGAAACTGTAATTAAGGTTTACTCAACATAGTTACAGTATAAACAACAGGTGGGCTCTGTGCGTGTTGAGCAAACACAAATGCAATATGAATTGGCTACCCACCCTAATAGACGGGTATCCGCGCATACCAAAGACCAACTATATATATATATATATATATATATATATATATATATATATATATAAAGAAATATAGTTTTTAGGTGTGCTATATTTATGGAATAAAGTGCTCAATATCAGAGATAGAGCGTGTGTAAATATAAAAGTGAACATAGAAGTCAACACTTAGAGGCGACAGTCTGTTTCATGCATATAGCATGAAACAGACTGTCGCCTCTAAGTGTTGACTTCTTATATATATATATATATATATATATATATATATATATATATATATATATATATATATAAGCACTATTTTTGTAAGAAAAAAATAAATGAATAATGAATTTTTTACAATTGTTTTCATTTTTTAAAAAATCCAATTGAAATAATATATAAAGTTTTAAATATTTTAGAATTCTGTATTAATTTGTACCGGTTAGATGATATTGTTATTAAATTAAATCTATAATCATAAAAATCTTAATCATAAATTGAAACGCTTACTATAATTCAGCAACCCGCAATATATTAAAAAGAATTTTGAATTTTTTGTGCTCGTATCAACGTGGTGATTTTTGTAAATCAAACGTCCATACTTGGCATTATCAGAAAATAATAGCTATAAATATAGTAAGTTTTAAGCCAACGTACGTAAAATTAATTAAAACGTTACATTATTTAGAATATTTCACTAAAATTTTACGATTAGTGAATAGATAAGTTTTATATCTATATTTTATTTTATAAAAAGGCGCTCACCTTATATTCCTCAAGTAATTTTTACAGATTTGTCCCGTAGAAAAAAATTCCAAACATCAAATTTTTGGCGACACCACATAAAATCACCCACCTCCATGTTGAAAAATGCTTTTCTGCGATATTTTAAGGGAAAATAATAATGTAATTCTTATTTCAAACCCGATTAATTAAACATAAATCAGCCTTTCTTCCTTAAATTCTCAGAAAAGTATATTTTAATTTTTTTAAAGATTTTTTAATAAAAAGAATTACGCAGTGCTGTGAGATTTGTAAATTAAATTCGTTTTGAAATATGGCGAAGAATATTGTTTACTGGAAATATTAAATTTAATCTATTAGCGTAAAGTTAAAATTAAAATTAATTTTATTAAATATTTTTCATTTTCGAAAATTCATTTTAAAACTTACGTTTTGCTTTTCATTGGAGATATATTGTTAATGCACTCTCCAAGATCAACAGCTATTTACCTCATTTTTTTTTATATCATCAAAATGTTTCGACCATTGTTCTATTTGACCTTCTTCAGATGCCTGTCGATCTTGATGTCATCATCATCATCAAAAAAGTCCATCGCCCGCGTCAGCCGTTGAGGAGAACCTGAGAGCAGAAGAAGCAGACTTTAATTCTTCTTCCTCGTGATGGATTGTGTAGGGTTTCATATCGCCTGGCCGCCACCATCACCTTGACCGACAGCCGAAAACAAAAAGAAATATGGTGTGTGTCGCCCTCTGTACACAAGATACACATGTTTTGAATTCAGAGATGTCCTTCTTCTAGACCGGCTGCTACATATGGCTATAGAACCCAGTATATATTGCTATTTACCCATAATTAGGGGGAAATGAGATGGATTCATATCTTTCCCAAATGTATTAGCACGTAAGTGTATGTAATAAACTCGAATGGGACTCGATCTCGGGTCTCCGATTTCTCAATGCGAGTCGCTATCCATTACTCAAGGTAACGTTGGGGTAATTTCGTCTTGAATCATGTATTTAATCTACGAGAGCAGATTGTTTTCATTTTGCTGTCCATATCCAGGAATATCTCATTTTGTTCCCATTTTAATACTGCTCAGTTATTGCCAGCTATAATTAATTATCATTAAAGCGTTGGTTTTTACCTTTGGTAGCATCGGAGATATAAAAATCAGACAAGTATAAGAATCTAAATATCTCAGAAGTGTTATAATAGAAGACGGAAAGTTACGATTCTGAAATCCAAATACCCATCGGCATAGAGAAAAATGTATTCCAAGATCTAAGTAGAGGCAGAAAAGGGGTACTTAAGTGTTACGGGATATTTTCTTCCTATATGGCAGTGTATGCTGGACAATCCCCTCGCAGATGAAGAAACATGAAGCAGCAGAAATGTGGTTCTACAGAAGAATGCTGACGTTACCATGGACCGAACTTGTGACAAACGACGAGATTTTAGAGAAAACCGAAACAAAAAAGAAAATAATACTTAACATCAGGAAGAGAAAGCTGAAATTTTGGGGGCACATAATGAGGAAGGAGGGCTTGGAAAATTTTATACTCACAGGTTACATTGAAGGCAAGAAGCACAGACGAAAACAGCGTATAGCCGACTTGTTGAGCTTAAGTAAATTCCGGAACAGGGTTAAGAATAAATAACCAAAAGACAAAATTTATTAAGATATATGAACGACAGGAAATTGCATAGAGCCATTACGCCTACTTCCTGAGGGGACATGACATATAAAGAAGAAGTCATTTTGAGTTCGATCCCTGGGCCGGATAGTAAAATCTTAGATTCAGTTGAAACCAAACAGGCAAGCTCTAACTAGTTTCAAGGACGAACATTCAACAGTATTTCTTTAATCATCTCAGCTCAAGCAAGGCAATAAAGCCATTAAGACGTAAGACGTTACTGAGTGGGAAATAATATATGAAAAATAAAGTATTATTAAGGAGAGATATCAATAAATAACATGAATTATTAGCTCAAGATGCAAGATAAAAGGTGAAAGACATCGGTCTCCTCAAAGATGATTCCTAAGTCTTGGGTTTCAGATTAAAAGAAAGAAAAGAAGGGACAGCTCTCTAGTGGTTCAGATTAGAGAAAAACATTGTATAAGCCTTATCTTTTCTATCTCTACCTACGGCAGATTACACATTAACTTGATATAGTTCTCTCCAATGAGGTCAAATACGAAGGCCCACATTTATTTTCTTCTAGTCGTAAATAACACACTTGTCTGAGGTTAGTAGAGTGTGTCACATCAGTCAGGTTGTACTGGTCCGCTTTCCTGATAGCAGGCAGAGGTTCCATTTGTAAGACATTTTCATGATAATTTTTATTAGCCTCTAATTCCAGGCTGGTTTAGGGCTATTTGGCAAAGGGTATGATAACTCCACAACATTCTTGGTAATGGGTACACACAATTATTTATATTATTCAAAAGTGGACAACTGTCGTTGTTATAATCACAAGACGTTTTGTTTTTCAGCCTCCATCCATTTCATTACGATCTGGGTAACCTTCAGGGAAGCTTGAACTGAGCCCTTTATTTAATCCATAGGGGAGAAAATATTCTCGTCCCGGTGTCCATGCCTGAGGATATCTCACCATGGTATTATTTACTACTGCCATGTTGTTCTTATGATAAATATGAACTTTCTAAAAGATCGGAAACGAAGGTGATGCATTCTTTATAAAAGAGTAATTAAAACATTGGTGGAGTGGCCGAGCAAGCAAAAGCACAGCGGATCAGACGGTGGTTGTCCCTACTAAGAGTGACACAGGTTCGAACCCTTCCGGTGTGAACATAAACTAAATAACGAGATATTAGCAACTATATGCGCGTGTGATAACGTACATATAAAGATGAGCAAATAAATATTTATTTAATCTAAGGTGTAAACAAAACAGTCTTCAGTGTGGTTAAGCAAGTATATATTAATAAATGCACATTTGTAGAGCAACTCAAAGTTTCAAGGTTGCCCAATTCACAGACACAAATGGTAAATGAAATATTTAATAAAGGTTCTTTAAAAATAGGAGGAACGCTATATTATATGCAGATTCAAAATTCAAGGTTATTATAAATTTAATATAATATTGGGGTATAAATTCAAAATATAGATTCTTGGTAGGTAGATATTAGATAAAAAAAATCATGATATATGATATAAACTTATATGTTATATATTTCCGTGTGTTGAATTATTGGTCGGTGCGGTAGTTTACAAGTAATCTCTTTGTCTCAAGGAAGAAACATGGTGTTGCATATAGAGCTTGAGTTTAATATTATTATAAAAACAAGCTAAAAATAAAAAGTGCTCTTAAGCGAAAAAGATAAGAAGGTAAGAAAAAGTAAAAAGCTATCTGCAAAGAGGTTAATAAAATATATAAGAAAGCCCCAGTAGAGTGGGAAAACGATATTACCAATGATGCACGAATTACAAAACAACAAATTCAAGATCCACTAGAGAGTGCATAAAATACACAAGCAGAAAGCCTCCATTACTGTTAATGACCATAAGGATAATTTCTCCACTAACTCGTAATTCCGAATGCTTAACCCTCCCAAGAAGAACATATGCATAATCAGCAAGGCTATATTAGAACGAGCCCGCAAATACGCTAGGAACGCTACAGGGATCAACCAATGGAAGAATACAAAAGATGCCATCAATAAATAAAAATAAATTAAAAAAAAGAAAAAAAAGAATGCACCTTTATGCAATTCAACATCTCCAATTTCTACCTCGTCGAAATGGCGGCTTTAAACCTGGCCAAGAATTATGGCATCATAACTGACAAGGAAATTAAGATCTTAAAAGCAAGGCCAGAAAACCAGCTTATTTCACGTTGGTTATAAGTGAAACAAAAGGACAACCCGAACTTCTCCATAGCGATGAAAGCGTTCGATTCTGCAGAAGCTTCTGAATTAGTTGGTATACTACTACTGTGGAGACTTAGGTATATTTTTGATAGCAAGAACACTGGTCAGTAAAGAGATGACGGAGATATCCTCCTACGTAATACCAACCTACATCAACCAGATCGATTTAGAAAACATCTCATTAAATTCTTCAAGGATCAAAGACTAAATATCACCACTAACACCAATGCCAAAGTGATTAACTTTCTGGACACTACTTTCGACCTACCCAGGGAAATATTCAAGCCTTTCACTAAAGAACTTTATAATCAAAAATGCATTAACATAGCATCTTACCATCTTATTCCGGGAATTCTAAATAACTTGTAGATATCGGTGCAATACAGACTCTCAACTAACACTATAAACAAAATTATATTTGACAAATATAAAATTGTTGCAACCTAGGGAAGGTTACTGAATAGAATAATCATATGAAGGTTGGTAATGAACGATAATACTTAGGAC
Source organism: Acanthosepion lycidas (assembly GCA_963932145.1). Taxonomy (NCBI): domain Eukaryota; kingdom Metazoa; phylum Mollusca; class Cephalopoda; order Sepiida; family Sepiidae; genus Acanthosepion; species Acanthosepion lycidas. Next base: position 43,004,719 of record OZ010591.1, read on the forward strand.
AAGAACAACACATATAAGATTCACCAGCAGCGCATAGAAGTAGTAGTCAACTGCTAGAAGTGAGTCAAGTGAATTCCATAATGAATCTCCAACTGCAGGATATCTAATAGCTGCCACACACAGTTAGATGAGGCACAAGGCCGACTGTAATGTGGGGTTTCTGAGCCCGTAGACTCGGCCAAAAATTCCCCGTAGATCCTGTATAAAACGGGGTCGGGTAGCTGTTCCCCGCGACGAGACCCTGCTCTTCAACATAGCCTAGTCTGGAGAATAACCAGCACGGCTGGAGACGAAGCTCCGACTGCAGACCAACATACAGTATTTACTACTGTATTTACGTGAATGGGGACATAATCATTATCATCCGTAGGTATGCTACAGCAAAACTAAATATGTAGATGCACTAGAAAATGTAAACACAAAGTTAAACTAGAATACATAAACATTACTACGAACAACATATAGACATAATCGTAGAAAGTGAAATGTAATTTAGTTTAATCCCCCACCCCACCAATTAACCAAAAATGTCAAAACCAACATTGGTAAATTTTTCCTTTATTTCATCCACAAACATTTCAGCCATATTCCATTTCTCAACAAAATCCCCAAAAAGAACAACATTAAAATTATCTACAACTGCACAAAAAACCTCGAGCAGTATACAGCACAGCATAATAATACAAGAAGAAGACAGAGAAGTTCTTTCTCTCGGCGACTGTCGAACTCTCTGCATTAGCAGAGAGGGACCCGGACGAGGCTTTGCCGAAGGGCAAGGTTTCGTCCGGGGTGGTAGACAGGCCTTGAACCCGTCTAAGCGGTTTCAGAAAGGCCATATTTTTGGCCGAGCCTACGGGCTCGGAGATACCCACTTTAAACCGGCCTTGTGCCACATTTTATCCTCGTGAGTGGATAGATAAATACAGACAGCATAATAATATAATATTAAAAAAATATTTAAACAATATCAATAACAATATTAATTCCTAAAAAACTGTAATTGCCGAAAAAATACTACTTGTCTACTAAATCATAAATAAAGGCATTATATACAAGGATAGCATTGAACTTATATATATATATATATATATATATATATATATATATATATATATATATATATACTGTCGAGACTAAATTTTATTTTGATCCTACTGGTAACCACTGGAAAACCCGGTATTACAACCAAAATGACTCTTACTTATAAACAATATTCAAATGCCATAGCCCTCTCCAAATTTATTTCGGATATCATAATAGATAGCTACACACCTGTAGTAAATAGGAATTTCACCCCTAAAACTACACCCTTTATCGGCCGCGAGGAGAAATTAACCATTGAATTTACATCCCAACGTACTGAACAAACGAAATAAACTTATGATAGCAGATATTCATGAGAAAAACTAAAATAATTTGATTCTGGCTAGATCAATTAAGCAACATCTATTATATTTTTATTATACAATAATTATCGCCTGTACAATCGCAGCGTCTTTTTGTAGCGTTAAAAAATACGACGTTTATTTTAAATTATATATTTTACTTATTCTTACCTTCTACTCTTTTTCGTATAGCAACACTTTTTTTTTATTTTTAGCTTATTTTATAATAATATTAAACTTTAGCTCTATATACAGAAAAATGTTACTTCCTTGAGACAAAGAGATTACTTATAAACTACCGTACGGAACAACAATACAACAGACACATCCACACACACATATGACACCAGAAGTGTTGAAACAAAATGGCTATATTTGTAATTCTTGAATAAATTATACATACATACATACATACATACATATATATATATATATATATATATATATATATATATATATATATATATATATAGAGAGAGAGAGAGAGAGAGAAGGAGGAGGAAGATAATATTATTGGTCAATATATATATATATATATATATATATATATATATATGTGTGTGTGTGTGTGAACATAGAAGTCAACACTTAGAGGCGACAGTCTGTTTCATGCTAGATGCAATCATCAGGCCACCTGATGTCGTCAGGCATTTAGCATGAAATAGACTGTCTTCTCTAAGTGTTGACTTCTATGTTCACTTTTATATTTACACACGCTCTATCTCTGATATTGAGCACATCATCCCATAAATATAGGACACCTTATGACTATATTTCTTCACATATATATATATATATATATATATATATATATATATATATATATATATATATATATATATGTCTGTGTGTGCGCGCGCGTGTAATATATATATATATATATATTAGGTTGGTGCAAAAATAATGACGTAATAATGTCGTTTTTTGACGTTAAAAATCCGTCAAAAACGACATTATTACGTCATTATTTTTGCACCAACTTAATATAAATTCCCAAGAGGATAGAATCCAAGTAGAACTCAATGTTTAGGACAGATAAATTTCTTTTTGAATTTGAGGTCTGATGAATTGGATTGTAATTGTTGCTGTTGAATATTTACGTATACATCCGTTATAACATAAAAAAATTCCACGTTTATCTTGAAACATTTCATCCAAGGACGAAACGCGTTGGTAAAAAAAAAGTTTTCCTTCTATATTTGTTTCTATTTTTCTCATTTTTTATGAAGTTTTAAGAAAAGTCTAATATTTTAAGTTTATAAAGATTTTCTTTTTGTTATTTACCCTATCATTCTGTCGGGTTCCTATTTGATATGTATTTTACGCCAATTCATCATATATATATATATATGTACAGTTTTTAGCACTTTTGCTAACTATAATGTATTAATTTATTTTTTCAACAAGGAGTCTAAATTAATATAATTTCTTGAGAAATGAAGCGTTCTATATTAGTTGGTGTTTTTTGTTAGTTACAGTTTCTGGGAGAGAGAACGTTATCTGATGTGGTCAACAGTTTGAACAAGCACGCTCAGATCCTCGAACACAATGACATCTGACTTCATGCTAAGGCAATCAAGTTGTTCCGTCTACACAATTTCGTTCACAAGGCTTGCGTCAATCCGTGGCATGCGTTTCAAGCACATTCAATGGTGCCACGTACTGGAATCACCTCCTCCAGACCTATAATATCAAGAAGTCACCTTTCTGACAAATCGACTCCAGCGAGATTTGAACCCTGTTCTCATGGTCAGAAAGCGAACGTTCTAACCTCTCCACCACGTGCTCATATTTATTCAGTATATAGAGAGTATCAATAATCATAATAAGTTATGTATTATACCAAACAGTGGTTGACGCTACAAACAGAAACCTTTCTTGGGAGAATGATTATTTTTATAGATGTTCATCTCCTGCATCAGTAACAGGTGGCATGTTGTATAGGTACCAGCGACTGATAGCAACCCCAAAATAAGGACCAACAGAGTAAATGAAATTATTCTGTGGCTGAAGACTTCCTCAGGGTGCCATGCCGGTATTTTCATGGCATCACGCGGCTCACGGCTGATGTTAGGCGATGCCTATCTGCGTCCAACGTAACATGCGATTATATTAAGATAACGGTTCTTAATTGATTTTATTTATCATTTCCTTCAAGAAAGGCAATAAAGCAACTAAGACGCAAGGGGTTACTGAGTGTTAGAGAATGTGAGGAAAATACTATTAAGGAGAGAATATAATAAAAGAATAGGAATTAATAAGGCAGAATATAACGATTGATATTGCATTTAAATTGTTGATCTAGCCATTTCAACTGTAAAATGATGAGAATATGCCACCAATCTAGTACTACAATAAAATTCATTAAGTTTATGTATCAAAGGGGAAAGTTCATCAGAACAATTACCATGAAAATATTTATAGAAAAGGCACAGAGAAGCTACGTTACGGAGGTGTGAATTTGACTGAAGCCGAGATGCCAGTTCAGGGCCAATAACATTGTAAGTTCCTCTTATCAAGAATCTCTAAATAGGAGAGCACCATCCTAGATGTGGCAGAAATCTTCGAATCATGAACAAATGCTAGACTTGTAAGATAGATTCTGGCGAGAAAAATTGTCTAGCACGACACAGTTTAACGTTAGTAATGACTAGACTTAGCAATCTATTCAATAAACTCTTTCCATTTCATGTCTGCAGAGAACATTAGTTCGAGAAGGCCCAACTAGTCACTCGCCTAGGGGTTAGCATCAGTCATGCAGAAGGCAGAAATGGTTCTCCAAGACGAAATAAGATTTGAATAGAAGAATCTTAATCATGGATGAATTCAAATGTATAAAATGCTACACCACGAAGACCATTTAAAAGGAAAAATAAATTAGAATTTATAAAATAAACTGTGCTTTTGTTATATCGAAATCCGACGGCTCATTAGAATAGAGAAAAATGAATTCTGATATTTAATCAAAGTAATAAGATAGAAGAAAAATTCATTAGAAGCAAAAAAGCCTGTTGAACTGCTATTTAATATCAATCCTCTTACATGGCAGTGAATGCGGCATACTTTTCGCACAGATGAAGAGAAGAACTTAGGCAAAAGAGATGTGGTTCTACAGAAGGATTATGAGAATAACATGGACTGGACGCGTAATCAATAAAACAGTCATAAGGAAAATGGAAACAAAAAGGACACTTCTACTTAGAATCAGAAAGAGCTGAAATTTATTGGAAACGAAAATTTTTATTGGAAAGACGACTTATAGAATTTGTCAATCGCAGTACATACGGACTCCCAAAAGAATGGATGTTGGAACAGACTTTGAGAGTTGTACTAAAACGAGAAACGTTACTAAGAGCTATACAGGATAGGAAGTTGGTGAGAGCCATGATCGACCATTTTCTGAAGAGACACCTCGAAATGAAGAATATTTAGAAAGATGACATATTTAATCAATTCTCCTATTAGAGGATTCTGTTTTTGTTTGGTCTAATTCTGTATTTGTTTACCTGATTTGAGTTGCGTTACTCTGAGTATTTTAACATAAAGAAGATCGAATTCCTATGGTTTTCGTTAAGCATTTTACACAGTAGTTTTAATGATCACACTTGAAACTGTCTATTTTAATAATAAGCTATGCAGAAATTATTTCCCATCTCCCAGAATTTTTGAATTAACACGTAGTTGAATGAAGTTAACTGATAAAACGGTATATTTTATCAGTTACATCGACATTCCTTTCTATTCCATTCTTTTTAATTTATACATATTTTTTTGGGGGAATTATTTGATTCAAAATATATTATATCACATTTACACATATTTTCATGCGAGATGAAAAGATTTTTCGTAGAGATAAAAACAATAAGGTATCACTATTTAGAAGATTTATTGCTATAATGAAGGAAGTAACATTTTTTTTTAGAAAACCTCTTATCGGAACAAAAATATCGAAGACAAAACGGCAAAGAAAGAAATACAGATTGCAGTAGATAAGACAAAACGTGGAGATGGGGGGCTATTTTGAAAGGACATAAATTTGACAAGAAGAAAGTGTATTTCAAAAATGCCAAGTATTCCTATCCGTTGTTGATGTGTTTTGCATTGATTTGGCCATTTTAGTTTTCAGTAAACCTTTGACGCTATTCTGTAATCTTGTCAAATCTTGAGAAAAAATTTAAGAATATTTCTCAGAGAAAGATGTAAAGAAAAAAACTCCTCTAAAAGCTTTTTTTTTTTGATTTTTCATATTTATCATTCAGCGTATCTTTTCTTATTCAAGATTTGATTCAAAGGCATTTTGATTCCGTTACCGCAACTATTAGTATATCTATTACACACACACACACACACACACACATATATATATATATATATATATATATATATATATATATATATATATATATTAGTATATATATATATGTATATATATATTAGTATATATATATATTAGTATTTATATATATATATATATATATATATATATATATATATATATATATATATATATATATATATATCCGTGTGTGTGCGTCTGTGTGTGACTTATATCTTTGTGTATAAAAATTGTATGCGTAAAACGAAAAAAGGTGACTTGTCTTGCTACTTTAATTACGGCTCGATGCTTGATTCGGTCCTCACTGTGTGCATAATAATTTCAGCTTTATGCTATATCTAAGCGACGCTTAGAAATTATCATAGATAAAAGTATTGATAAGTGTGTGCATGAAAATATACATATATTTTTTTTTGTGATTTTATTTAATGTGCCTGTGCGATAATTTACATGCAAAGTAAAACACACGCAGGCGCACACTCACCCCCACACACACGCACACACACACACGCACACTCATACATATATATATATATATATATATATATATATATATATATATATATATATATATATATATATATATATATATACGTCTGTACGCTTTTACGGGCACAGGGAATATATTAACAAAATACTAAACAACGTTACTTTTTTGATCTAGTTCCCCCAAACATGAATTAAAGAGACATTGCTACCCAAATAGTAAAAACGACAGCTGTCTATATAAATATATCTACATCCCTCTCTCTCTCTTTCCTTCTCTCTTTCTTTCTCTCTCTCTCTCTCTCTCTCTCTCTCTATATATATATATATATATATATATATATATATATATATATATATATATATATATGCGCGTGTGTTTGTAGGTGTGTGTGTAGGTGTGCAGCATTTTAATTCAAAATAGGAAAAATTTTATCATTATTTTCGCTCAAGATATATCTGTGCACATATACAGGTTTTCAAATTAATTTCTACACTTAGCTTAATAAAGTGTGGGAAAGGTGCAAAACACGCTGGTATACATAAGTTTTCATGGTATTTCTTTTATTGATATATCAATATCTATGTATCTATCTCTCCTCCTCCTTTCTTTCTACACACAAACACGCAAAAATATATATATATATATATATATATATATATATATATATATATATATATATATATATGTGTGTGTGTGTATATATATATATATGGAGAAAAATATTTGGAAAAAACAAACAAAAATCCTTAAATGCAATTATGTTGTTTTAATATGAATGAAATGTCAACGTCTGACGTTTCGGTTTAATAAACCTTCTTCAGGACAATATTCATTAAAATACAATTAACATAATCAGTTCAACATGACAAAGACGATGGACATAAAAACAAGACTTATCCAAATGGACTTTTTATGTCCATCAAAGCCACAAAGGATCGTTCGGTTGCCGTGGTTGAATTTACTGCTTATAAACTTCAATCTTCCATGAATATCGTACATTCATAACTGCTCATGGCGTATCAAATGTAAACAAATGGCGTCATACATTAAGAAATGGACATGGTCCGACAATTTATTTATTAAAGACATTTTTATGTTTAACGTTCTTTTTATAGATACACGTATTTAAGCAAATGCTCTGTTTATAATAAACAGTATTAAATAATATTTTCATAGAACATTTCTCGGACATTCAGGCCGGTAAATGTTATTTAATACTGTACTCTACTGAAATTTTCATAGAAATATCGTACCTTTTAATTACTCCCCACACCGGTTCATATATAATACTCTCTTCTTCTTCTTCTTCTTCTTCTTCTTCTTCTTCTTCTTCTTCTTCTTCTTCTTCTTCTTCTTCTTCCTCCTCCTCCTCTCTTTCTATCACACCCAACGTTGTCCGTTTGTTTATTTTTTTTAAAATAATATAGTGTTTATTAATTAAAAAAAAAAAGAAATGTTGGGAGGTCAGTTGATAAACCCGCCTGAGGATGCCGTAGGGTTGAAACCAAGGTAGCGAATTCAACGGACCTCGTGATTTTTAAAGTTTAAAACTCTAAATGTTATTTTTAGTTTTATTTTTAATTTATCATTTTATTTTTAATACTACTCTTTCCTGGTCTGATTCACCTCTGATCATTAACCTTTGATATATATATATATATATATATATATATATATATATATATGTGTGTGTGTGTGTGTGTGTGTGTGTGTGTGTGTGTGTGTGTGTGTGTGTTTGAATATATACGGAAAATAGGAAAGAACTCGTTTTGGATTGCAAAAAAACCGCTTGAAGATGGAACAGAGTTTTGTTCTTTAATTCAATTTAATTCAAATAATTATAATGAAGTTTTCGGCTCTTGTTTTGAAACATGAGAACTCTTATGTAGCGATGGAATCCTATTTTTAAATAAATGATTATATATATATATATATATGTCTATATCAACATATATATATATATATATATATATATATATATATATATATATATATATATATACATTTTTATGTTTATACATTCTTTTTATGTATACAAAAATTTAAGGAAATGGTATGTTTTTATAATAAACGGTATCTATAAAAAATATCTATAATCTATAAAAAGAATGCATAAACATAAAAATGTCTTAAAATAATTGTCGGACTTTGTCCATTGCATAATATATATATATATATATATATATATATATATATATATATATATATATATATACGAATGAAGTTTCCTTTATCGTATTATAGTACTTACACTATATGAATTTAAGCGTGATACTAGATTGACAGTAAGGTGTTATCAATTTACAGTAAATTCTATGCTAAATGTTTCTTGTATTCCATTTGACGGTTGTGGAACTCTTGGTTTTTCAGTTAATTGTTTTGCTCGGTTTTCCTCTTTAGCATATTCGTTTCGTGACTTTAAAGTCAGTCAGTTATGTGTCATGCGTGATAAATGTTTAAGCGATCATGTATCTTTCGATACATGACAGACGAGGCAGATTTTCTTCTCCGCAGTAGGTTGCCAATTCATTCTGTGGTAGACCAGTTGTCATCAGATGCTATAGAACCTGGTTTGACCTGCTATTTACACATAGGTCGGGGGGGAGAGAAGCGGATTTATACCTTTCTCAAGGGTATTAGTACGTACGTGAATGTAATGGGTTCGAAGGGAATTCGAACTCGGCTCTCCGATTCCCCAATCCGAGCCGCTATCGATTACTCCACCGTCCCTCCATTGTCTTTAAACGCAACACTAAAATTGCCGCACGGTCTCATTTTACCGTTGAAACTTTTAGATAAGTTCTTCATTCTCAGCAACCCATTTCACCTTGCTTTAAGTGACTGATATTGAAATTACTGAAACATTGAGTATTATCTTGTTCTATATTGAGTGCTTTTGAACAGAAAACATAAAAACTTAAAATAATCGTAATTTTTACGTATCTCATCAATACGGTACTTAGCAACATTAAACACATGATAATCAACAATAATAAAATTAGCCATAACGAAATTACGTACGACCTTTCCCTGGTGCAAACAAATATATATACACCATTAACGTATTATATCGTAACCAGATGTATCTTAATTATAAATAGGATGAAAAATAATTAAAAACATAATTCGCCGGTAATTATCACTCAATGGTCCTACAAATATCCACGATTTATGATCTGCTATAAAAAAAAAACCAAAGGGTTTTAAAGCTTAATTTCCTTATGACCGAAATCACCGGGCCACCAAAACCTCCCTATTTAAAAATAATGCTGTCTACTAATTCTGATGTCCGCTGGGAGATTGTATCCCCATTACTCATAATAAAAAACAGCATTAAATACATCCAGTCACACATATACCATACACTCTTGAAGATTAACCTGTCACCTGTCTAAACTCAGTGCAATCTATGCATACATCTACCAGCACATCATGGACGACCAAAATATTACTATCAACATAAGACAAATATCAGTGAATAAAAAAAAAACCTCTACTGTACCCAATACAAGGAAAGGCTAACAAAAGTCATTTTTCTGAACAAATAAATAGTCCACATTAAATAAAATATCAATAACCACAGGAGACAGTTATTTGTAAGGCATATGATGTTTTCAATGTGCGCATATTTTATAGTAGTATTCAAAAATAAACAAAGAAAATAATTAAATATATAAAAATAAATAAGATAAGAAATAAATTTCTCGCAATTTTACGTATGACATCACGCTAGACAATTTCAAACGCCCAGCTTCCTAAAAGAAAACCAGAATGCAGGCAAATGAAATCTAACTGCCATACAGACAACACATCGGTTGTTGATAGTGACTTCGTAAGTTGAAAGTACTTGATCAAAAATAACAAAATATGAACATTGGTCAGTTTATCAAAACTTCGAGCATAATACTCAACCCACTTATCTGAAAATTGTAAAAATATAATAAAAAGTTAAACAGGAAAACCGTGTATGTTGTTTTTATTCAAACTTTTTTATGATGAATACTTGCTTCCTAATTATACCTTATATATATATTTCAGACTGTTATCCGAATCTTGTTGCCATATTCACGATATTTCGGCCGTTGTATGCTCTGGGTTTTAAGTGATTGAAATTTCGAGCTGATCCCTTTATCTCGTCTACAGGTAGATTGTACCACGTGTCATGCTTCTTTTGCAAATCTCGGCATCAGTTATTTCCCTTTAACTCAACTCACCAAATTTTTTTTTTCTTACCTTTGCGGAAGCCAGATATCTGGGTCATGTCACTGGATTACTTCAACCAAAGCTCTTATCTACTGGGCCATGTGTCCCTGCATGCACATATATATATATATATATATATATATATATATATATATATATATATATATATATATATATATATATATATATATATATATATGACACAAAATTACTTCATTCGAATAGCTATTTTAATCCACAAGATTTACTTGGAGGCTTGTCAACCTTGTTATTCTATGTAATATATGCTCTGTTATAATAAATACATTGAACTCTTTTTCTGGAACAGTTTTAATATTTTGTATTATTGGGATTCACATGGATTATATACCAACGGATTATTACTTGTATAATACATACATGCATACATACATATATAT